>VWZF01000576.1:288-30642 GCA_013396755.1 Sclerurus mexicanus | reverse complement strand
CACTGGGTATCGGCACAGGGTACCAGCCCGGGTACCGGCACTGGGTACCGGCACTGGGTATCGGCACCGCGTACCAGCCCGGGTACCGGCACTGGGTATCGGCACAGGGTACCAGCCCGGGTACCGGCCCCGCCGGAGGGGCCCCTGCCGCGGGCACTGCCCCGGTCCCCTCGGAAACCGGGGCGGAGGGGCTGGTGCCGTCGCGGCATCATCTCCAGCGAATGCGACCGGCAGAGCCCCCCCGGTACCGGCGGAGCGATGGGGAGCGCGGCGGGGTCAGCCGGCCGCTCTCCGCGCATCCCGGTGCTGCCCGGGCTCGCTCCTGGCCGGCTGGGCTCCTCCATCCTCCTGCCTGCTTTCTGTGCTCCCGGTTGCCGGCACCGCTCCCCCGGCAGCACCGCCGGGCGGGGAGGGGGCGAGGGTGGTGGTGCGCACGGGGGCGAGGTGTCTACTGGGTTCAGCGGGCTTGGACACAGGAAAGCCCCCCCGGGCACCGAGAGGCAATGCTCCCACCGTCCAGGGGTGTGAGGGGGTGCAGGCGAGGAGGAGGAAGAGGAAGGTGGCACTGGGGGCAATGCGAGAGGCCAGGGAGGCAGGGCTGGGGGAATGTGGCAGGTGGTGCCGGTGGGAGACACCCTGGGCTGAGCTGGTGCCCTTGGGAGTAGGCAGGATAGGGGCCGAGGTCAGGGCTGCCCAGCATCTTCCTTCATCCTTTCCTTCCAAGCCATGTCTGCCTCGTTGTTCTCTCCACCACCACCTGGAGAAGCACAGTGAGGAGAGCTGGCAGCACCAAAGGCTGAGCCATGGGCTGGTTGCATGGCTCCTTGCTGGGGACCCACCTTTCCCTTCTGCCCACCAGGAGGAGAAGACCAGTGGCTGTAGCACCATGGGTGTCCTCATGGCAGCTCATTTCCCCAGGCAGAGGGACTTTTTAGGGGGCTTTCGCAGATCACTTCTGGTTTGCACCTTCTCCTGTGGAACAGAGAAGCTGGTGCTCTTCACCTCTTTCCATTTTAATTTGATTTTTGGTGGTTTTTTTTTACTTCTTTGGCCAGAGGAAGTTGATGCTCCAAATGTCATTGCATAAATCTCTTGACATCTGGGCGATGGTGTGTTCACCAGAAGTGCAGGATGGTGGAAAATAGCCAGAGCTGCTTCCTGCACTGCTTTTGAGGATGCAACTGCTCTGTGCTGCCACACAGCTCACCCTTGCTCTGCCTCCCCCTCACCCCGGGGTACTCTGCCACACACCCTGTGGTTTGGTGGTATGTAGAAGTGCTCCTGGTTTTCTGCTATGCCACCATGCCCCAGTCACCATCCTTGGACTGCACTGGAGAGACAGGTGGGGGAGGAACATGACAGTGGTATCAACAGGGCCAGGATTTCCCAGGGGAGGTTTCAGTTCAAGCCTGGGAGAGGAGATGCATCCCCTGAGCCCAGGGTACTGCCCGGGCTCCCACATGTGAGCAGGAGCCATGACTTTGTGTGTGACATGGGTGCAGCACCTGCTGCATCCACACCTTAGGACAGGCAGGCTGCAGGTGCAGAGCCCGCTGTCGGGTGGGAATTGTGACCACACAGTCATTGGGGCACAGCAGCTACCCAGACACCTTTTCAACATCCCTCCACTCCTACCACCCCCTCGGGAGGGACTAGGGCTGTGCTGGACTGGGGTGGGCACTCCTGGGGATGTTTGGGCCCCCCTTGCCGAGTTGCCCATCTGTGCTTTCACCAGTGGGCACAGCTGGTAACAGATGCACTGTGTGCTGCAGGATCTGATCCCATGCTGTCTCCTTGAGCAATACATGGGGAGCTCCTCTGTGGCTCCCAATTGCATAGAAAGTGCCAGGACATCACTTGCCTCCTGGCTTGCCAGGGTGGGAGCCTGGGGCCCCCTCTGCTGACTCCACAGCTCTTCCCCATCTGGGCAGGAGAGCTCAGTGCCTGCGGTGGTAAGGCTGACAGGCTGCTCCATTCTGGAATGTCTCTCATGCCATGTTTCTCCTGCATCATTACAAGGAAACATCATTCCTAGTTTTTTGCCCTTTGCTTCCACTCACTACGCAGTGCCTTCTCTCAGGCAGAGACCAACCTGTGTGTCTTGTGAGCTGTCCCGCTGCTAGCAGTGACTGTGCTGAGCAGTGCTCTGCCTGGCTCCATGAGTGATCCTCTGGGAGCACCAAACTGGGAGAGGGGATGTCTGCCCCTTGCAGAGCCCAGGCTTGGCTGGGGTGGGCTATTGCAGCAGGGGCTGCTCTGGGGATAGCTCAGCAGGGCATGTTTCCTGTCCTGCAGGTAGTGAAGATGTCTGGCAGTGACCCCGAGTGCCCCCAGTTCTTCTTCGTGAAGGTGCTGGCAAGCCGGGGGCGGCTGGAGGCGGTGACCCAGCAGATGGGCTACCACCCACAGTACCTCGACAGCTTCCTCAAGATGCAGCACTACCTGATGCACATGGACGGCCCGCTGCCCTTTGACTGCCGACACTACATCGCCATCATGGTGAGCCCCACTGGGAGCTGCCGGAGGGCACGGCGGGCTCTGCTCAGCCCTGTGAGGCTTCCCTGTCCCTCCAGCAGACAGCCTGTGTTGTGGGCTTCTCATCAGAGGCCAAAATCATGGTGTCCTGGAGGCTGGGCGAGAGGTGGGCGTGGGGTCCCGGGGTGCCTGTCCCACAGGCGTGGGGCAGGGATGCTGATGTGCTGCCCTTGCAGGCAGCTGCCCGGCACCAGTGCCGGTACCTGGTGAACCTGCACGTGCTGCAGTTCCTGCGGGCAGGGGGTGACCCTCAGTGGCTGCGCGGGCTTGAGTTCATCCCCCCCAAACTCCGCAACCTCAACGAGATCAACAAGATCCTGGCGCACCGGCCGTGGCTCATCACCAAGGAGCACATTGAGGTACTGGGGAGGACTGTCAGCCAGGTGCCAGGGCAGCAGTGGGGACAGCAGTGTCCTCAGGGGCTGCCAGCACCCTGCCCACCCGCCTGTGTCACACCGCTGGTTTGTCTGTGTTCTGCAGAAGCTGCTGAAGATCAGCGAGTGGAGCTGGTCACTGGCGGAGCTGGTGCACGCCGTTGTCCTCCTGGCACACTGCCACGCACTCGCCAGCTTTGTCTTCGGCTGTGGCTGCGAGCAGGATGAGGGGCTGGGGGGCCGAGGCTCCCTGAAGCCCCTGTCACTGGGGAACCAGTGCTTCTGCGAAGCCACCGCCGGCAACAGCTGCAGCCAGGAGCTGCTGCGCATCAACCGCAAGCGGGTGAGCCCCCGAGGGTGGGTCTGCTGGGCATGGGGGTTGCAGCCACGACTGCTGCCCTCACCCCCGAGCTTGTGTCTGTGCAGTCCCTGGACTCCTGCATGGAGCTGGATTCCCTCCGGGAACGCATGCAACGGATCCATGTGGAGACTGAGGGCAGGGAGGAGATGAGGCTGCTGCAGCAGGACCGAGAGGAAGGTGAGGGGTAGGGAGTGGAGGTGGCTGTGCAGGGTGGGGGTTTGTATGGCACACCTGGGTGTTGCTCCCCCATGCTTTACATTTTCCATGATGTGTGGTTCATAGAGGCGCTCATGGGCTGCACATGGGACACAGCAAAGACTGGCTTTTGATGCCTGCTGTAGCTGGTAACAGGGCAGCTGAACACCACTCTGACCCGTCTGTAGGGCTCTCCCCTCTTGCAGATCCTGATGGGGAAGTCACTGGTGCCACCAACCTTGCATGCTACACCCAGGACCCTGACTTTGGATACCAGGACTTTGCCCGGCGTGACGAGGATCAGACGCAGGTATTCAGAGTCCAGGTAAGGCTCCTGCTCTCTTGGTGGGCAGCAGCCCAAGCTGCTGCCTCTCTTCTCTTTTCTCTGCTCCTTGTGGGCAGTAAACAGTGGCAGGGGTGCCCATGCAGCCTGGGTCTGGGGCAGCTGCTTTTGCAAAATGCCTGAGTGAGGAAGCTCAGCTCTGAGAGGGGACCTGCCCGATGTGGTTGGGAAGAGGGAGATGACCGGTAACTTCTGTCCCCAAAGGCTGATGATTTCTTTGCACGGCACTCACAGAGGCAAGGGTAAAAATCATTCAAAAGCTGCCTGATAAGGAGTGTTGTGGTTTGTGGCAGAGCTGCCTGCAGAGCAAACTTTCTGCTGCATCCCGAGGTCTCCAGCCCTTGTTCCTAGAAACACACTCCAAGCTCCTTTTTGCAGTTGCAAAAGCCTCTTGCTGTGCTCAACAGGATTACTCCTGGGAAGACCATGGCTTCTCACTGGTCAACCGGCTCTACTCTGACATCGGGCATCTCCTGGATGAGAAGTTCAGGATGGTGGATGGTCTGCAAAGCAGTGCCATGGCCAAGCGGCAGGGCTGTGAGCCCTCTGTTTTCAAGCGGGGCATCTGGAACTACATCCACTGCATGTTTGGCATTAGGTAGGGAAACCCACCTCACAGTCCAGGGAAGAAAACTGAGCTGACCCACATGGGAGGAGGGAAGGGGACTTGGGCTGTTTTGCAGACGAGCATGGAAAAGAGACAGAGGTGAATCATCTGCCTGAATGTTGGGACAGGCAGGGAAGAGATGCTCAGCTTCTCTGGCCAAGACAGGGAGCTTTGGGGACAGGGTTTCAGTGCCTGGTGGCCATTGCCATGTGTCCCCCTGCCCTGTGGCTGTGCCCCAGGCAGACCACAGGCAAGGTGCTGGCCATGACTCGCCCCTGTGCTCCCCACAGGTACGATGATTATGACTATGCAGAAGTGAATCAGCTCCTGGAGCGAATGCTCAAAGTTTACATTAAAACTGTAACCTGCTACCCAGAGAAGACAAACTCAGAAATGTTTGACAGGTTCTGGAAGCAGTTCAAGCACAGTGAAAAGGTGGGATAACTGGCCCCTGGCACTGCCTGCGGTGGGGCTGGGAGCGGGTAGGGGCTGCAGACTGGGGTGCTTTGGGGGGGCACGTGGGAGATCTTTGAGCCACCAAACCAGTCTGAGGCAGGTGGGAGGCTGGCTGTTTGTAAGGAGTTTGGTTTAGCATGGCATGGGGCTGTGCACTGTGATGAGCACAGGGGCCACCAGCAGCACAGAGATCTCCCAGGTCAGTAGCCCATCAGTGAGTGCCTCCAGGCGAGCCGTCTGTTGGGCTGTAACTCACATGAGTGGCTGCTGTGGATGATGGGGACTGTGCTGGTGCCAGCGTGCCACACTGGTGCCAAGTATGTAGGGGACTCCCTGGCATGATGCTCTGGGAAGCAGCCACAGCCTTCAGGACTGGGAGGAGGGGGAAGGGGGAGCGGCCTGAACTGTAAAAATGGATGGCATTTTGTCCCATGCCAAAAGGCTCACTTGCCCAGTTGCTCGCACCGCTGCCCACACCACACTGCAGCTCCCTGAGCCTCTCTTGCTTCTCCCTTAGGTCCACGTGAACCTGCTCATCCTGGAGGCCCGGATGCAGGCAGAGCTGCTGTACGCGCTGCAGGCCATCACCCAGTACATGATCTCCTAGACAGCGGGAGCTGCGCTGCGGCAGGGCCGGGCAGCATCCTCGCTCCCTGAACTCGTGCGCGACCCGTCACGCTGGGACCGACGGCGAGGGATTTCTCAATTTAGTTTACTTGACTGTCTTGTTCCTTTTTTGTTGGTTCCCCCCCGCCTTGTGGGGCTCACTGAGTGGCCCTGTTACGTGCAATTACCAAACTGTGAGGCAAGTCCATGCTGCTGAGATGCTGGAGACTTGAACGTGTCTGAGGAGGACTGCCAAAACCATGGGGGGAGAGGGAAGCAATAGGGGACTGGGGCCAAATTAGAGGGATGCTCTCCCACAAGCAGAAGCTCCTTGCCCAGGTGTTGTGGGAACCTCAGTGCCGCAGGGAGGACAGAGAGGAAAGCTGGCCTGTGCTGCAGTGGCTGCCCTGCTTGCAAAGCCACCCTTGGGCACTGTCCTCACTGAGGTGATGTCTCTCACTTGGGAATGGCATGGGCAGCGTGTGGGTGTGTTGCAATGTCCTGAGTTGCGTGGTTAGGCATCAAGAAATTCTGGCTCCCAGCAAGGGCCCTTCTCCAGCCCAGGACAGCAAGAGGATGCACTTGCTGCCTACACATAATGTCCTTTAGGTCTATGTGCCAAACCCCTGTGGGATGGAACAAGAGATGACCCAGGCAAATGCCAAACTGTGAAGCTCTTGCTGGCAGAGTGTCCTAATGCTTTGCCTTCTCCAACAGCGGGGTGAGAAGGTCTCTGACAGTGTTCAGGCACTGGAGGTTTCTGCCGGGGACTTTGGGCAGTCCTAAGCCCCTCCTCTGCCTCCCATCAGCACAGAGGCAGGAAAAACGGAGGCTTCCTGAGTTAATGTGGTTTGTATCTTCTTACCACCATGAGAGGGCTGATGTCCTGTGCCCACTCACTGCTTATCAGCATGGTGGAGGAGGCTGTGGTCAGCACAGGTAAGCTACAGGAAGCTTCTCCTTGCACCTGGGCTGGGAGGGAGTCCCTGGGCTGCCCCCATTTGAAGAGGCAGCCCATCTACCAGCCTTGCCCTCTGTCTGGGGGGCAGAAGCTGCACCATCACCCCTTGTGCCCCTGGGCTGCTCCCTGGCCATGCCACAGCCCCTGGCTGGGGAGGTACGAGTGATCCAGCACAGGCTCTGGAGAGCAGCCACAAAAGGGGAAGGAAGCCACCCACTGTAAGTGGGAGCCTGAAGCAAGGGCAGCTGTCGAGTGAGCCAGCACACGCTGCTTCAGTCGACCTGTTTACTGCGTAAATGTACGGGGAGAAAACCTTGTGTATGGAAGCTACAGAAAAAGCCTATTTTTGCTATAAATATATTATGTTTGACATGGATGCCTGCTTATTTCTGCCAGATGTTGGAAAGGGGATTCAACCTTGCATGGCTTGTCTGAAGGCAGGACAGCAGTGCCTGGCTGACCGCAGCCCTGAGATGGCCCAAGCTCCAGAAAACCCAACATTCTCAGGGATGTTGGAATCCTGTGCCGACAGCTCTGGTCCACGGCCAGCAGCTGTCACTGAGGCTGGACCTGTCCTGTTCAGGTCAGCTACGTCCTCTTGCCATGCTCAGATGAGCAACTGCTGCAGCGTTGTGTGTTTGATAGGAAAAGAGGGAAGGTTTTCCAGGGGCTGAAATGCTCAGCAAAGAGGAGGATGCCAGAGGAAGGAGCTGGCTGGTACCAGGTGGGCAAGGTGCAGGTGCTGCTTCTGCAGCTGAGGAAGAAGCATTTTGCTCGCACAGGTGCTCAGTGAGCAAGGCCAGAAATCGGGACCAGCTCTCTCCTAAGCCATGCTGCAGGTGCCCCCTCTGCGCTGGGCCTGGGACAGCTTGTACTGGGCCAAGCTGGTGCCTGGGCAGTAAAATGCCAGGACAACTGGTACTGGGCAGTACCAGCTGAGTCAGTACTGGTGCTGGGACAGTGGCACCACTGCAAGGATGACTGGTACTGGGACAGCTGCCACCAGGCTTGGCTAGACAGTGCTGGGACTGGCACTGCTTACTATGATTTAGCCCCAGCAAGGACTGTGCTGGGATCAATCAGGCAGCTGGGTGAACTGCTCACTGTCAGGTGTAACACTGGTTAACCACGGCAGCCAAGCTGCGAGTGGGTTTGCCAGGCTCTCCCCTGTCCCTGCAAAAGCAGTTCTGTCCCCTGCAGGGCTGGGATGAGCTGCAGCAGCCAGTTCTCCACCAGGGCTCACTGCTCGCTGTCACAGGGCAGTGACAGCATGGCGCTGGCTGGGGGTGAAGGGCTGTCTGTCCCAGCTGATGTCAAACTGCCTCCCTTTTGCCCCCATCTCTCCACACTTGCACAGAGTTGGCCTTGCAGGAGCTGGGGCAGCTGCCGCTCACTCTGGCTTGGAGACAAGCACCAGTCACACCACCAAGATGAAGGGCTCCATGCGCTGTCAGGCCTGACCAGAAATAAGCAAGGCCAAGGGACAATGCCAGCATCAGGCAGTCACACATGGCATGCCACCAATCTGGCAACTTCAATGCTCGGGCCCTGATCCTGGTGCCCCCTGTACCCTCCATGAGCTTCGACTAGGATATCCCCCTCTATTGCTCTGTGGCTGGAAGGAGAACATGGGGTACCTCACCTCTGCAGGAACCCTCCAGGATGTCTTGCACATCCATGTGGGAGCCAGGCCACTAAAACTGTACCTGGAACCATTGAGGGTAGGGAAGGATGCAGGCACACGGCCAAAGCAGTCACTGAGTTTCTTACAAAGCCTGTAGCAGAAAGAAGTGCTGGCAGGTGCAGCCAGGACTGCTTTTGTAACAGCTGAGCCATTCCCAAGCTGCATGGTGGGAGGAATGGTGTGTCCTAGCCCACAGAAAACACAAAGTCACAGCAGTGATGGTACTGCCACAGCTCCTACAACCCACCCATGACAAATCATGCCTGTGGCTGCTGCTCTTACCACAGCCACGAAGGGGGAAATAATAACACATGGGAGCTGAGGATGGCTCTGGAGCAGGCAGTGTGCACCCACCATCTCCCCATTCCCCAGCCTGCCTTCCTCACACACCAGCTCCTCCAGGACACGTGACAGGGCAGCAGAGTTCCTTGCGGTGCTTTCACATGTGGTCCCATCAGTGCTGGCACATAGGTGTCCATCAACCAGCAGGCATTTGATGCAAAGCAGGACTCTGGCCAGAAACTAAACTGAGCAGAAAAAACATTAAAAGTTTTTGCACTGGGTACATGTACTGCTGCTCTGCAGGTAACTCCTCCTGCATAGGACAAAATGCTTATGGTGACAATCTGGGAGAACTATGAGGTCACCAAGACTGTAAGAAAGGTGCAAACATGGTGTACTGACCCCACAGAACTGTTAGGACTGAATACAGCAGGACTCTTGGTGATTACTGTAGACAGTGTCACACGTACCAAAATCAACCCTGAGCCAAGGCATTCAGGTCCCAGCCTGGCCTCTATTCTGCATTTTGTTCTTGGTGATGCTTAAATGTCAGAGGCCAATGCTGAAATAGGCATAAAAAGTGTTAATGCTACTGGGGGAATGCATGGTCCCCTGTCCTATGGCAAGTTTTGAATGCATCCACTTAGATCCAATCAACAATTGCAAATCCTCAGCACTTTGTTTCTCCAGCCACATCTACCACTATGTGCTTGCAGGAAGCCCTAAGAGGTGTCCAAGAAACAAATGAGGGGCAGACAGTTTCCCTAAGAATCTTCTCTAAATCTCCCATTTTCAGAGATTGGCTTAAATCTTGAAGCAGGAGCTTAAGACCCCTTGAGTTTTATTTGTATTAACTGTTGTAAAGAACACCATTGAAAAATGATAGTGTTATCAGGTATTACTGAATATTGAGTATCCAAGGCTTTGAATGCAAGTTTTCTGGCTGTACCCCTATCCTCAGCAGTTCTAGAATATCCCTGACTTGCTCTCCATGTAGCTAATCAGGCCAGTGGAATCCATGCTCTACACTCCTTCCCTCATTTCCCTCAGATCTCCTTACCTGCCACCTCTCTATAGCAACATGACTGAGGCTCTGAACTGGTCTCCTGCAAGACCTCTCCTGAGCTGTGGAGTGCACAAAGCACTCCCAAGGCAGAGGGAACAGCATATTTTCTAGCTTCATCCACAGCTGCAGGAAGGAAGACCTGCTGCAATGACATGCTGTTTTGATTCAAGGGCTCCAGCATGTTCCTCACAAGCTGCTTCACTGGCTAAGGCTGTATCTGCATTACTACTTGCCTTATGTCAAGGAAGGACCCCTTTAAGGTACCCAGCTGTAGCTTTCTCCTGCCCCAGAGGCCTCTGAGCTGTCCCAGGGAATGACCAGCTCCTGGCTTACACTCTGACATTCATATCCCCTTTAATGGGCAGCTCCAAGCCATTATCTTCTAATACAAAAAAAAAAATGCTCCACAGCTGTAGTAACCTTCCTTTTTTGATGGAGGATTTGGAGTATGTAAGCAAAGATAAAAGCTTACTCACGTGCTTATCTGTCCTAATTATGTGTCAGCATCTGCTCGTGAATTGGGTGGCTGAAAGAAGAGAGTAGCAGCAAATCCATCTCTCTGTTCCCACAGATAACAGGTAGAGCTGCTGACACACAAAGACAACTGAATGTAGCTATAAAAAATGGAGTCACCTTCTGCACTCAGGTCTAGAAAGGCAAGGAACGAAGGGGTTAGAACAATTCTAGACTAATCCTGCAAGATTTAGAACTCCCCAGGGTCAGTTTTAGAGCTTGGCATGCCATGGATCCCCACACACTGCCAGTAAGTTGTAGCAAGGGGCTCTACACACTGCAGAGCACACTAGAGCCTTCGTGGGCTGTCACACTGCAACCCTTCCACCTCTGGCCAGCTAAGGGGCATTTCACTGAGGGGTTGGCCTAACAGGTGAGAAGCACAGTGGAAAGAAGACAATGCCAAGGAAAAATAGCTGGTCCTTGCCAGGAAACAGAACAAACTGGATGAGACACAGAGCAGAGGATTACAGGTTTTTATTTTTCAAACATTCCCCCCTAGTCTAGCACATTCTACAGTCTTGCTAGCACAGATGGTAACAAAGAGCCTGTAATGGTTCAGAAGTTACACTGCTACAAAGAGCAAACAAAAGCAGAGGTTTATTTTCTAAAAAAATTTATTGTGAGAAATGGGTGAAAGAGTGCAGAGGGGATGGGGTGGAAACTATGTCAGCTAGTGGTGCCTGCCCTGTGTGCAGCAGACATCTGTGCTAGCAATGCAGAAACCCTTCCTGGGATTGCACCAGGTGAGACTCCACTGTGCTGGAAGCATCATTTCACAGAACCACCCCCATTGCCTTATTAGAAGGCTCCTTTCAGGACAAATAACCTATCTTCTACGTAGCCAAACCTCTCAAGACATCTTGGGGAGCCCCACACCACCAGCTAGCTGTGAACATCCTGTTTTACCACACACTATAACACTGCCTTAGCCAGAGAACCATAAATGCAACACCATCAGCTCTTCTACCTTCAGCTTCTGCTGCCTCTTCTCCCTGCTCTACACCAAGTATTAGCTGTGATTTTGATCCACCAGAGATTGTTTTCCATCAGCTACAGACACATCAGGGTGCAGGGAAAGACACAAAGGCTTGTAAAGAGAGGGGATCCCTTCCTTGGAGGTTGAGCACTGTGGTGAGGGGTTACCACACGCTACCGAGCTTTCACACAGACAGATCTTTCAGGCTTCAGAAGTCACCTCTTGCTTGCTTTTCCCCACATTAATTAGAACATATTTCTCATTAGACATGCAACTGAGGCAAATTCTAAGCTATCCCTGTTCATGCTCATGTCCCAAAGTTGATTGATTTGTTTTTTGTTGTTTTTTTTTTTTTTTTTTTTTTTTAAATGGGTCCAAACTTTCACATTTTGGTGACACTCCAGGACACCACTTCCAAGGCACTCCTACCCACAGCACCAGACAGAGGTTTCTCACTCCTGGAGCAAGGCTAGCCCTGAAGCATTTGAGTGTGGCTATAAATAAGCAACTAAGTAAGAAAATTAACAAATTAGGATCTATGTAAAAGCTTTCTAAGCATTTCCTTTGGAAAAGCTGGTTAGTGCTACTTGCTTCTATTATGACTCTTGTTTATGAATACACCCAGGCTCTGGAATCCTTCATTCCTCTCACCAGGATGACTCGACTGCTTCTTTTTAAAGCAGCCCAGGGTAGGGATGACATGTTTTTAGACACATCAACAAGGAAAATTAAGGGCTCCAAGAAGCTTCCAATATTCCAAGCTCTCGCAATAAGCTGGGAGCATAGTAAAGTATGCTTGAATTATAAAGAAAGCTCAAGCAATTTGCTAAACCCAGGTGTAAATAAAAGCAACAAGTCTGACCCTACTAAGCTCCATGGGCCTAGTTACCTGAATCCTTCATGGCCCCGAGCTGCATGGTGGCTTCACACTGTGAAAGATGGCATTTGATCCTCTGAAGATGGAGAAACTTGTTACCCGAGCTCAGTGAGGACAAGGAACAGCACAAAGTAAGGCTTCATACCAAGAGTTCCCTGCCCACTCCCCTCAGGAACTTATCTAGGAGCATCACTCCCATGTCACTGGCCCCTTCCCTCCCCACCCAGCTCACAGCTGCTCTCAAAATCCCAGTCCAATCTTTCCTTAGAGGAAAAACTGGCCCACGAGCGTGGGGCCTGCACTGCTAATGCAGAATGAAGAGCCACCAAGACATTATCCCACTTCCAGCAGCAGCCGGTAGCAAACACTTTTGAGCAAGAACACAAAAAAGCGGACAAATATTGAGCAACCCCCTGCCAGGTACAGCCTTTCAGCAAGCAGCAGGTTAGGAACTTAAAAGTCTCCTGTGTCCTATGTGGAAATACCCCACACTAGAAAAGCTCGAGGTTTACGAAAATGAACTTACTTAAGAAGTGTCTGTAGAACTCCTGAATTCTCTGCATCCCTGCCCTCTGTGCCCACAGCACAAGCTATCCTGCTAAACATACAAAAGAGAAGGTAAGTTGCCTGCTAAAGCCTGCAACATTACATTCATGGTTTATTGAGCACTCCATGAGTCTTCTGAACATCATTCTCAGCACTAGTGCACTCTCAGGCTTCTTCAACCACTGGCAGCTCCTGCTGTGATGAGGAGATAGAAAGCACCTGAATGGGCTGCTGCAAGGCAGAAACATCACTGTCAGCACCATGCTACAGCAGGACTCCAGCACGAGGTGCTCCTGTCTCCAGCGTGGTCCCCAGGGATAGGTGACTCCCCAGAAGTCTGGTCTTAGAGTGTAGGAAAAAAAAATGGTGCTCTATTCCTTAATCAAAAGACAGGATCTCTTGTGAACTCCCAGTGTAGGGCACCAACCATGATGAAGCTTGGTGTTGCTTCTCCTTCAGATGGAGCAGGCCGAGGACATGTACTAGCTGAGATCTTGTCAGATCTCCCTGGGGTCCTACCTGAGTGCTCAAGGCCAGGCTCTCTGCAGACAGAGACCAGGCCAGCTCCAGGTGCTGCCACAGTTAAGGGACACTTTGGAACAGCCTGAAGACAGCCCTTCTTCCCCACAGAACCTATCACCATGGATTTGCAGGTCTAAAGCACTGTTTACTAATTTTGTCCTTCCTGTCCTGAAATTCAGGTTCTGTTCTCATGAGAAATGAACCAGAGATTCACATGTAAGGTGACCACACATAGCAGTGTCCTGTCCTTTGATACATGGCTGTGAAGCATGGGCAGCCATTCAACTTGCTCTGTAGCTCATGGGATCAATTTCCCCTCAGGACTCAAGCTGGCAAGGTAGCATGTTATGTGCCAAGTGTCATAAATCCTTCCAGCTCTATCAGCTGCAGCTCAGAATGGCCAATTTTTAAGTGTGGCACATGCCACCAGGTGTTTGTGGAAAGGGTTTCTACCTATTTGTGTAATGAACTAACTCCAGCATCCCCCACTCCAGTCTGCAAGACCTGGAATCCCAGTTTAGGAGCTGCCTTTGTTTGTTTGTTTGTTACAATGAGGCATGGCCAGACATGTAGACTGTGGGTAAATTTGAAACATAACTGGGAGGTCTGCCTTCAAAGCAAAGGTTATCAAACTACTCACAGGCTCTGCTGGCAGGGCACACAGAAGATAAGACTTTTGAAGACTCCTTGCTGCAGGTAGCCAGGCAACCACTCCTATTCCAATCTCCACTCAGATGAAAACAAAGCCCATGAAAACAGAGCAGACAAGCTGGTAAAACACTTTGCCTCATTGCACTGCATGATAGAAACTGTCTGAACTGAAGCCACCTTCAGAAAGGACTGGAGAGTCTTTCTGCCAGGCCAGGCCTACCAGAACACCACGAAAGCACCATGTTTCCCACAGATCCTGCCACTGCAAACACCGAAACAGTGACAGGAACATGCCAGCTAATGCTCTGAACTAATCTTTTGACCCCTAACTTCTGTCCTGCAAGAACACAGAGACAGAGCAGGTTCCCAGGCACGCTCCTGAGGGTGAGCCCACAGGCTTTCAAGTTCCCCAGCAGTAGCAGAAACTTCAGCAAGAAAACAAAAACCCTCTGAAACCAAAAAGTGAGCTACCAAATACAACTGATCACGCCCTCCGCAAGGGCTATATGGAGTGTCAGCAGATCTAGCATGATCCAGTCCACACCATCTCCTTAGCAGACTAGGGAATCTGTGCTATGTATCAGCTGCAGGCCAGCTACTTAAGGGATTAGCTGAGAACGAGCTGTTAATGATTAGCATTCCCTCACTACGTGCTCTTGGCTTGGCAGGAGCGCCCAGTGAGGCAAGCACTGAGCAGCTGTGGCCAAGTGCCATGCCAGGCACCTTCCCTCCGCCTGTTCTGGGGAGAGCAGCTACTCCCCACTCACACTGCAGTGCCCTGCCCACCTTTCCAATAACATTTTCAGCTTCTTGGCCCAAAATGCCTTAGGCCTGCCCTCTCCCATACTGTAGTGTTATCTGGTATCAAGGGGACAGATGCAGCAAATGTGTTTTGTTTCTTTTTATCCAATAATCTCATTTTTCAATTAAAATATATAATATATATTTAAAAAGGTTTAGAAAAGCTTCTAGGTAATTTGCACCTACTTTTACACATAGATTACAATAATGTACAACTCTTCCCCAAGGTGGTTTGAAACCACGGGGGCCTGCCAATTCTTTTCTCCTCAATCATTTACATCATCAAACATCAAATGTGTTTGTTCCTAATACAGCTCTGAAAAAGAAGTCTGTCTCTGTTGCCTTCTCAGACAGAGAGATGCATAATAGGGACACACATTACATTGGCTTCATATTCACTGTAGAAAGTTCCCAGATTAGTAAAAAAATATTTCATCTATAGAAAATGCCCTTCTGAAAAGCAACCAGGGCTCTGTTAAGGCCACACCCAGGCTTTCCATTTCGCTGCTGTAGCAAGACAGATCAAAAAACAAACCCAAAATGATGTTTTTATGTCCCAGAAACAGCTACTAGCACCTGTGCTTATTTTACAGCAGCCTAGTGTATCAGGAAAGTGCTGAGAACAGCATAGGGACTTCTCAAAACATGCTTCTGACTCAATGGGGCTCAGTTGGCACAGTGAAAAACTTAGTGTCCTCCTGTTCCACCCAGGTGGACAACAGGAAGCCTTCTATAGCACAACCACCCTTCCCTGCAGAACGATGACGGATGCTCTCGTGATGGGCACACTGAAACCAACCCCTGAAGCAGCACACCCTTTTCCCACGGGGCTTCCACCAACAAGCTCCCTCCAATTTCTCTGTCTGTGGGATACCAAGTGCACATCTGCTGGCTTAATCAAGAAGTCCAACTACTTTGCCCCACGGGCAAGCCAAGCGAGAGCAGAGCCAGCCCTCCACCAGTCCGAGGCACTGGGAGACTTTCTGCCATAGCAGAGAGAGGACAGCCAGTGAGAGATTCCTCCAGCAAACCCAACTCATCACACTATTGCCTGGCACAGAGTCTTCTGGCCGAGGTTTTTACCAGGGCTCCTCTTTGGACATGGGCTTCTCCAGATGGTCCAAGGCAGGGTCAGGTTTGTAGGAAGAGCCGTGGCACATAACAGGATTATTATTTTTAAACTCTTCCTGCTGCAGCCAGATGCAGGTTGCCCCTTCTTCCCAGATGGGCAGCCCCTTCTGCCCAAGGCATGATGTGCAGGGAAACTGAATCCAACGTGCTCCATTCTCTTCTCTGCCGGGGTGGGAAGTGAAGTCAGAACCCAATGTTCCAAACCTGAAGGACACTAGGAAGAAGAAAAATAAAGTGACTGTTTAGACCTCAGCTTCAGTGGGAATCCTAGGTGCATAGACAAGGAGTTAATTACTACCAATCTGCTCCTACAGAAGAGTGACCACAAGAGACCTTGATCAACAGAGTCAAGTGGAGGATGCAACTGCTCAGCTCCAAACTTCAGAGTATGACTGACACAACGACAAAACCAAATCACAAAGATAAAAGTAAGCACCCCTCCTGTCAGCTGACAACAGCAACAAAGCTCTGCAAGGCACAGAAGCTTAAAGAAGGACCTGGCTAACACCAGAGGCACTGCAGGAAAGTAGCAAGGAAGAGTAAAATTACTCTTCACCTTAAACAAACACAAATATCAATTGGTAGGGAAAAGACTAAAAAACAGATTTTTAGAGATCACATAGAAACTCTTTATGCCCACCCACCTAAAGAAGTCCTGTATCTACCTACAAGTAATGACATTTTTAGACATTTCAATCCCCCCAAAAATCTAAAGATCCCATCTCAGGTCTTCTGTCTCACCTCAATAAAGCTGTCACAACAAGGAAAATGTTCACATGCTGACTTTCTCCTGCAGCTAACAGCTCAGTTTGTGAGTGTTGCATTGCTGCTGAGCAGAGGCAGAGTTTCAAAGTTTGATCTCTAATCTCCAAGTAAAGAGACACAGGCAGAGTTCAAACAGACTGCTGGAGAAGCTGTGGACAAGCTCTTTGGCATTTAACTGGCAAGAATGGGAGTTCTGAGCACCATGAGTAACACCAGCTAGATCATGTCCTCTCAAGTGCTGCAGAGAGATTAAGCACTTATTCCTAAAGATCTTCTCTTGCCTAGAAAGAGAAATATTTTCCCAGTTCAGTTTCATTCCAGCTGTTCAAATCAGTGTGATCGATGTCATTTATTGATGAGCAGTCTTCACTCAGCATTATACCAATAAATGATCCAAAAGGCAAGTTAAGCCCACAGAAATTACTCAGGACAACTTAAGGTTAGTGAATTTAACATGGAAAAAACACATTTATAGTATGGATATGAACAGAAAAAAGCCTGCCACCACAGAGCAATATATACAGCAGTCATGCTTTTCCTGATCAGTGATTTCCAAAGAGACCCTAGGAACTCACTGCACTAAGGGAGAAGTGACAGTCTTGACCTCCTCTCAGACACTGATGTGTGCAGCTTGCTTGGTTTTAGAACTCTTAAATTTGAGAAAACTTTCTGCCTTCTTTTCCCAGGTACACTCCTATTTCTCTCCACATGTGCCCTGTTCCCCCTTCATTAGAAACCTGACCCACTTCTCTGTCTTGGCAGCATTGTGCACGATACCTGCCCTCCTTTAGGGAAAAAGCTCGCCTTCATCCCACTCTGTGGGTTCCAGCACGCAGGCTAAATGGAAAAACTTTGCAAAGCTCAGAAAAGGCAAACATAATCTAAGGACAGAATAAAAGGCTTGAAGCAAAGTTCACTGAGCAGGGTGTCACCTCTCCTCCCAGTGCAGCACTGCTGTGAGCAGAGCATCGAGGGGCACATGGGAGCTACGCTCTCTGCTCAAACACAATAGCGCTTCAGAACTTGTTCCAGACCTCACTCCTCCTCTAGTGAGCACGTGTCCAGCATATTTTCCAGAAAGTATGACTTCAACTTCATGTGTAGAACAAAGTAAATCCGGGGATTTTAACATCAGATAGCTCATCTGTTTTGATTAAGCAATTCATATAGAGTAATAGTATGGAAGAAGAACATCACCATGTTTTTAAAAGCTGTTCTTCCTCTTAGGCATTTGAGTATATCCACATCTTCAACAGTAACAGAACCTACTCTTTATAAGTCCTCACCTTCTCTGCTCTACACTCCTAAAAAATAATCTGTACCTGGTATTCTGTAGGGAAAGGTCTTGTCCACCTGGCCCAAGAGTGCAGGACGGCTTACATATGTTTTGAAAACACTCCTGTGAAAAACATTTCATCCTTGAAAAGTCAACATATTCCCCAAGTATAAGGGCCTGCCCTAGCGTGGCATAAAAACAAACCAACAAAAAAACCAAACCCTACCAGACAAACAAAGAAAACCCCACAACACAAAAGCTCAGAACAACATCCAGTGGAAAGGAACACTTCAAAAGGCCATAGCCTCTGTCATTAACTTGCAAACAGTACTAACACAGACAAAGGATACCACTGTTTGACCAACCAAAATTGTCTTTGAAATCAAGTTTCTGTATTTCATCTGAATTTAGGATATTCAATTTAGGACACTTATTCGATAATTCAATAAGTGCACAGTTAAGCTCATACCACTATAAAAAGCCCCATAACAAAACAGGAAAACTTGACTGATCCTTCCTCTCTCTACAGTAAAGAGATCTGTTAGGTACAGACAGAAGAGCGTTACTGATAAAGGAAATCCTAAGAAGTGGGATGTGACTTGGAATAAGTGGGAGTTAAATTGTGTTTAAAAAAAAATCAACATATAGTGGGATGTCAACATGTTCATGTGGTTTAAGTAACACCAGCTCAAAGGACAGCATTTTATCTAGACCCCAGACATTTGTCTAGAATGGCTGTACAGGCAGACCAGAAGAATATTTCACTTAGTATCTGCTCTCCAGCATGAACAGCAGCAGCAATCACTAGGAAATTTCAGCTGAAATGGACCCCCAGAGGTCACCTAGTCCAAACTACCTCCAAGCTACCCAGATGCCTAGGAAAGAGTATTATGGCCAGGCAGATGATAATTTGGGTCTCCATGACTCTGAAGCTCTACGGCTTCCCACAAACAAAGCAGTTATCTGCAATTTGCCCTTACTTCTGCCTTCTCAGCTGGACAGTATTAGGGGTTGAATTTGCAACACTAACAAACCGTATCTCCCTCCTAGAAAGCAAATATTCTTGGCAAGGCTTGCACTCTCCAACCAAGATCCACCCAAGGCTCCAGTCTGTCCATTTTCTGTTAGCTAACCAAGCTCCAAGTGTGAAGTATGCCTTCAGCTCCAGTTCCCTAAGTCTTCTGCTGCTTCAGTGGTTAAAATGCTTCAAATCAGGGTGTCACACTCTCAGAAAGTATTTTTAACTCTGGTTCTCATATATGCTATTTGCAAAACTGACTCTATTTGTGCAAACATGACAAACTGCTGAAGAGGCAGCTTTGCTGTGCATGGGACAGCACCAGCACATCCTTCCTTCCATCTCCATCCACACCAGACTCCCGTTTCCCACTCCAATAACAGGTACATAACCAATTCAGCAGTTAATGCTGAAGCAGCAGCTTATCAGACTTTACAGACACTATCCCAGGTAAGGGCAGGGCAGAAGGTGTGATATAACAGAGGGACTGTGTCCTGCTACACACAGAGCAAAGCAGGCAGTCATGACACAGACATGCTTTGCTTCTGCACATACTAGAAAATTCTGCAAGGATAATAAAAACCTGGATGGAACCACAGCTTGTGCTTGGCTCAGTTCAACTGTTCTATACATATAGGACCACATCTTTATTTATGGAATCAGCACGTCAACTGTAGAGCTGTAGGCATTGCCTGGAAGAGACCAACGTCCTGTGATGCAGACATCTTGGGGGACAAAAGACAACAGCAGTTTCATTCAGGTTGCTGTTCTATTTCGTAAAGGAGCTGATTACCTGGGAAGTTAAATCCACCTACCTTTTCACAACTTTTTCTCCTTTTAAATGGGAGTGTGACTCTTTCAAAAGCTTTTCACTCAAAGAGCACCTGCACTTCCACTTTATCTGCTGCAGAGTTAGGCACAGGAACAATCCCAGACAGGGCTATAGAGCTGTAGCATCTTACACAACTGCACCTACCTTTTTGTGCTCCTGAAGTTAACTTGGTACCCAGGTGTGGTTGGAGGCCTGCGAGGTGCTGGGATAGCTGGGAGTAGGCAGAATGGGTTCAAAATTAAAGTCCAGTCCTTCTCCATCCATAAGTTCACTGTTGATTATGTAATCCATATCACATTCAAGGTTCTCCATGTACATGTCAATGTCCAGGTCAGTGGGCAGCCTGTCCTGGTTCAATCCCAAGGGAGCAGGGCTAGCAGATGCAAGAAGCACTGGACTGCCCAGCTGGACTGACTGGGCAGTTGTTGCAGAAACTGGAGCCTTCAAACTGGTGATGCTGGCAGTGTTTTGCGGAGATGTAACTATGGGAAGTGTTGATGGCAAAACACTGGCACCAACTGGTTCTGCCTGCTGCTCTGCAGGCTTTCCTCGTGGATTGCCTGAGCTCATCTTACTCTGGGCAGCTTGTCCACCCAGAAGCAGAAGAGTTCGGCTGCTCATCCTGTTACCAGTCTGTGGGAGAACTGGATCAACCTGAGTCATCATAACATCCCTTGGAGGCGGAGAGCTGGGTGTCAGAAGAGCTTCCAAGGTCTGAGGGGCAGAGAAATGGCTGACAGAACTTTGCAGTGAAATATCAACAGGGTTAAACAGGGAATTCCCAAAAGTCTGACCAGCTGCATTTGGGCTCTGCAAGGAAAAGCTGGAATCTCTCTGGATCTGACCACTCGAGGCAGATTGCTGGGTAGATAGCACAGATGAGCTGGGAGACATCAAATTTAACCCATCAATGAGCTCAAGCTCCTCGGTCACAGTTGGTGGAACGTTGCTGGATGCACTGGAGTACACTAGAGAAGGAAGCAGCTCTTCGTCATGGAGGTCATCCTGCTCCGTCAGGATAGGAGAAAGCCTGGCACTGATGGTGCTTGCATTGGAACTGGTGCGAGGCCGGAAGGTGTTCCACACGTCAGAGTCCTCGTTGCTTCTTGAGGACGGGCTCCCAGGCCACTTAGGAAACTGGGAGCCAGGACTGTCAGCAGAGGATTCTGGTGCAGACTGGAGAGGAGGCTTCTTCCTGGATGCTTTACCTCTGACTTTTGCAAGTTTGCTGCTGTTGTCCATGGAGGCAGCTCTTCTTCTTGGTGCTTTTCCACTTTTACCACCCTCAGGATTGAGCATCCACCAGGAGCTCTTCCCTGTGGCTTCATTATGGACTTTAATAAACTTGCTGTGCAGGGACAGGTTATGTCGAATAGAATTCTGAAAAAAAAACACCAAAAACCAAATATAAAAACCACAAGTTGTGCGGACCTGACAGTTGACACACCTCCCACCCAGAAGTCTCACAAGCCTAAATGCATTCAGACAGTATCCAGAGAAGAAAGTTAAAACAAAGACCTACCCATAACAACCTGCTATTGCTGTTTGAACATGCTTGGCAGCACTAGCAAGCAGTGCCATGTCTCACTGCAATACCAAGGGTGAAACTACCGTGACAACTAGCAGCTTTCAACTAGCAAAACACTAGCACAAGAGATCTTTAAAGGCCATCCAGAATCTGCAAAAGGTAAGTGTATCACACAAGCAAGCACATTCTCAAATAAACCTCGCAACTTCAACAGGAGCCTAACTGAATTTGAGTTAATGTTGTTCCCACCATTATGTCATCCCCTTTACCCAGCATAAGACTGGCTGAAGTTTTTAATGTTTATATGTCCAGATATCAGTCAGATTTAAGCACAGCATAGTGGTGAATCAAACAGATTGAGTGAAGAGAAATGTCAAAACACTTCTAATTCAGTAGACCCATTACCATCCCCACCCCAAAACCAGAGAAACAAGAGAGGAACTTTGAGGAACAAGAGTCCAAGTAATCCTGGAGACTGCCAGCCTCCCTCTGCAGGGAGGCAGGGCACTTTCCTCAGTGTGTCTTTCTGACAGGGTAAGATGTTCAGTGGATACTGCACTCCCACACAGTACATGCCAGTTTTAGCCTCTCCCATCTTTCCGCTTGGCAAAACACACATTCCTTGCTTCTCCCAGCTCCCTTCTTTTGGCTTAGCTTTGCTGAAAACAGCAAGCTAACATATCTGTAGCACCACTGTAAAACTGAATTTTCATCCTGCAACTGATAAACTCCCCAGCAACAATCTCACTGTTTGAACAGATCCTCCATAAACTCACCTTGAGGCCTGTGTTGTGCATTTGTTTGATATTTGCACTAAATTTGCTCAGATGGTCAAGTTACAGATCATTAAAAAGTGCTGCACTGGTAGCACAACAGTGGTCCAAGAGTTCCAAGAGCAACATCTTCATATAAACTAAAAGCTATATAACAGCCTTCAACTTTCATGCATGCTGTCTTAATTCTGAACAAATTAACTGTGCTTTTATCATCCTTTTCCACCAACTCTCAATACAGTTCCTTCCTGTCTGCTGCTTTCCCTCTCCCCACCCTTTTCCTCTCGGAAAAGTCCTCACCATGCTAATTTTGGCCACCTCACCAAAAGTACTGTCCCAGAACAAAGTAGATATAGATAAACAATTCAGGCAAAGTGGAAAGTTTTCTTGGGGAGGGAAGGAGATGTGAGAATCATCCGGGCTTAGCTTTCATTTTAACCTTTGGCTGTTGAGGTTTTGGAGAAGACTGGCTGCTTGTTGCAACCAGTATCAAAGAATACATATGTTCTTACTTGGAGAGTGACTGCAGAGCCAAGGCCTGATGGAACATGTGTCAGTCAGTGCTCTCACACAGCTTTATTATTTTGCCATCCTCTCTAAACAAAGCTTTCCTTCAAGTCTTGAAAGAAGTAATTCAGGCTGATACCCCATCTCCTGGATGGCTGCTGCTTTCATTTCCAAAGAACTCAACCCCTTTTCCCAGGTAAATGTGTATAAAGTTGAATGCACACTGCTGCAGCAATAAGAATCATTAGGTTGTCACTAATTCTTCATTTAGTAGCCTGTGAACTCATGATAACATCCAATTCTGTCAGGAATGACCTGTTTTCTTCTCATGCATGTCTATAGCCAGGCTTTAACTGCTGTGTCAGCAAAAGCACACTGCACTGGTGCAAGCAATTCTGTAGCACAAACCTTAAGAAAATTAGCACCACTTTGGGCATCCTAAGGAACAATTTTAGTAACTAACTTCCCATTTTTTTTGGCTTGAAAAGTAGCTTGAAATAAGACATATTGGAATAAGACTAGAATTCACAGCAACACAAATATGTGAAGTGTGGTACCTTTTATGAAATACTCTCAAAGTGTTTTTCCACATTACTGCTAAACTGACATCACGGCTAAGAGTTGTACAAAAAGATAATTGCTGTAGCACTCCTTCCTTCCTCATCTTCAAACTCTCCTCCTTCCATAACACAAGCATCTGCGACCCTATGAGCTAGCTCAGAGAGCAAACACAGCCAAAAAGCAGCCCTATCCTTCCTGGAAAACTACTTTTCCTGCCTGTTTTATCTCTGTCTATTTTCTGAACTGCCTCACTGTGGGGTTCAAGTACTGAAAACTAGGGAAAAGAACAGAATGTGTGGTTGGAGGCAGAGCAAACTAGATTGGAGCCCAGAGTGTCCCAAAACACAACAGAATCAACCCATCTACCAGCCTGGGTGCTGCGAGACAGCACAAGAATGTACCTGCTAGAATGATTTAATACACCTAACATACGGAGGGCACCCTCAAATCTCACTGAGAAAGCCAGGGACAAATCAATTATGCTAAAATAATCACAGAACTGCAAGTCAAACCTGACAGGAGAGGAAATGACAGAGTTTAGTCACCCAGGCAACCCTGAGATGTTTCCTTTCTTGATGTTAAGCAACTCAAACCAGAAACATACAGATGACATTAACTTTCTGATGCTCAACTTCAGCAGTGTGGGAGGATCCCAGTTGGTCTCAGCACTTGCAAAACACACAGTCTGGACTCTTTGATCATAAGGAAGCATGACCTGAAGGAAGAGGCACAGGCAGGAATCCTTCAAATCCTCAGGAACCTCTTCAACCACTAGTTAGGGGTGGGTTATTGCTATTTATTCAGGTATCTTACACTGATGTTTATGGCTTTATGTTAAAGTATTGCTGTGAAAAAAAATGCCAACCTGTGTCTCTAAATCCATCACAGATCAAAGATGATTCCTGTAAACCACATGCAGACAAAACCAGTATGAAATTAAGGACAGACAGTATGCAAAAGATTAAAGTTTGGCTAGAGATATTTCTTGTACACTGAAGGGTGGATCATTCACTAGGTACCAACCAGGATATATGGACTAGGCACAGAAGTCTGCAGCACATACAAACTGTTCTCTAAATCTCAGTTACCACAACACCAAATCCTCTTTGATAAAAACTCCTAGTTGCTTTTGAAGGACAGGAACACTTCTCAGCATCATTCCAGGTCTGCTCCCACACCATCAGTGCTACTGTGGATTCTGCCCAGCACCAAACAGTGCTTTGATCTCAGGACAGGGAATTAGCCACAGGAGCTGGAGCACAACCAAGCAACTATCCTGCCCAGTCACCCTTCTGGACAACTGCCACGGACACCAGGATACCACGGAAAACGCTCAAGTGAAGTGAATACAGAAGACTGAAGGCCAGTGACAGCCTTTCCAGGGAACTGCACAGCTTTGTAGGTAAGGATGAGGTTATCTACCATAAACCCGAAGTTTGACTCAGAGCAGGTCAGAACATTCAGGATGGTTTGCCTAGTCTGTAAGGTTCCGCACACTAAAAATGAGCTTAAACTCACCCTCCTGTGACATACTTTGCTCTAAGCACTGATGCGGCAGGAGCAGAAGGTGGCTCTTATGCCCTGCCTGGCAGAGCTTGTCCATGCAGCAGTGGTGCATGGCCTGTGCTAGCAGAACACTCTGGGCCAAGCACAAGTTGTGCTGAGAAAGGCACAAGACACAGCAGCTATCCTTCCAGGAGACACAGTGGCTTCCATCCTTTCCTGGCTATTCTCCCAGGAACAGTCAAGTTTATGCTACAAACCACAGAGGCACCAGATTTCTTAACAAAAAGTCTCTCTCAAGAATGAGTGACAGAGAAAAAAAAAAAAAAGCCAAGATATGCAATCACAGCAGCTGCCTGTAATAAACTCTCAATGCCTTGGAGGCATACAAAGAACATGGTCTCATCCCAGTGCAGGGTCATGTTCCACATGCTCCACAGCCAGGCCTGTAATTGTGCCGAATTATCCTCTGCCACGGCATTCTTGGGAGGCTGTGAGGGGAGGATGCTCCGCCTGCTGTATTTGTCAGTGCCTGTCTCAGCACTCACCCAGCCACTTGGCTCCAAGGGCTTCAGGAAAAAGTCTTCCTTGTAGAGATTTTGCACCAGCAAGTAAACAACTGCTCCAGAGCCAGGGAGTCAAAACACTTCCCAGCAATCCCCTTTCATAAGACACAGGAGCACAGATGTCAAGCTCAGCAAACTGGGATCTCTTTCTTAGGAAGAACATTTTTCTTTCTGTAATCTTTCAGTGGGAGGCCAGCAGATGATCATAACTCTAAAAACCAAAGGCTGAGGCAAAGTTTACAAGACAGGCAGGCAAATACAAAAAAAAAGCTGTTCAGGATTAGATAGAGCAGAAGAAACTTGTTGGAACAAGTAATACCAGCAGCACTGGAGCAGCCATCTCTGAGGACTGCCTGGAAAATTCAGCTGTGCTGCAGGGAATAATCTTTCAGCAAAGCAGCTTTCCAGAACAAGCGGGCAGGGAGCAGGAAAGAGTAGCAACAAAATCTTAAAGTAATTTGACTGGCACTGCATGAGGCAGAAGGGTTTTCACTAAAAGACAGGCTCTTCCCTACTTTTGAGGGGGATAACTACACTCAACAAGGCTTCAAATGAAGAAAAACCCCATAAATCTTGTACTTCATAATTCTTCAGGGCTTACAAGAAGGGGCTTGTTAATGTCAACAGTCACCCATGCTCCTCAAGTTTCCTTGCTGGACTGCTCAGTACAGCAGCTGAACAACCATCACTGGGCTTCTGTTTGTTATTCCCCCGTTTTAAGGAATCCCAGCCAGGCTGTCAGCAGCTGGGACAGAAAAGATCTCCCTTCTGCCAGGACTAAGCACATCACTACCACCACAGAAATGCATTTGGGGCCATATGAGGTAATGGCAAGAGTCCAGCACTTTCCACCCGCCCCCAGCTCCAATGGATTCAGACAGACCCTTCCTCCCCTTTGCAGAGCAGCAACTTCCAAGAAACCAAAACAAACCAAACTTAATAGGAAGCAGCACCTACAACACCATTAAAGAGTAACTGGACTTAATTTAAGTACCAATGATTACAGCAATGACATGGGAAGAATTTTCCTCAGAGCCAAGATGCTGAGCCTGAGTTTTATGTTTCCTTTTGGTTTATGGAAATGCTCAAAACCAAGCTAGAGGAGGCTTTGTCTAGTGGAAGGTACCCCTCTGCCCATGGCAGGGGGGTTGGAACGAGATGATCTTTGAGGTCCCTTCCAACCCAAACCATTCTGTAATCCTGTGATCTTGAAAAGCCAGAGCAAACCCAGTGCTCCCACCAGATATTCCTCTTCAGGTATAGGGTTTCTTAGTGAAATTAAAGAAAACTGTCCTGATAGTGACTTAGGCCCTTACCTGCTCAAGTTAAGAAGCTAAGGTTCTGACAAACCTGAGCCAAAAAAACTTTAAAGGACATGGGGACACTCCAGCAGATATAAGCAAACAGCTAGTGTGACTATATTAGGAAGTGAACATTGCTTATTTGCTGATCTGACTACAGAAAAAAACCCAAAAGCTGTCTGAATGCTAGTCAACACCAATGTACAATAAACTTTTCAACTTTACCAAAACAAGTATTCACATAATTTCTTACATAAAGATAGCCTGGCAGAATCTACCAGCTGTAGCACAGCAGAAACAGTACAGAAGATGTGCAGGCTTGCTTTTGTCAGTTGGCATATTCTCTTTCATGGAGGAGATTCAGAGGGCCAGTGGATGAGCAGCTGCTCCAACCTGAGGGAGCTCTGCACATGCTCTGCCTGGAGATCAGATATCCTCAGCTCTGAGAGAGGCTGGGGACCTTCACAGCCAGCACTGGGGCACTGAAAGCCAGCCAAGTGACTCTGTGACTGAGCCCTTAGCCAGGTCTTCTGACCCATCTGGCCAACACTTAATATCAGCTATGTGCAATATGCACATAACACAAGCTGGCAATGGAAAGGTTTTTCAGGAAAATGTTGCCCACTCTAATAAAGGTTAAAAGCTAGACAAGTGTCCACATGGATGATGCTTTCCTTTTCAGACAAACACTTGGTAATTTTTCATTCATAAGACCACTACTTGAGCTGTTGCACATAAGCATGTGCATAAAGACACATATATATGTATGTGTATATATGTGCACACAACTGCATTGAAGTGAATGGGAAGTACGAGGATGCAGCTCCCATAACTAATGCAAATAGTGCAGAATCATTTGTTCTTCCTTTGTGTTGCACACACTGGAAACATCTGATTTTTGTTTCAGTGAAGTACTTTTGGAGGGCAAAAAGGGTGGTTTTAAAGTTTGTTCTGTTCCCACAAAGGAAAAGACAAGAGCTTTGGGAGAATACACAGTTTGTTTCACTAAAAGAGATGAGTTCTTAATACTGTTCCTCGCTGTGCCAAACTTGCTCGTACTCATGGATGTGACAATCAGTGCAAACTGCTTCTGCAGGGTTTATGCACTTCAGCTTTCCAAACCCTCTCCCAAGTAATCTCAAAACCAGAAGGAATTATCCTCTTGTCCACAGAGTAGCTTGGAGAGCACCAAGGGGAGGATTACAAAGAAGCCCCGCAACACACCCCTGCAAGGACACTTGTGCCTTGCAGGCTGGTTAACTCTTAACCTCAGCTGAATTACTGCAGGGAAAGGACAGACTGCACACACAGCAAATCTGCCCTTCACAAGGTGCTTGAAGCACTTCAAGAACAGCAAACACATCTTCCTCGAAAACACAGATTCTTCCGGAATTCATGGAGGTTACACCCTGGCAGTCTGTAACAGCTGTATTTCCCCCAGTTGTATGGTGGAGTAGGATAGCTGGAAAGTAATTATGAAGCAACAATGAACTTATGGGTTTTATGCTAACTAAAGTAGATTAAAAGCTTTTAAACACACATTTCTTTTAATTATTCATTCAAAAACCTCAATTACAACTGCACTGCATACAAATAGGACATATCAGTATGGGTTTGCCCAAACTAGGCAGAAATGTCAGAACTCCAGAGCTGTACCACCATCTTAACAGGCATCAAAATGCTACACCAGCCTTTAGCAGCAGCTCCACGTTAACTTCCTTCATCCAAACTCAATCACTTTAAAACTGAGAAATCACTAAAGCTAAGAAAACTCAAGAAGATTTTCTTTTAGTCTACAGATTGAAAAAAAAAAAAAGGCAGGGCTTCACAGCTATAAAAATAACAAGGAAGAGTAAAAACAAAAAGCCAGACAGGTCCCTTCCTCAGCTGAAGAAAACTCTTTTGTTTATTCAGTCTGTCTTAAATATGCACCTATTAATTTCACTCTAAGTGCACAAAAGTCAACTTGAACTGATTTGACTGACTCCGTATTTGTAAAACTGTGAATGCCTGACCTGCCTCATCTAAGGCATCTTGATGCAAACAGTAAAGTCAGTAAAACAAATAAAGCCTCTTGCAAATCTATATAACTGTGTTAACACAAAGAAGGACTAGAAGTCAGTGCTGTGGTCACACATCCTGCCAAGCTCTGCCAACAGGATTTGGAGAGTGAGCAGGGAAGAAAATGGAGCACAGGGAACATACCACACCCACTCTTGTCTCCCCTGGGCATATAAGATTAAACACATACCCTCTAAAGACCAACTCAAACTTTGAAAATATTTGCTAAAAACTAAAACAAGTTTCTATGAGAATTTCTCCTGGCATTTCAACAGTTTCAACTGTATTTCTATCATGGTTTTCTGTTTGCTGGTTAAAGTCAAGGGCTTTAAACTGCCCTAATTGCAAGACAGGCTGATTCCCACCACAGTTGCTGTTGTTCTGCCCTCCCTCATCTTTCTTGGCAGGAAATTTCTTTCTCTTCCCTTTTTAAAGCCAGAGTTAATCTATTCTATGCTGAAAAACCACAAACACATTTCACACTGAAAATTCAATCACAGAACAGCTGCAACAGCATCTGAGCAGGGACCTTGCTCTTCTGTGTCCACAAATTCTCACAGAGAACTTCTGCAATTCACATCTACCTGTACGTGTCCCAAAAGTGACACATGATTAAAACACAGAGTAAACCCAAAGACTGATGGACCTGTTACATGACCAAATATAACAAAAGAACAGCCACACTGAACTGAGCCAGAAGTCTACATATTCCAGCATCCAGTCCAACAGGACACTTCACCATATTCCACCCTCAGCAGGGTATTTGGGAAGCATTTCAGAAGCCACACTGAACTCTCAGGAACGACTGCCAAGCAGATACAGACACATTCCTGACAAGA
This sequence comes from Sclerurus mexicanus, assembly GCA_013396755.1. NCBI lineage: Eukaryota > Metazoa > Chordata > Aves > Passeriformes > Furnariidae > Sclerurus > Sclerurus mexicanus. The sequence continues at coordinate 1,622 of VWZF01000576.1, read as the reverse complement.
AAATGCATGAGTTCCATACACTCTCAAAATAATGTGACTGCACACAGGAGCAGCAGGATGAGAACAGTACCTCTGAAGAGAAAGAAAATTAACCCAAACACTGTCTAAAATCAGAACTTAATAAGGAGGATTCAGCCTACAAATAGGAGAAAAAGAAAATAATCTATTCTAGTCAAACTACATGCACCCTCCAGGAACTGTCAACAAGCCAGATAAATGGCAAAGGTGAACAGTTCTGTGTAGACCTGTGCCAGTGTAAGCTGTGACAGCTGCATCCCTCTCACCACCTTTCTACCCTCTCGAGCAAAACATTTGCACTCAGGCAATCACGTGCTGAGCACCTTCAGAGAGCTGAGCCAGCTGAAAATCAATCTACCAGAAACAGCCTTTTTTTAATTTTCCTTTTTTTGTTGTTCAAAATTAACTCTCTGTGCTGACGTATTGCTCAGGGCTGGGGTCACAGAAGCCCCAAAACACACTGGCTCAAGCTCCCACGGAACTGCAGCGTGGATGAACTGCTAATACTGCAAACAAGAGTGTAACTCCAGTCCGTAGTGAGAGCAGATGACCCTGTTTAGACTCCAGGTACCACGGCACCCACCACAGTACCTCAGGACGGGCTGAGGGGCTGTTTTGCAAGCCAGCTCTCACATTTCCCTTTCTCTCTGCTGGCGTTCGTTTGACTAAAGAGAATGGGAACACCAGGCCATCACCTGCAAAGAACTAAAACGGTCTTTAGTCTTTTAATACAACTCGGTACACGCCTATTTCCAGAGCGAGAGGAAAAGACCACGCTGAGCCTCTGGAGCAGAATATTGCCTTCCCTTCTCCAAACTCGAGCAGAGTCCCCCAGCCCCTGCAGGGCTGGGGGCCACAGCCCCCCCTTTTCGACGGGAGCCCCTCGAACGCCAGGCACGCCTGCTATGACACAGTTATTTATACTGAGCTCTGGCACCGTCACGTGACGAAGAACTGCGGCCTCGAGATTAAAACCCCTCCGGCCGACGCTTCTCCCCGCACAGGAACCTCCGCCACGGCCCCCACACCTCTCTGCTCTCCGCCGAAGGCTCCCGAGCGCAAAGCGCCGCCTCACCGCCCACCCCCGGCACAGGCCCGGGGCCGCTGTGTCGCTCAGGCTGTGGGCACAGCCGACTCGAGGCCGGGCGGCAGCAACAGGTGAATGCGGGCCGGGCCCCGGGAGGCGCCTCCGAGGCTGCTGGCCCGGCCCGGCCCCGGCGGGCCCGGCTCCCCCCGCCCCGGCCCCCCGCGCACCTTCCAGCCGGCGGAGCTGTTGCTGTCGCCCTTGTCCTTGAAGTAGGGCACGGAGCGCACCA
>VWZF01000575.1:743242-756537 GCA_013396755.1 Sclerurus mexicanus | reverse complement strand
CTGCCGTCCCTCTCCTCCGTCCCCTCTGTGCAACGCCACGGGCAGGGAAAGCCCCAGCGGCGAAACTTCGCTCAGGACAGGCAGAGTTAAAAGGCAGAACTTTTAACCCCGAAGACGCTGTATCATTTATCACTCGAGTCCTCTCCTGAAAAGTTGTCAGACTTCTGATTCAGTTTAGGAAGGCTCAGGAAAGCCAGTCCTTCGAGCAGCCAATGTGCCAGCAGTGCCACAGCTTCAGTCACTGCCAGCAAGGATATGTGCTCCATCCACCTCTCCTGGCCTCTAGCATTTACTAAACTCCACACAATAATGTATACTATACATGGTAGTTAAAAATTAAGCCTCTGAGGATCTGATTATCTTTGAATTTTACACAGCGGACTACAAGCGGACCCAGGATTAAGATCGTGCTATAGTTAGCTGCTGGATAAACACAAAGTTCTTTATCCCCTATTTTCCTTCTTACGAGTAGTCCATACTCACAAGTGTGCAGATGTCAGAGCTATGGTGTCACCACCTGAAATAAAAAGCTCCACCAACAAGCCGAGCTTTGCTGTGGCACAGCCCTGTGTGTTAAAGCACCCCCGTGCCAAACACTCAGCCAGCTGGCTGCTGCTGGAAGTGGCGGGTTCCCCATTAACCAGAAATACCTCCTTTGGCATAAATCTCAAGATTTGGAATAGCAGGAGGTTTAATGTTTACCTGATGCCATTACAAGTAATTTGTTTCAACCAGACTTAAAAGAGCAGCCCCTCACCTCTTCCCACATGCATGCACCTCCTCTTGCAGCCAAGTAGTTGTTGGTTTGTCCGCTAAACCCGGCCAAACCCATCCATTTGCAGCAGATCACCATGGGACCCCAGGTTAAATGCAGATTTATTCTCACAGCTGTGTCCAACACAAAACACACTGATAAATGCAAGCTCACAACACAAGGTATTTTAAAATGTTTTAGGATTGAATTCCATATATTTGCACACATGGACAGAGCAGTGTTCCCCAGGAAATTTAAGCTGGAAGATGTGCTCGGAAGTGCTGCATTCCCTCTGTGTGCTGTGCACCCTCTCCGACTATGCAGGGATCCCAGTGGGGCACAAGAGGAATAGCCCCAATTTATTCAAGTTTCTTAATCACAGAATCCTCTTTCTATGGCCTTGGAAGCAGACAGGGAATACGAAAACAGAGAACCAGAACTGTCAAAGATGAGATATGGTAAGTAAGCTCTTCAGAGGGCACTGCAGGTCCTTCTGGCAGTGATTTAATAGGGTACATAACTGGATTCAAGACATCCTGACCCATTGGATCCAAAAATGGAGCCCAGAAATTTGGCTAACAGATCTTTGAAGGTGCATAACTAGTTGGTTTGTGGCTTTGTTTGTTTGCTTTGTTTTTAATTTAATTTGAACATGGGGCTTGAAGTGAAAAATAAAACAGTTTATATGTTTGAGGCATAAGCCTACCTAAGCAAAATAGTCCTGAATGCTTCTGGGATTTCTGTGCAGGAAATCATTCACTGCAGGTATACATGCCTCACAGAAGAGGCAATCACTGAAGCCAAGGAATAATGGAACAAAATAAAATATGGAAGGATAAATAAGCAGAAGAGAAACAATAATAGGTATAGAAATAATAGTCAAGTAATATCAACATGTAAATAAATAATAAGACAAATAGTTAGGCAAAAAGTTTAAAACTGACTGGAAAAAAAATCCAGCAAAAATATACACTCAAAAAGAGCTCCAGCAAAGCTGAAAAATTGAAGGCTGAAAGAAACTAGAGGTTGTGTTGTAAACTTCCATCATTTTACGGCCAGGACGTTAGACACTGCTGATACCTATTTGTACGTCTCAGATTCATGCCCGTAGAGCAGCTGTCAAAGCATGCTGTAACACATAATCCTGGGGATCCACGGGGCTGCAAGGCTGCTGCAAAGCCAGGGGTGATTGCTGCCTCACGTAAACATGTGATAAAGGTCATATCACAGGTCTTGAATGGCCAGTAAGACATTTGATGGTTGTGAATGTTTAAAATATAAACACAGGGTAATGTTAAGGAAGGGTTAACTTCCACATAGAAGCAAAACAAATGACCAGAATTTGAAGGGGAGTTGGGAATATGCACACAACAATAACCATGCAAAGAATCTAGCAGAAGTAAATTCAAAGTCATGCTTTCACTATCTGAAGACAAAAATCCATATTCTGAATCCAGGACTGATAGTAGCTTTTGTTTAAGATGTGATCGGGATGGTGACAGTTTTCTGTATCTTAATACTGGGCATCTCAAGTGATCCATCAACAGATCACCCAAACCAAATGTTTCAGGAAGTGATAACCAAGACTTTCAAATTCAGTCTGAAAAGGGGAATTTATCAACAATATCACAACACTTATTTAAAGAGGAAAGGACTTCAACACTTGAGCTGAAGACCACAGACATTTACCTTGACTCACTTTTTGTAAACAGTTTTCTATATACAATGTGATACTAACAGACACAGTTTGTGCTGACAGCAAATTCACCACTCAATCATATTCAGAAATTATTGCACATTAAATAAGTATTTTCTAACTGTAGAATCTTAATAAGGAAGTTTTAGCGTGGAACCCAAAATCTGCAATAAGGGAGAGGATAAAACAAGCCAATACTTACAAGAAAAATTCATTGTAGGTAATATGGGGGTGGAAAGGATTTTTTTTTTAAAGGACCATTCTCTTTGCTCATTTTGCAGGCTTTAATTAAGTGGCTACTTAATACAGAGTACCTAAGAGTGATTCCTTTGTAATCTGATTTTTTCAGGCTATAAATGTGTTTCTGGTTACAGTAATACTACATAAAACCCATTAAGGACCCTGCCTACTTGCCAAAGCCTAGATATAGACATTGACTTCCCTGATGTCAGCATGAAGTTAGGATATCAGCGTGTTTTAAAGACTGTCTTGAAAACATCTAATCTCTGTAGCTACTTTTGGACTGACAAAGTTGAGTTTGTCCCTATTGAAGAAAAAAAGTGGTATGCCAGCAACTCTTTTATGCTGTGCATCAGAAGAATATTCCCACAGAATTTTCAACAGGAGGCCCCAAATTTAAATACTAAGTGCTTTCCTGATGGACACTGGCACTATCAAGACAGCTCGCACATTTAAGCTACTTGAACCTGGGAATGTTTCTTAGTACCCACTACATGGAGACTGCCTAGTCTGGAATGCGTTCTGGGACTGAAACTTGAAAATGCAGGAACAAGAGTCCAATCTGTTGGGAGTACACATGTTTCTTGCTAAAGCTGTGCAGGCCTAAAATAGTGCCAAAATTAATTTTGTTTCCTCATACTGCTAGGTAGGTCAACAGGCAGGGGTTTTTTCCCACTTAAAAACAAGGCTACAGCTTCAGGAATTCAGCACCAGCAAAAACAACAGAACGGACTTCAGGCAAAAACTTTAACCTGACAGAGAAACAAAACACCAGCATGTATATTTGAGTGGCAGCTGTATGAGGGGCACTCTGAGCCCCAAAGCAGGTTTCCTATGTTTTGGTGCCACGGATATTTCAGTACCAAAGGCCAGAAGAGGGGCATTAGAGAAACGCAAGTCATAGTGCTTGAGAAACCTGAAATTGTGTTGATTTTGCCTGTGGAGATTATTTCAGAAGAATCTCTAAAACTCCAGCCCATCATTTCTGCCGACAGCTTTTAGAAACTACCAATGGGCATCTTATCTAAACCACATTTAGCAGAAACAAAGAGAGGGGACCCAGATTTCTATGAATTTCTATGAATTCCAAATATTCTGACTCAACTCCTGCAACAGGTCAAGCATTTGATCCATTTTCAGAAATACACTCCACAAAGCTGTGTTCATGGCCTATAAAACACCCATGTTACTCTTAAAGCATTACAGACCTTCATAAACAAATCAAACTGTTGTTGTACTGAGGAAAGTCCATACTAACAAGTGGTACTTCACAGACACTCAGTTATGCTTACATTACCCTACAGATCAGACTGATGCCTCAACAATGCTGAATTTTCACAGCAGCTCCTCCAGAAATGCCATGGGATTCTGGCTTCTTGCTTAAATGCTTGGAAATGAAAAGTGAGGAACACTGCTTTAGTTGAGGAGTACCTTAGTCCTGCATAATTCACTCTTAAATCCATAAATTAGACTACTATTTTTGAGAAATCACAGACAGACTGAGAAATACCCATACCTGGAGATACTCCCTTTTTTTACTGATTGCTGCCTCCGTTTATCCAAGGTTTGTCCATATTGGAGGCAAGGAACAGCTACTCCACTCCCTTTCACTTGATTTCGGTCAGTCCTTGCATGAGGTTTGCTCCATCCTTCCCATTTATGACAAACAGTTCTCTCCTTTTCATTCTTCATTCAGGCCAAGAAGATGTTGCCCATTTAGATGTCAATATGTATACAAATCACATTTTAAAAACAGCTTCTAACAGCATAAGAAAAGACAACCTACCATCTGCTTTCTTAGGAAAACATCATCTTTTCACAAAGTGTTTATTTAATGTCTAGCACAGGATTTCTGTTTCTCAGTCAGGCTCCCTAGGGGTTCCTAGAGATCAGTTTCTCTTATTAAAAACAAACTACCATAACAGCAAAATTAAGAATGAAATTGCTTTCATTTTGAGTTGAACACAACTTTCTTGCTGTAAATCTTCTAATCTAAACCACCTAGGCAAGTTGAAGTACCAAGAAACAATCACACTGTCTCTCCAAAATAGCTAGAGTTAATATTGTACAACCAGTCCTTGTTCTCAATTGCTTGTAAGTTATGATTTCAAACACCTGGGCACCTCACCAGTGCCACGGAGTTCAGCAGGACCACTATAGGTGCAGCACTGTGCTTCTGTGCTTCTATGATAACAATTGGAACTAACTCAACAAGGAACGAACGTTTCTCCTCCAACACTTGGACCTGCAATTCTGCAAGTGAGTTCATGGAGACAATAGATCCTCAAGTACTTCTCTCACACAACTTTGTCCACTGCTCCATGGCTCTGAAAGTTTTTGACTATTCTTAAATAATGCTTATGTGTTAAATAACACACAAAGAGCTAACGAATTCAAAAGTAAAATATGCAAAAATAGTATTTCTTATAGGGGCAATGCTGCTCTACATTGAATTGGTTTCTGAAGTTTATTACTATTTTCCTCATAGATATATTGCATCCTTAAGGTGTTACATGGAAAGGCCTCAAATGTATCCTTTAAATACTTAAAGCAAACAAGAACAAATCTGTTGCTCGATGTGTGCAGTGCTGCATGTATCTTCACAAGCACCCCAACGTCACATATTTCTTAGTTGTGAAATTATTTCACAATCCCAGGTACTAGCTGGTATCTCTTGCTGACTTAATTTAACTGATAATAAAGGGTTTATTTCAATTAGTCTCACATTAGAATCACTGATTTAGATTTAAATTAAATTCACATAATTTTCATGTCCTGTGGGTATGCATGTTTTGACAGTACTGCAAAAATGTGCTGCAAGTTGCACAGAAGTTGATTGAAACCATCAAACCAGTATTTAATTGCTTGCTGACATGTACCTCAAAAATAGTCCAGAGTGGATTTATCTGAACATACAAAAGTACATGCAGAAAACACATTTTGAAGTCATCTGCATACATTGAAGAAATACAGGTTTGATTACATTGTTAATTCCTGAATCACACATCACAGCTTTTGTCCACCATTTGCTCTGTGACTACCTGTACCACCTCAGACTTCAAGAATTCTTTTTTCCATGTAATAATTTAAAATACTACTTTTAAAATTAAAAAAAAAATTAAAAAGTTCTAAACACAAGAATGTCCTTACTTTTTTTTTTGATCCTCACCCTTTGAAAAACTACAACATCTGTGCAGTCTCATTAAATACATTTGTTCAGATAACCCACAATAAAAGCAATCCATAAGTAAAATTCACAAAGTTTTTGCAGAAACTTGTATTTGACCTGTTATCTCCTCCCTCCTGAATGCAGTGCTGCAGAAGGCAATACTTTGGACATGCAGTCCAGCAGTCCTCACTACTTTCTCCCCACTTAAATCTCATTTTCTATAAATTAAATGTTTTACTTTGATCCTAGCCAGTTGGAATATGCGGAGTTTTAGAGTTGTCTTCTAGACTTTCTATGCCTTTTGATAACACGGCTTACCCCAACGTTAAAACCTACTCCTCACCACATCCCTCTTCAGGGCTGTGAATTCCTGTTAAGAGAGGAATTTTGTTGGGCAAAAAACCCCAGCATACTGCCACCAATTCTGGAATCACAGAATGGTTTGGGTTGGAAGGGACCTTCAAGATCATCTTGTTCCAACCTTCCTGCTGTGGGCAGGGACACCTCCCACTACACCAGGTTGCTCAAAGCCCCATCCAACCTGGCCTTGAACACTCCCAGGTATGGCACATCCACAACTTCTCTGGGCAACCTGTTCCACTGTCTCACTACCCTCGCGGTAAAGAATTTCTTCCCGATATCTAATCTAGACCTCCCCTCTTCCAGTTTGAAGCCATTCCCCCTTGTCCTATCGCTCCATGCCCTTGTAAAAAGTCCTTCTCCAGCTTTCCTGTAGCTCCTCTTGGTACTGGAAGGTGCTCAAAAGTCTCACCAGAGCCTTCTCTGCTCCAGGTTGAACAACCCGAGCTCTCCCAGCCTGTTCTCATAGCAGAGGTGCTCCAGCCCTCTGATCATTATTTGTGGCTCTCCTCTAGATTGGCCCCAACAAGTCCCTGTCCTTCTTACATTGGGGGCCCCAGAGCTGGACACAGTGCTCTGTGTGGGGTCTCATGAGAGCAGAGCAAAGGGGCAGAATCGACTCCCTTGACCTGCTGCCCCACACTGCTTTTGATGCAGCCCAGGATACAGTTGGCAATATATCAATGTGTTTATGTCAACAGTCTGTAGCTACCAACCACAAAGTAAGTACTCAAATCTGGACAGGCACAGCAGAGAAAAAAGACCACTTTAAGATAAATTCAAACAGTAAATCTTTCATCTTCAAGGTCAGGTGTCCTTTTCAAAAGATATGCTTTTAAGATTGTAGTTAAGAGAAGACAGGCAGAGTTGAATTAATAATTAATTGCTGCTGCTGTTCCCAGTGTAAGTGCTACTCTGAACCATGCACTCACCCTTGCTGTCACCCTGCACCACCTCTGGCATTCACCTGCTGTCCCGATGGGTGAGCTTAGCTTGCTAAAGCAGCAGAATGCTAACCAAAGAAAGGGGCAAAAGGTGCTAAGTCACAAATAAATCAAAGTGAATAGCCTTCTATTATTCAATAACAAGGTGAATAGTGTCACTACAGGGTGAGATAAGCAGCAGGTAAAGAAGAGGATGCCAGGACTGGGTAGGAAGGGCAAGGTTCCCTCTGCAGCAGCACATCTTCAGATCCATTCAGGTGCCCATGCCCATGAGATGCTCAATGAGTGACACCCTACCAGAGTGACACTCAAGAGAACTGTATAAAGGGCACTGCTGTCACCAACAGAGAAAACATCCTGGCAAGATGATAACATTTTAAAATTGTTCAAGGTTTTGCTGCTGTTGAAACAGGTTCTTGCTTATTTCACATGGACCATAGTCATCACTTGGTGATCAGCCCTCTTTGGAAAAGAGCACCACTGCACCTCGTGTGCTCTCACAGCTGAGTCTCCAACCTGGATTGTCTTCCAATCTTCACCCATCAAGGCTCAACAGTTTATTCCAGTGAAACATCACTGACCGCTGTCCTATTTCAAGCAATGTTATTTTGGAAAACAATGGCAAGTGTGACAGTCTGGCATCAATCACCTGATACTTGCACCATGCTGGCTGGTCTTAGTTAACCTACCTGCCTTCAGTTATGGCAGGAGAGAGGACATGACAAATATAGTAAAAATGAGTAACTAATATTTTGAGAAATGTGTTCAGGAGTCTGTAAAGAACTGGGTACAGAACAAGAGAAACTCTTCATTCACTATCACTGCATATCACCAAGAAAAACTGCACTTCATTTTCAAGAGCAAAACACTAGGAAAACTTAGAGCTACTGGATTGCAGACCTACTCCATCAGTGACTTCTGCATACTTAAGGTAAGACTATTAGACAAATAATAGACAGGACAGGGAATTTTTTATAAAGCCTCTCCATGACTTGGGATTCAACCCAATTATACTATTAGTACCCTCCTTCTGAAACTAATACAGTTTGTTAAAAAAACCCCTAATTCTGACACCGAAAATTCTCTGTATCCTAAACTTTAAAATGAAAACATTTTGAACTTTTAATTTGCCACAGAGTTTTCAAATAAAATGTGAACTGGAAATACAACAGTTGCACTATTTATTTTTTTTGTTAATTAAAAAACTTTTTTTAGTTAAATTGAGAATTAAAAAAAGAATTAAAATTAAGTTCTACATTCCAACAAAGTTTCACTATACCAAAACTGGTAAGTCAGCATGGAATAAATAAAACACAGGTTGCCCATTGGAAAAAAACCCCAAAACATGAAAGACAGTGTAACACTGCTAGTAATGAAGGTATAAATGTTCATCTGCACCACAAGCAAAGTGGTTATTGCATTTCTTACAACACTATATTAATATTCCACACATTAAGGAAAGAAAGATCACTAAAGCAATAGACATGAGGAAGCCTTTTGATAATGTAAGGATGGATTACAATAAATGTTAAAAAAGCAAACTGCTACAGGTCTGTAAATGGCTAATCCACATTAATAAAACCACTACTAAAGACCACTGCAGATAATGATTTACTTTAGATTAATATCAACTAAGTCAAAACACATTTTAATCTAACAGTGTGGGTTACGTTTCAAAATTGTTTAGTCGTTTTTGCCATCAGCACAATCTAATGTTTCTAGGAATGCAAGTCATTTTTATTAGGCAGCTTGCTGCAGACGTTGCTGGAACTACATAAAGTTCCAGAAAAACTGGGAAAATTACCATCCATATGCTTTCAAAAGCTTCCTGAACACATGAATGAAAGCTGTGTTGAGTGGCAAAAGTCAAACAAATTGGAAACTAGATTAAAGGAAATAAATAGTGATTTATTTGCAGTGTATCTTTTTATTCCACATAAAAATGCTTGTGGTTAGTGACCAACATTTGGTCCATTCTTACAAGAAGGTATTACTGCAAGGATGCATTATGAAATAACCTTTAAAAAAACGACCCATGAGCAACTACTTTAAAGAATTACTTTCATGCACACAGCACCAGGGAAGGCAGTGATGACTAATGGGGAGAGGCGCTGCTCGGCCAGCCAATCCCACAGTGTGGGGGAGGTGCTGCATTCCAAGGAACACTTGCAGGGAACGTAAGGCAGATACTCTTATATCACAGGGAAAATATAGGGCAGTAAAACAAATAAAGTTGCTCAGCCTCTCCTCCTGTAGTATTTTCTTCAATACAATTGAAAGAAATGGCTAAATGTCAGTGCAATCTTACAAAAATTGCCCTTACTTTCCTTATGTAAAGCTAATACCGAATGGGCAGCATTTTCCACGTAGATGGCTATACTGTCTTCACCTAAAGACAGGCAAGCCCAGCTCTCCATGCCTGTTCCACATGATATGTCCAAAGCCCCCAGGATAGAATCTTGTATTTTGTAATAATATTGATTCTCAAACTTTCACCATTCTTCCCTTCTATATGTAAATCAAACATTTTAAGCCACAGTGCAGCTTCCTATGCAATAGTTACCATAGCTGTCATTTTTCAACTCAAGCAAGTTATTAATTACTACAGCTTTACCCAGCAACATTTCTGATGCATAGTTCTAGATGTTCTAAAGAAACTTCTTGTTCTAAGTTAAAAAAGCAGAGTTTAAGTTCTTGCAAATAGGTACACTTTCTTTTTAAAAACAATAAAAATAGACAACATTTCAAAATTTCCAGAAGCATCTTCAGGTGATCTGAATCAGACACTTAATACATCCAGCTGCAGTCTCTAATGGCATAAAAAGTAGTATTAGCTAACATTATGTTGACCACCCTGTATCCTCTCAGGGGGCAAGGAATGGCATTAGCTCAGCACTGTTGCCAGTCAACTTTAACAAATCTTGGAAAACTTACATGGAATTTCTTGGCAGAAACTTTGCAGACTTGGAGCCCCCCAGCATTTCTTGCAAAGAAGACCAGTATACATCCTGCTAACCAAGGGGATCCCAAAGAAGTCAGCTATACCTGCATGATGTAACACGCTTTGCTATATCTTCCTTCAACTTGGAGGGTTGAATTATTTAAGAACAAACCAATCTTTCCTAAAACTAATAATTTAATGGAACATTTTAAAAGACTGTTGGGACTGATCCGTGTTGTTCAGCTGAAGCTGAGCTTCAAAGTGAAGCATATAAGAAAAATGAGAAAGGCAAAGCGTAACAAGTAAAACCAGCTTAGGTCAATAATGATGCTGTCACATCCAGTGTAAATGTCTTATGTGAATTGCACTAAAAATAAAAAAGAATACTATTTGAAAGGGAATGAAAAAAATAAAAAAGGAGGGTTAGAGAGGGTGAAACAGAGCCTTTAAAAGTCTGGAACAATTTGCAATACAAACACTGAGGAACAAGCAGCTTCCTCTTTGAATGAAGCAAGGGTCTGACCTCTTCCTGTGTCACAACTCCCCACACTTACTTAATATGATTTCTACTGGCAGTAAAACAAATATCAGTTCTATCACCTTCACAGACATGTGTGTACCAAGAAAGACACCATATTGTATTACATCCAGTTTTAGAGAAGATGGAAGATGTATTCGAATGAGCATCTTTAGATCTCTGTTCTCTGAACTGCTCAATAACATTACATGTGATGAAATAGCTTCATGTATTAACATTAACTTCATTGTTAAAGCCACATGTGCAGCCACCTAAAAACACAAAATGACTGCTACAAAATTTACAAGAAAAACACAAGAAGATCATGAAGAAAATGGTAGCCTGGCATGTCACACAACTCCAAAGGTACACCTTACATAACTGAGTTAAGCCGTGCTCTATATATTAATTTCCTTCACAGACACGGCCAGGTTAGATCTGCAGTTAGCTGACTCTTACACAGACACACACACACAAGTTTCCTGTGATTATGTTAATCGAAACTATGAAGTTTGTAATACTTTTTCAAAAGATGAAAGTAGTAGCGGACCCCTCAAGATCCTGTTGGGGTGGAGCACAGTTTTTATTTGCCAAAGCTAAAGGAGAGAAGGCTGCAAAGGGAAGGTGTGACATGCTGCTGAGGCAGAGAAAACAGTTTTGTTAGATCATAAACACGTAAAAGCAACACCTGTTTTACTTGTTTAACAATTGATATTATACAACTCCTCCTGCAGAGTCAGCTGGCATTCGTATATTCTTTTCCCATTAATCAGAACATTCCAACAGGTAATTCTGACTTTCTTTAAGTGTTAAAGAAATTAATTACATTGTATTTTCTTTTTTTTGTGTTGTATGTATGTCTTTGGGGGCAAAAAAAGGTCAATCTAACCCTACATTAAACATCAAAGTTTAAAACAACAAAACCAAGACATTAGGCAATTCTACTAAAACAACACTAAACTAAGACAGTTTAAAAATTGAAAATATTTCTGTTTTATAAAAAGAAACTATAGAGCAAAACCTCAATTGATACCTAATGGTTAAAACGAGATCTTGCACTAAACTAGCTGAAATTTTAGTGTTCAATGGGATGTATTTGTATCCATAGCTCTCTTTTGAACCGGGATACTTGAAGCTCCCTGTATCATTCATTTGAACTTTTTTATCTCAGCAATACTATGTAGCTAGAATTGTCACATTCAAACCCGTCAGTTAAAAACAAAACTTAAACCCAAGTTATCTTCTCAAGGAGTGCTTCTGCTGCAAATGCCAGCAACAACTTTGTAATTCCTTCATAAAACTGCATCACGTCATAAGCAACTGGAAGTAAAGCTGTCCTAGCACAGGGAATACTGAGTAACTTGAAGCCCTCTGAGGATGAAAGCAAAGCAGAAGAGGCTGAGGTGTATTTTGCCAGGTTTCACTGACACAGATCTGAAAACGCAAGAAGAGGAAAGGCAATTCAACCTTTCTTGCCTGCATTTCCAAAATCTTGTCTCTGTATTTTGACTTTTCATCACATAAAGCACTAACAGGCCACTCACAGGTTCAAGATGACTGGGCATCCTCAAATTAGAGCAGAAGCAACAATTTAGCTTTGTTCCCTTATGTCTCCCTACAAAAGTTTGCTCAGAGTTCTATGAGAGTCACCATAGGAAGGCAGGAAAGCACGTGGATAATACTGGTACCAAGTGTTGAAGAGGAACAACCTCAGAGAGTACACAGCCAGAGTCTTCACTTGATCCATGCTAAGTGTAAGATAAAATCTTTTCAACTGCCTAAGAACTCCTAAATTGGAGGATGAATGAATAAGGAACACAGTGATCTCAAAACTACTAATGTCTCTGAGACATGGTAGTCCAGTCTTTGTAGTTCCATTTCTCTAGTTTATGAAAATAGAGTGAAAGCTGTGAACATAACGTGGACTGGATATGCAAATATCCTGACCGGCCTCTCTTCTTAGTTCCCTTAAAAAAAAAACCTGAACGCTGCTAAGTGTGTTCCTTACTGCAGCATTGCCATTGACCTTTCATTCCTGTCCCTTTTCAGATGCAAAGACAGGCTAATTGTTATCTAATTTATTCCCAGTCAGCCAGATAAGGCTTGTGGAGCAGTAGGGATCTGGGACACGGAAGAGAAGAACGCCCAAAATATTCCAGTTCTTCCCAAGTCTGTTAGACAGACACTAGATGAAGTTTTCCCGAGTCCCAGGATTTCAGCTAGGACATGTGAACTGTGGCACTGGGGTTGTGTGTGATGACCCTGTGCACACCCTGCCTCTGCTCCTGGGAGGCAATATAAAGGGCTGGGGTTTTAGCTTTTTGTTGTGGTTTGGTTCCGATCCCCCTCTCCCCTCTCACCTCTTTGCAAGAAAAAGACTCTGACCTCAACAGGGCAAATATTACAGGGCACTGGAGTATCATCATGCCGTGTGTTAGGGAATATTTAACTCAGTGTATGTATAGCCCATAGCTCTCTATAGCCACCACACCAACTGGACATGAACTGTGTCATGGAAGCATAAGGGAATGCTCAGGCTTTATCAACCAACACACTGCTGGCAACTGCTGCCTGAGTATTCCGACTGCCCTCAAAATTACTTTATATTCACAACACATCAGGAGTTATCACTGGCCCAGCAAACACATCAGCTGATATTATTATGGCTTCCCCC
>VWZF01000575.1:692092-743210 GCA_013396755.1 Sclerurus mexicanus | reverse complement strand
CCCCCCCCCCCAGTATCAATTTACGATTCTGTGACAATTCTGTAACTGCCTTTATTACTCCCTTACAATCAGTGACTTTGGCTTGGTTCAGTGAGTGGATCTGTATTTAAAATTCTGACAGATAGAATAATAAGTATTTCTAAATATATTTTTTTATTAAAAATTCATTAAATGCTAGGTCTCTAAACAAGGAAAAGGTGGTAAAAGGGAGATGACTACTTCCCTGATTAAAGCACTCACCTTTTGGTAATCAATCTGAACCCAAATCTTCCCCCCTTCGTAAAAGGGCTCTGACAAGAGGATAAAGCCTTGTGAAGGGTGTTCTGGGGCTGTTCTCTCTCTCCCTCCCGCTGAAATTATTTCAACCTTTTATAAACACACTTCCTGAACCACACATTGGATGCCAAGTATCTTACTTGTCAAAGTTAGAGATTAACTCCCCCTCTTACTCTGTTCAACAGCTCTTTGATTATTTTATGCAAAATAAAAACATCAAAAATAAAGAAAAAGTCAGTGTAGACTGGAACTTGTGTTTTCCAGTAGTAGAAGCACCCAGTCTCTCAAACTACAGGTAATTCTGAACCTCTCTCAATCCTTCCCATTCCTTTTCCATATAAAATATCCAATTGGAGAAGCAGGCAAGGCCCTGCAAGCAGAGTTGTTCCACCACTCCCTGGCAGATGAGATACCCTAATTCTCATTAGCATTTCTTTATGGAAAGGAGAACAAACACCCATCAGCACTGGGTAGCCTGCTTAAGGTGCTTTTGATTCAACCTCCCTCAGATTTGGGAAGAAAAGGGTAAAGAGGATATCTCACATTGCACATTAACTGTTCTCATCACCACGCTGGTGGCTAAAGAATCAAAAATAATTCTGCAGACTTTGAATTTAATGTCCTCCAGTTTTTGTTTTTGTTTTTTTTTTTTTTTTTCCAGGCTTCTAAAAGAGATTTTACCTCAGGCCAAGTGCAACACTTCACCTCTACAGGCATTGAAATTACTTTGGTAAAAAAATGAGAAAAAAATTAGTCATACTCAAGCCATTTTTTAAATGTGAAAAACCTCTGTGTTTTCTTCTTCAGCAAGCTATAGGAAAAAAAATCCCATTTTTTCCAATTGCATCTACCCAGGAAGTGGCAATAAATCACTCCCTAGTAGTTATTCCAGAATTAAGGCTACAAATATATTCAGGGTACAACAAACAGATCAGAAAATATATATGAATACATACAGAAATGCACACACTAACACAGCCACATATGCACTAATAAAACTTTGCTTTGTTTATAGTCCTGGCAAAAATGACCTTCATGGTCCAGTAGCGTCAAAGGACTTGGAAATCCCATCTCCAACGGAACCAGCAGCTTGGACAAGGGAAATCCAATTGACACAGTCTATTTAAACTTCCAAGTGAAACGAGGCCATATATACACATTTCTTAAAGGAAAGATGCCTGCTGTTGAGACAGACTGAAAGGTTGCAACCCTCACCCAAAGGCTAAGAAACTATTGACAGAGCAAGGAAAAGGGGGTAAAAATGGTCCCCCAAAGTATGAATTTAGCAATGGCATTCAGCAAGAGCCTGTATTAGGGCATATCCAGAAATGACTCAAAGAAGGTGGCAGTCAGTGAGAGAACAAGATCTTTGGTACGTAATTACTCAAGAGTACTAAAGATGAAAATCAACAGATTGCAGAAAGACCTAATACTGACCAGTGTAATAAAGCAGGAAATTAAATTCAATGTAGAGAAATGTAAAGACATGGAAATGGAAGAAGAAAACAATCTTCACTTTATATACAAAATTATGGTCTCTGATTATTACATAGTAATGAGACACTGGTCTTGTAACAACTGGTCTATGAATGACCGGTGGTGATAACAAAGGCAAACCAAATATTAGGCAAGGAATACAGCACATCATGCCACAGCTTCCCCACCTTCAAAAATGTTTAGAAGAGTTAGGGAAGCTATAAAAACACATAGCAAAGACATTTGGAGTTTCCACAAGAGTGACAATTAGATGGATTTGGACTTGTCAAACTGGATGAGTGATGACAAGGTTACAATGCACATTTATTATGAAGGTGGACAGGAAATGATCATTGCTGGTTCAAAAACAAACCAAAAAACGAGGTACTTCTTCACACAGTGTATAGCTAAATTTTGAGAAACCTTTCCGTGGGACCCCATAGCTCTCAAGTTTCTATCAAGTTCCAAAAACCCACTGGGTCACCATAATTGATTAGCAGCACAGTGACAAACACCAGACTTTTCTTTTCAAGGTTCCACTTTTTGCTGCACCATTTCTGTACCCATCTTACTAAACATGCAGTTCTGCACACTGCTCTTGCTCACAGTCTTATCTGTCTGGTCCTGACTGTGCCTTTCCTGCCCATGCAAAAATGCTGAAAACTTTTAAAGCTCATTTCAGCATTCCCGCTACGTTCATCTGGCATTAGACAGTGACAAAAATTTTATTTAAACTGCAAACTGATCCTTTGTTGTCTGAGCCAAATTCAAAAGCATTATTTCACCCATATATTACAGTTCACTATATACAGTTTATTAATGCTTGTCCTAAACACATTTTATATAAGCAGGTATTACTCATACTTCACTAGTTGCAGAGCAGATCCTAGGCATGATAAAAGAGTATTTCACAGAAACAAGAAGTCTGTCCAAAAAAGGAGGTAGGGCGAAATACGTTATTTCCCAGAACACTAGTCAAAGAAAATGTTCCTGGTCAACAGCATCACCAGTATATCACAAACAACTAGCTAATGAGGCAAGTTTTCTAAATTTTATTTAGGCACCTTAGCAATAGGTAGGTTTTGGTGCAGGAAGCTAAATCAAGTATTTGACAATTAATCACACTGAAACTATGCATACAGTAAGGTGAACCAGGAGCCCATCATCACTTGCATAACAAATTTTAAACAGTTCTTTCATTATATCTTGAAGAATATAATTTCATTAATCTAAATTCATGCAAAATAAATTATTTTGAAAACAGAAATCTACAGTACATTTAACCTACCTGTAATAATAAAATATGTTTTAAAACAAGGTCTAATTCAATATTTTATGTTTTAATGTGACAATTATTACATTAATATCATCAGTGGAAGAGAACTGCAATAAACCATTAAGGTAATTATATGAATCACTACAGGACTATGAAATGGGAAACATAAGGAGCTTCAGCTGTATTTGAAATGATGAGACCTTTTAAGTACAGTATTTTATGTCTGCTGTACTTTTAAGAACAGCATTCTATTATTATATAGTAATTTTTATATTATTAAAAAATAAAATGTTTTGAATAGTTTTGGCACCGGTCAGGTACCAAGAGGTTATGTAATACTATTACACTGAAATAAACAGAACTCAATAGATTGTGAACATGAAGCAGTGACAAACATGTTTGCACACCTGATGAAAAAAATCATATTAGTAAATAAGAAGAAATATTTCAAAGATTAAAAAGGCAATAAAAAATCTAGGATAAATATTACTTCTGAAAACTGTGGGAAAAGTAGATTTGCAAGCCTTGTACTAGGTAGATTATCACAGGTGAGATTTCTCTCTACTAAAAAACAGCAAATCAAAAAATTATTTCTTCAAAAAGGACATTTAATGTAACTATTTCCAACTTGAAAAAAATAAAGCTCTTGAACTACAGCCCAATATTTCATTTAATTGCACACCTGAAAAAAGGACTTATGACTACCCTGTCATCTGCCTGCACACCAATGGATTTTTGTATTCCCCACTGCACCCCAAGTGGCCTGCGGGTGTCAGAAAAGGCAATGGAAACATTGTTGGAAAGAAGTATTCTGGCCTCTCAGAAGCAGCACTTTTGGAACCTAACAAACTGCTGTTCCAGTTTGCTTTCCACTCACCAGTGTACACAACCAGGCAGCTGCGAGGGCCAGAGCAACATTTGGGGTCATCCAACCTCCTCCCAGGCTTGGCTCTCCAGCTCTGAAGGACGCTCTGGATGCCCAAGATGAGCTGCACCTCCAGCCCCACCTGCCACCTCACTCGCAGGCTCAGTAACCACAATTCATAGCAGAGATGTTCAGATGCCAGAGAAGACACTACCCAAAAAAAGGTGCTGCTTCTTCCATGCAGAAAAGCCAATAGTCAATGGACAAGAATCAACTGTATGAGCCAACTTGTAGTAAAAATTTTAAGACAAGGACAGTAAGAAGTTCCTCAGCTTGTGATATGCTTTGTAAGAAAATGCTAAATGACTACCCACCAGAAATTGCAATAGTCAAATTAACTAAACCTAAAATATTTAAATGACTACTAAAATGTCAATGGGTGGGGCTATAGGCAGACATGACTTCTATAGATTTGGAATGGAACTTAAAATATTTGGTAGTGGCTAATTCAAATGTTAATACCTTCTATAACATATGTAAAATGTGACACTATTACCAAAAAAACTCACACCCCAAGCTCAAAAACCCCACCACATCTTCCTTGTCTAATCACATGCAGGAAGTACAAAGAGATTAACACAGAGGGGAGACTTACTCTTAATACTCCCATACTTTTGAATATAGTGAAGAAACAATGACTTGGGTCTTTGGGAAATTCAGATTCCGCTTCAAATTTCCTTTCTTTAGAGTGCATCACAATTTGATATAAGAAGGGATTTGGTTTTGCTTATCTTTTACTCACCAAAACACTTCCAAAGAGTGACTTCAAAAAGCTCTTAATTCTGTTTTGGACTTTATTTAGGAATAGGACCATGAAGTCTTTAAAATTATTTTTAAAAACATTCCTTCTCTAAGATGGAAGGCATCCACCTTTCTCAGCCTAAGAAAGACATGCTATGGAAGCCTTCAAGCCAAATACTTTTAATTTTGCCAGGTTTTTACAGATTCTGATAGGAAATTTTCACTGCACTTTTCTCCTCTCTCCCACTATCACAACCCCCATTCCTCCACCAGTGAAGCAGCTGGAAGACTGATGCACTAAACACAGCCCTGTAAATTATAGTATGTAGGAGATTAAACTTAAGCCTAATGCTACAGTCAACCTTCAACAGCTGAGTTCTATTAATGGACACTCCTTAAAAGAAATCCTTATTGGTTACTATTTAAAACTACAACTCTATTAAAATCTTGACTGAAAGAAATTACATGTGATATGTATCGCCCATCACTGCCATGACAACACCACCCAGTTCAAGTATGTACTGCATCATTTACCACAATTTATATGAAGTAAAAAAAATACAAAAGGGTTCACTAACCAAATACTATCAATGAATAAGTGATGTGAAAGAGATAAGCTAAGTTATAATGATAGGAATTATGTGTAAACTAGAACAATAAGACTTCCAGTGCACTGAAAAGCCCAGTGCCATTACTGCTCTTTCAGTTTCCTTCCTATGTGGATTTATTTAAGATCAGCACTGCAAAATTACAGCAGAGTCAAAGCACTGTAAAGGACTTAATAGAAAACATCAGGGAAAAGACAATTAATTGATGTTTCACTTCCCGACTTCAATTTCATATACAGGACCAGAAATAGGGGGAGGGTGTGTATGCTGAATAGCAACGGCACACACTCGTGGCATTCTGTTCACTGCTGAACGTCTCCTTCTATTGAATACTCACTCCTCTCAAATGCACAATCCTTTGAGATCCAACTCTCCCAAGTGTTCTTGCTTTCTCATTCAAAGAATCTTTTGAATGAAGAAATTTTCAATTATTGACAGATCAAACTAGGGCCAAGTTATCTATGGGAAGCTGCCAGCTTCCTACTTACACTACTGGTTGACCTTGTAACGCTCTATATATCATATCTATTTCTATATCAGCTTCCCTGTTTTAGGCTCTGTCACTGATGATGAATTAGTAACAACAAAGAAGAAAGCCATTAAAGCAATGGGATGATAGTAGAAAATATATAAAAAAGCCAACCCTATCAAGTATTGCGCTACTTGCTTCTAAGAAAGCAAGTCAGCAAATCTGAACACAGCTCCATTATTAATTCACGTGCTAGACTAAGAAAAGACAGCACAACAAACTCCTTCCAGACTGGAGAGGGTCTCAGCAACCTGCAATGTGAAGACACAAGATATGGCTTTGAACATCAGATGCACCTTTTTCAGTCCCATCACAGTTCATCCCTTGGACCTGGGTGTTACTCTCTACATTCAGGTTCACTTTGTCTGGCACACCTCTGATGCAAAAAGCATGTGCTGTCTTGCTTTAGTCTGGGTTATGGTGTGCCTGGCACTTAGGGCATCTTCCTCTCTTAGGAGGTGGAAGGTGAGAGAATAGCTCCTAGATGCTAAGACTACCAAATCCAAATACCTTGCTGCCTGGACAAGTAAGTACAGACAAGGTAAGATTTTGTTGTTGTTTTTCTTGAATGAACAAGGCCTTGTCAATCTATCTCACTGAAAATAGGGAAAGGCGCAGGACTGTTTACAGTCCTGGATGGAAGAGCACAGCAGACAACACTGAGGAGACCAACACTCTCACGCATACAAGCAGCTATGAAGGATTTTTCTTTCTTGCCTCATTTGAATCAAGTATAAAAATATCAATTGATTATCTTTTATTTATCTAAGTGCTTTTCTGAATCTTTCCAGACTCTATCAGCAGTCAGGATATAAACAAAGCAACATTTTGGAAGAGAGTACCCAAAGACAGAATTTGCATTTTTGTACCTATTCAGAGTCTCAAGAATTGCTGACAGTCTAAAACTACGTCAGTCCAAGAATCTGTAGGGAAAAAGATAAATTCAAAGGAGTGCTGGATGGTCCATTTAACTTCTGTGGGAATGGTGCAACAGATGGCTTGTGACCTCGGTTTCACAGCACCTGCCATTATGCTGGGCTTGGACATGACAGACCCACATGTACCACGGCAGCAACTACAGCTCACATTTTCATCACTGACAGGAGACAGAGGTTTGCCACTGGCTGTGCTTTTGTCTTGAGAATAAGATCCCTGGTAGAAAGACTGTAAAGCTACTGAAAATTTTTTGGAAACCAGGGGTTTCCTAGTTAAAGCAATGGGAATGAAAGTTGCAGACAAAAATCAGTGTATCCTAGGCAGTCACATAAATAAAAACATACATATCAGGTACACAAAACATTCAATTCCTTCGGTCCCCACTACTACCAACAGAAAGAAAACTGAGAGTCTTGTCAGTCTAGCTCTTATTGTTTCTGTTTTGAACAAAAAGCCAGAGGGATGAGAACATTTTTTATTATTTTAATTCTTTTATGCAGTGAAATTTAACTGTTGAACAAGCAGAAAGCTATTTAATCAATACTCATATAACAAGTTTTGATGAGGTTACGAAAAGCGAAAATCACAGTAACAGAAGGAGAATCACTCAAAATGTCATTGTCCTTGAAGGGCACAAGAGTGCTTCCCCTGACAAAAGGTCAATGCAGTGGGTAAAATATTAACAATTACAAAATCCCAAACAGCTGTATTTAATAAATAAACAAGGCACTGAATAATTGAAAATATAAATACTGAGAATAATCCATCAAATGTGACAGTGATACCTGTATCAAAATCCTTATGCAAAAAAGATGCCAACTAGTAATGTTTCAGCTAGTTTTAGAAAACAAGTAATTTTTATTCACACTAAACTCAGCCTTCTTGTCTTTAATCATGGTTCATTAAATTGTAACGCACAGCTAGCACAATGTAAAATAGCTAGTCTGAGTAATTCAAAATATATAACCGCTTTTAGGAAAATAATTATGATATGGAAGGGAAAATAATTTATTTATATTCTTCAGTACTCCATTACTTTGTAGCTTGTTTTTCTTTTAAATGACACTTATACAGCCAAACAGAAGGACAGAAAGGAAACATCCTTTTACAACTTTCATGAGGACATGAAGATGTCAACTCAAGGATTTATAACTCAGAAGTAATGAAAATTAAGTGCAGGGTTCTTTTCTTTTTTTAAGGAATAAAAATATCCTAATTAGAACCCTGTTAAGAGAACCTTAGAGACTGGCAGGATAGGTATCAATGAGCTTTCAATAAAGAAATTACCAAAAGAAGAGGTCTTCATGGTCATCTCTCCTTGACGAAGCAAAACTGGTTTCCTCTCCATGCTACGACTTCATCAAATTGGGGATCTTAACTATTCAGTTCATTAAGATACCATCCACAGTTTTGGAAATTGTTCCAGAGGATGTTTGGAAACTTTCTTTGATGGTTATACTGCCATTATTGTTTAACCAAGCTGCATTATTTAGGTTGGCTAATTCACCTCTTCCCCCCAACTTTGTTCTTTAACACTTTACCATCATTAATTTATTTCCTCACATTACAAGTAAAAGTCAAGATATTTTGACAAGCTCTCTATATGTACAGTGTGCCACAACTACCTTTTATGAGAGGTTTTCCCTGTAACAGGAAAAGGCCAAAGTTAATGGGACTCCTACTGTAGACAACATTAAAAAAATATAACCAGAACTGTACCTGATGCTCTTTAATCTCATAAAGAACAATGCAGCAGGAGAATAAGAAGCATTATTCTTTCTGGGGCCAAAGGAAAATGGAAATGTCTCCTGGGAAATAGTACAGGTGCCACCTTAACAAGTATTTAAGAATGACACAGAACTGGAGTTAATAGAAGTCACAGGGACAGAGCTCAGTATAGGCTGGCAACCAAAAAATCTCACAGAAAATAGATGTATTGGGGGAAAAGCCCTAAACAAGCAGGATGTACATTATTGTACTTCAGTGTTGTACTATGGTACTATATTTTTGTGCCCCAAGAAGTGGTCTGTATCTTCACTGAGGACGGCATTTGAGAACAGATTAAAATTTGTTAAAAATCAAAACTAAAATTCCTCATATACTAAGTACACTTAAAAAGGCTACAAGCTGCATAACCAGACTGACTTTTCATTTCAAAGTACTTTGCGGACAAATAAATACAACTACGTGTTCACACATTAGGGAAAAAAAAAAAAGATATTGAACCACTGCAAGAAGTTACTAAAAGGAAATGGCTTCAGAAGGAAACAAGAATATTTCAATGCTATTGCTGATGACATTGTTATACTGTTCTCTAAGTGCACAATAATACTGAATGACCTCCAAAAATTATTTGATTTACATGATTTATCCAGCAGCCTAGAACAGCAAGACTATTTCAAGTGGGCTTATGTCATATATACATGAATGGCTTAATCCTTACTAACGGATATAAATGTTTATCCCACAGATACAAGAATGGGAAACTGCTCTTAAAAATAATTCAGTATTTCTCTGACTTAGGGGCTTGAACAGATGTACCACCTTGCAACACTGAGCTTTACATTGCATTCACTACATATATTTTCAAGTCCAGCAAGCCAGGCTTCTAATTAGCCAGATCTCTTCTTTTACCTTCCTGATTTCTGCTGTCTAAGGTTGTATGATGCATTGCCTCCCATTAAAAATATCCTGAACCGCAACCAGATTTTTCTCATTTTCTGCCTGATATTCAAGGAATCAAACCCTTAAAAGTTAAATAACATCTGCCTCTAAAATCTTCACAACTTCCCAGAGCCAAGGATTGCTGCCACATGTCTGAAATCGGAGGCAAATGAAACAGTGGGTCTTCTTACGCTCCAGAGAAAGGCAAATGCCAGCAAGGGCTCAAAAGAAGTGTTACAAAAACGTTTGCTAAACTAAGCACTCCAGTGCTGCTCTAAAGCCAAGACCTTCAAGTTACAATGCAGGGAAACTAAAAACATAAAGCATGTGTCTGGCATGGACCTAATTCCTTACTGAGAATATGGACAGGATCTTACCAGGGATATTAGCAACAAACCACACTTTGTGGGAGATTCTGGAATAGATCTCTACAAGACCTTGTCAGTAGCAATAAAGACTCCCCATGACATAGCCTACAAGAGCCAAAAAAACAGTAGTGGCTTCTAATGCTTTCTCATTCCATTGCCTGTGTTACAACTTTGAAGCTGCAATTCAAGACTTTTGAAATAATGCATTTTATGGTAAATATGACAGTCTAAACACCTCTAAGTCTACTGACACACATGCTCAGCATCCCTGAATTTACAGATATACTGCTGCATGCTCTAACTAGTTAAAGAAAATCCGATCCACCAAATTGGTGGTGTCCAAAGGTGATAATACTCTAAATAAAACAGAAAGTTAAATACTCCTGCTTCACAGAAGAGCCCCATGCAGCCAGAATCAATGTCTCAAATGAAGCCTTCTCCAGACCTTTCTCAATGGACTACTGATATCATAACACATCCAGTGAGAGACTATTCAGCCACAAGCAGCTCATGGTTGATATGTTTTCTAATGGGAGATTTTTATCACTTTCTAACCAGACAATGCAACTACAGATCAATTATTAACATCTATGTGTAGCTCTCCTTTAGATCCCACTCATGTCCTATGAAAACAACTATATGTTACTAGATGCATTTCACATATACAACATGAAGTACTTTTAACAGATCAATTTTTTAAAATTAAATTACTAGTTCTATTACAGTAATTCCCAAAACCCCCAAGAAACCTTCTATCTTCTAAAACTACTTTTATATGGTTTTAGTACATCACCTTTACTGCTTCTTCTTTAAAACAAAATAATTTATCTATATATTTAAAGCCCTTTCACAGGCCTTTCAGCAATATTCCTGGACATCTCTCCTGGATGTACTGACTAGAGTAACTACAATCTTCAAAGGGTAACACCTTTGGTAACTTATTTTCAGTATTTTTTTTCTAATACACTCTATTTTTTTTCCAAGTCCTTACTGACTTTAGGCTC
Source organism: Sclerurus mexicanus (assembly GCA_013396755.1). NCBI lineage: Eukaryota > Metazoa > Chordata > Aves > Passeriformes > Furnariidae > Sclerurus > Sclerurus mexicanus. The sequence continues at coordinate 732,407 of VWZF01000575.1, read as the reverse complement.
TTAAAACAAGCAATTCAGAACTTAACATTCAATCATTCAGTGTAACAGGGCTGATATAATGAAGATGAAGTAAAAGGAGTTGTATAAATAATGGAGTAATGGAGAAAAGAGAAAAAGGAGAATAATTCACAAGATCTCTGCAGTTTACAGGCAATACACTAACACTCGTGACAACTCCTTCCTTACAAAGAGCTCAGAAAGTCCTTTCTAACATGGAGGCATTGACTGTCATCTAGAAGTTACATCATTCCATATGCCCACTACATGAAACCAGGACCAACTTCCACACTACTCCCCAAACCAGGGCACGTCCAGGAAAAAGCACAACTATGGAAGGCGACAGCAAGGTATTACACAGGTTCTGTTCTGCAGCAGATCTTTTGCTGATGCACAGTTCAATGCTTATGGTGCCCACTGTGCCTATGACAACGTGCAGAGAAGCTTTTCTGTCACTGAAAGAGTCATAAGATACCTGAAGCTGGGCAGAAAAGAACCATAAGACTAAGTGCAAGAAAAAGGCTTAAAAAACCCCAAAACAGCAGGATGGCTTGTTAAAACACTAAATCGACACCTGCCCCCACCATTAAATTAATAAGCCCTTCTCATCCTGTAATTATACTTCCAGATCTTTTCTTATTCGCTGGATATTTCACTATTACAAATTTTCCGCAATTATTTCAATCTAGGTCAAAGCTGGTGGCGAGTCATACAACGGCCTCACAACACGAATGCAGCTGCTCCTGCTTGGTTGTCAGTATTGTGCCCATACAAATGCAAGGCAGTATTTTGATAATATGTCTTTAAAAGTAAATAAACTTATCTTCTGTCCATCCCACTTACATTTCGCCCTTACTGAGTAGCTTTGCTGTCAAGGAGACTCAGCAGAGGACAGAATTTGTGAAGTTTACCTTTTGTATTTAGGCAAGGAAAATCTCGCCGGGCCTTTTTTTTTTCTTAATGTATTTAATTGATTCCATCCTCAGTACTAGCTCCCTTTCATTATTATGCAATCACCTTCAAATTATTTTGATTAAACTAAATCTGATTAAACCTCATGCAAAGATAGCTATTCCAGTCACATTTTGCAATCCTTTTTAAAAAAAAAGGATAGAACAACAACAACAAAAAAATCACCACAGAAACAAATCACTGGACAAATAACAAATAAACCACTGGATAAGTAATAAACAAACCAGACTTTAAGATGAAGTTTTTCAGAAACTGAAAGTAGTTTAAAATCAATACCAAAAATTTCTAACTGGAGCAATTTTGCTTACAAATAGTGATCATAAAAATTGCCATCTCACTGTTGTCAAACGAGTGAAGAAATAAATATCTGCATATTTCTGCTGCTACTCAAGATTCTCTTGAAAAATGTTAATTTAAGAAATGTGACTCAAAATGCCAATTACATAAAAAACTAAACCCTATGATAAACACAAAAATAAGCCCTAAGTATAACTATGCATAAATCCCATCAGAAAACAATCCATAACATCCAACCTCTAGTTAATGCAGATCAGTATCACAGACCTCACTTTGCAGCTTTGATAAAACACAATCCAATGTTAGGTCATAATAGTTTTAGCCTAGCTAGTATCTAACTAACAGGATTTATTTGTTGTAATAGGTTAATTTAGTATAACAAGTTCAACGTGAAAAGCTCAGCTTCTAGAACAACTAATTTAACTTCCTCTACAGGAAACACGCTTATTTGAGAGCATTGCTGGCATTTTCTGTGGAAAGAACACAAGATAACCAGAAAAGTCTATCTGCAATGCCTCTGTCATGATCGTATGCAATGATTCTTAAGAGAACCATACGCCAGTTTGGCACTGTAATTCAGGAAAGAAAACATTCACTTACCGCAGTGTGACTGGAAAACCTGTGGCTTGACTACCTGATTGCAGATATTGCACACTACAAGATAGAAATCATCATGAGCTGGATAATGGCCAAATAAGTGCATATCTGTGGGAAAGTTAAAAATATATACAAGAATTAGAAATTATGCTTTAAATATATATTAAGAAAAAAATTGAAAATACTGTAGGGCCACTACTGTTATATTAATTTATACAAAGCAAATTTATACATTGCTCTATAAGAGCATCTTACTAAAGAATCTTAAAGAGACCTTTTTACCCCTCTTTTGGGTCTCAAGGTCCTGTACTAATGCTGCAGTCTCATCCCTCAGTCTGAGTCAGAACACAGGCTGCAACACCTTTGTCTTAACACTCACTGCCAAGAAGTGAAATAAGCATTTCTGTATTGGTCAACTGTTGAAACAGTAAAGGAATATGTTTATAAAAATCTCTGCCTAAGGATCCTTTCAGAAAACAAGTTGAGGGGGTTATGCTCCACGTTACAATATTCCAAGCTTGACTACAAATTGCTAAAGAAAGGCTCCTACTTAAAAGCTAGTTATAGTAACCAAGGTCAAGGATCCTACAGCTTAAAATACAGTCAGGAAGTTCATGACATGACATGAAATTTCTGATTCTATGCAAATGCCCTTCCCTAGGTCCAATGCCCTGTTGTTTGCTCCCAACAAATACTCTGGGAAGAGACAAAGTCAGTTAATGAGGTATTTCTCAGGTGATGGTATGAGGAATTTAATGAAAACCAAAGATGGGGACAGTCAGACAATGACAAGCACTTGTCCCTCTCAGATGAAACACATAATGCACTACATGCATTCTTAAGCCATTACAAACAGACTAAAATGGGCTTAAATTACTAATTGAAGGCCTCAGAGCTCTAACATTACAAGTGAGGTAACCTGTTCCACTTTGCATTGCTATAGCTTAAGAACAAGCACACATACTCATCTACCACAACTCGGCTTAGAGGGCAGAAACTCCACTCACTTCTATGCACTCCAGTGGGGTCATGTCACCATGCCCAGTGTTGTTAAGGAAGGTGTTGCTGCATTAGTAACCCCATGACAAGTATCAGCCCCATAGATCACACCACCTCTCAGAACAGGGCAGTGACATCTTTATTTAAGGATGTTGTAAAATCGCATTCCAGTGTTATGCAGCAGCATCTGAAATCTGCTACAGAACTTGCAAATGCAGCTTCTGACTCAGACTGAAATATCAACCTGGCACCTTTTAAATATGAGGAGAAATGAGAAGACCCTCAGTGAAGACAAACATGTACAACAGCAGCTGTGACTGATGAATATCGACAATTAAATCCTACTTCTCCAGTAAATCGTGTATTTCTGAAAAACAGTGATTTCTTTCAAAAACTGACTCAAACAGGTACCTTATTTCATTAGTTCTTAACCAAAGCAACCATTTTGGCCCTAGAGCTATTTTTATAAGTAATTCTGCCCTGGCCTGTACCACTGCAGGTAATATCACTGCTCATCATGGCAGTTATCAGCAGGATGAAGAGCCAAGTGTTTTCAGTCACTGGAAACCCCAGAGGAACAAGACATCCCTCTCACACTCAGGCAGTACCACAAGTAGATCCAAAGAGGCCTGTTCAAGCATTCTTGGGCACAAACCAGCCCCACCAATCTGCAGGTATTTCACAGTATGATATGATTTGAATCATTCCTTTATCCCTTGAAAACCAAAAGCTTCTCGCTGTTCCTGCTTGCACAAGGCTATGAAATCCAGTTGAAAGGTTAACCAGTCATGACCCCTTTGCAGTGCTGGTCTTGCCTAACTAACCAAGCCTTTAAATACAGTATAGCCAGATGAATGCAATCAGCAATTTCAGCTTAAATTTAAGGTGTAAACTCCTTTGGTGTAGTTAGTGTTAGTACTGGTGAAGCCAAAACTGCAGTCAGATTAAATCAAATCCTCCTTACTGATAAAACAAATAAACAAAACCATGCAGGCACTACAACTGGCCTGTTTACTTTATTTCTTGTTCTAATATGGTAAGTCAGGGAGCTGAAAAACCACTTTACATCAGAAATTCTTAGCTGGATAGTTTTGATCGGAACCTACAGGTTTCCACTAACAGCACTGTAAACTCCATAGGAAGGAGAATTTCTTCTGGATATGATTTGACACAGTCTCAGCTCAAAAACATGCATTTAATTACAGTTATGAAATATTTGAAAAATGGTTAAAACATCTCAACAGCTTAAAATACTTTTTTTTTCTATTTTTTCAATTGTCCAGTGGTAATATTCTAATGAAAACATACAGACTTTGCCCTTTGCAAACACAAAAGTCACAATTTTTTCCCAGTTTGAATTCCTTAAGTTCATTTAACCTTCACAGCTCTGTATCCTAGTCTTTAAAATATGCCCAACTCTGAGGCGTCTCAAGTCTGGCTGTGTCTGAGTTTTTATGAAGTCTGGCTGCAAGGAGTAACTTATAAAAAGCATAAGGTATTAATACTGGAGAAATCTATTCAAGGCCATAGGTAGAATGAGGAATCGGGTGAGTTTACGGGCTCACAGAACCATCTACATTTTCACCAGGCACTCTCAAGGAGACAGAGCAGTGAAGGAAAAGTCCTGGTACCTGTGAGCTCACTCTGCAACCCTGGCAAACATCACTGCACCTAATGGGTAAGTAGCACTGGATAAAATCTGAGTTTATCATAAGCTCTGCAGCAGCAGAGGTTTATATGCACAAATGTGTAGGAGAACATGTCAAAATGCTGCTGTGAGAAACACAGCATCAAAAGGATGAAGACGCAGAGTAAGTGACATCGTGAAGCAGCACTTTGGAAGTTTTCTCATTTTGCAGATGCCCAGAAATAGCCCAGTGGAGGCACAAATGCCTATTGTAAATGAAGTTATTAGCCCTCATCTCAAAAGTCCACTTAGAATAATCCCAGAATCTCAAGGACACAAGATCACAAGATCACACCAATATACTGTTATGACTAGATCGGAATACATAAAAGATACATATTATCTTTCAGACTTTTAAGATTTCTTAAAAATCTCACCATGTAGAAGTTTATGAGAGGCGAAAATTCATCAAATCCAAACAGTTCAACTACCTCTCTTACTTCACTGATGTCAACAAGATTGGCACAAATCTGTTTCATGATTAAACTCATGATTTGTAAGCAAACACACAGTACATATATGAATTATTTTTTAATTGAAATTGCACAAAGTATTAATATTGGCTCACTACAAATTCCAACTGGGGACACACTTTATTAGATGTAATAATATTGCAAATGCAATCCAGATCAGAGAATTTACAATGAATAAAAGAACATTTGAAATTAAAAAGAAAGTGGAAAATATATACAACTATGTATGTTTTTATACACGTTTTTCTGCTTTTAATAAGTATAGTTCAGTGTGACCATGTCCTACTCAAAATGACCAGGACTGAAGAGTTATTCTTGACACGGGTACCATGCTTAGATCAGATTACAGCCCGTTGACAATTTAGACCTTCTGCATGCAGCAAAAAAGACAATGGCCTCCCCAAACAAAAAATTATCTTCTAAAGGCAACAATCATACTTCCCTGCCTGCTTAGTCAGAAGCAATAGTGATAAGCTTTCCAGGAAAGATTAACTTCGGGGAAGAAAATACGTGTCTCTAAAGCTAGCTCCAGAAAGACCTCATGGAAAAAGTCAAGACCACTGAAGAAGAGAGGCTATAATCAGTGAACAAGGCGAGTGATTACCAAATAGCAATGAAATAATTATCAAAGTACAAAAAGAACAGGGAGGGACAGAAAAGTAACTGCAAAGAGTATTTATTTTCTACCAAAAGCTGCATCCCTCCTAAAAGTGAAACAAAGCGACCAAGGATGGCAGGTCTCACCCCCACACTGGCATGGCCAGCCCCACCTGAGCCAGCGACCTGCAGGTTCCCTCTGTGTAAATGCAGACAGACACAAGTCTGAGACAGAAGGGGCTGCCCAGCCCTTCTGCCAGGTAAAAGCCCACAGTCCACAGCCCCCCTCACAGTCACCTCATTTTCCTGGAAGATACTTCCACCACATTCAAAGTAGGCTCCTGATGGCAAGAAAGAACCGATAACTTATTTTTCAATACCCACACACTTTTCAGAAGTGCTGTCGACACACAGTACTGAATCGTCATCCCCTCAAAATGAAATCCTTTGCCCAGCCGTGTCAGTTGATGACAAAAGCCTTGCCTGAAGATGAGCTATTGAACTAACAGGATGCCAAACTGGCTCATATCATGTGAAAAATATGCAAGATAGGTGGAAATCTGAGACAGTGAACGCTGACTGTTGGAAATGTTACTTTCCTGGATTAAAATCTTAAAGAAAATATTACTTTGTGCATACTTTGCTACGGCACTTGAAAAATAAATACAACTTCTTGCTTGTAATTTTTTTATTACTAACATTTGCCAAAAAAAAAAAAAAGGCAGCTGTAGCCATATGACACAGTTTTGTAGGACACCAGCTTGGTGAAATGTGCATCAAAACCACCAGTACGACAGAAATACTAGGAATTGTTTCTTCTCCAAATTGTGGCACAAACACAAAAATTCAGGTGTCAGATATGCCTTATCTTCTCCAACAACACACATAAAGGAATTATTTTTAGTAACAATCAAAGGCAGATGACTTATATGAAGTTCCTTCTCTATTATTACATAATTCATAATCATTTACATCCCACTGTATAATAAAATACAAGTTAGAAATAACCTAAAACATTCTTACACCACACAATTGAGGTTGTCAAGCAGTAAGACCTCACAATATCATGTGGGAAATCAAATTTTTAATTATTATCTTTTGCTACAAATTATACACACTTTAAACACTCGCTTATATATCTGTTGCTCCACTAAATATACACACAAAGCCTGCTTGGAAAAATATTAGTGATGTTTATGTGTCAAGAGAGAGCAGGGAAGGGAGGAGCAGGGAAAGACTATTCAAGACACACTGGTTAAAAACTAACAAAAAGAAGTTAAAAGAAAAAAAAAGACAATGGCAAAGCCAGCAATGGACAAAACCAAATCTATGTGGTTCCTCCTGGAGCTACAGATTTTTAAAGTCTGTGTCTAGAAATGTACCCAATATTTCTCTCTTGTTCCACATAAGTGAACAAATATGTACATTATTCAAAAATTGGAGGAATGCACAAAATCTTTCAGTACATTAGGTTACTTCTACATTTGAGATTACTTAAAAAACTAAGTAATTTGAATGGTGAATTGAAACTTGAAACTGAAACAATAAAAAGACATCTTCAGGGTATTACTCAGACAGCAGTTAAACACACTTGCCTAGACAGGTTAGTCTTATCACAGAAATAAATGTCACACTCTTTCCATTTAACATCAGCTTATTGTCCCCAGAGTGCAGTTTTCCTTTAGTTTTCCTTTTTTACTAAGAAACCAGTAAGTTGCTTCAGTAATTAGTTAGCCAATATAAATTGCATTTTACTCCTGAAAATGTCAGTCACAGTTGCAATTAATCACAGAATAATTTAAGCTGAAAGAGATCACAGGATGTCATTTACTCCAAGACCCTGCTCAAATTGTGGATAACTTCAGGGTCAGAAGCACAAAGTAATGCTCAAACTCATTTCTTTTTGATGGAAAAATGCAGGTCATGGCTAAAGTAACCACGAAATTGAGGAAAAAATAAAAACTAAAATATTCATGACACAACTAACATAGGGCCAAACACACCTGTGCTAAGTAATGACTGATGTTCTTTGGGTGTTTATACAAGGAGCTGAAGATTGTGCATGCTAAAAAGTCAAGTGAGAAGAAAAATCAATGAGAAGAAAACAAATACTGGCCTTTTCAGCAACAGCAATAATAAATGAAACATGACAGTGACAAATTAAAAAAAAAAACCACACACACACAAAAAAACAAACACACAGAGAAAAAGTAACAAATAGACTTAAGTGCCAGTGTGGTAAAGAGTCAAGGTCATGATACCTTTAAACCAGCCCAGTATGGTTGAATGGTATGCTGCCACCCAGGTTAGAGCAATCCAAAGGATACTGGCAATCCTACAGAATGCTGGGAATGGTTCATTAATTATAGTTTATACAATAAATACTACCCTGCACGACACAGAAAGACTTTGTACTACACTGCCTTATCTAGGCGTTGTGAAACCATACCGAAGATATAAGTGGTGCTTTCCATTCCCAAAGACCCATAAAAAAAAAAAGAAAAAACAAAAGTTCATAATTGGGAACTAGTGATCTAAACAAGTATTTTGGATTAACCATATCTGCATATCTTTTGTAACACCCTGTGTTTGGAAGGGATTATAAAGTAAGCTACACAACACTGACATTACTATTTTACATAAGACACTACATATTGATAGAAAAGAAAAAAGAAGTAAGCACGTAAAAACGTGGCAAAGCTTTTCTTCTACAATTCTGAAGAGTTTTATGTACTTTATGTAGGCTATTTGCCATCCAGTCTAAAATAATTTGACAATATAGGACCAGAATTGCCTGGACTATCAGATTAATGTATCACAAGAATACTGGAAGAGAACACACAAAACTCACGGGTCAAAAAGTATGCAGCATACTTATGACACCAAGAAATCTCAGTTTCTCTCATCTTTAAGGTATCTAGAGGATAGGACAGTATTTAATGTAAATTCTTCCTCCTTAAAAAACTTTCTTAAAACTTCCTATATGTAGGCACAAGGCCCCTTAGCTCCTGGAGGCAGAAGAGAGTTCATCTGCTTATGGAGTCTTTGTTTCACTTTCTGTACACAATTTAATATTTAAACTGATCAAAGTTATGCATCAGTACAGGCCTTTTGGACTCCAAGCTTCATATTTCTGCCCCTCCCTTGTGCTTGTACCACCAATTAACTGAGTCAAATTCAAGACAACTCTGAATCAGGAGCAAAGTAATTTGAAGAAGGAAAGAACAAAACAGAAAAAGGTTTTCCCAGAACTGGGCAACAGGAGGACTAACAGGACCAAGACCAGTTAAAACCACTGTGCAGCAGCTGTGCATCTCTAGCTTACGCTGAACTTTGTCACACAGGTATCTGTGCAATATTAAAGGAAGGCACTTGGCTCAAAAAGAAGTTTTGTAAAACTCAGGGTACTTGCCTCTCAGTTAAAGCTAGCAATAAACACCTTTATTAATTTGTGATCTATAAAAACATTGTAGTGGGTTTGTGTGGCAAGGTTTTGGTAGTGGGGGAGGGCAGGACTACAGAGGTAGCCAGAAGCTTCCCCACGTCTGACAGAGCCAAAACCAGCTGGCTCCAGGACTGACCTGCCACTCTCTCCCTTGTCCAGCTGAGGAGTGACAGAACAGCTTTAGTAGGTACTTGCTTCCAGCTAGGGTCCAACCACCACAAGCATATCATCCTCTTTCGTATCATTCTTTATGTTTCTAACATTTCAGATTACTGAACTAATCTCGAAAATCAGATTCCCGTTATGTCATTTAACTTTCCAATTATTTTGTGAAATGTAATCAGAGAGGGCAATTTTTACCTTTTCAGTTCCTGAACACACTGGCTTTCCTGCCTGTCTTTCAGTTAAAGAGCCTTCTCATTTCAGACATGAAGGGTGCAGGTACTAAGAAACCAGTGCACATTTAAGAGAGGAGGTTATAGACCACTGAGCTCTGTTTGGCTGGTTATGAGAAATTTGGTTAACACCGATTTCCTTTCTCATCATCAGTTTAAACTAAGGGCCAATACAAACATTAAATTTGCTAAAATATATTAACAAATTTCAATGACCATATGCACTTGGACACTGCAGCCCAGGGCTGGAGTGACAGGGGATGGCCCTGGAAAGGACCAGCTAGAGCAAAGACAGACAGGTCATTCACCAAGTTGGCAATGCTCTACACTGGCCCTGCTCTTGCAAGTCCACATGGAAGAATTTGGAGAATGGAACAAGGCTGCAAAGCAAGGCAAAATACAGTTTAGCAGGGTGAGGGGCAATAAGACCCGTGTTTGTAGTTGAAGCGGGCAGCATTCGATGACACAGTATTTAGTTTCCAGTAGGTAAGTGTAAATGTAACACGAACACGAGGCAGTTGTAACAACTTCCGTAACATCAAACTTGCCTACAAAGTAATTAACCACTCTCACATTTTTCTAAACCGCTCTTACATTTTTCTTTGATGATCATATTCTACCAAGTAGCTTCCTTGTCATGAACTTGGATTTTGAGTTGGCTCCCATTTTACATCTAACAACACATTCCAGGAACTAGAGCGACGGCTGACAAACTCTATTATAAAACTGTACAAAGTCAATACCCAGAAAACAACATGCTGTTATGTTGTAAAACAGATACCAGTTAAACATATTAAGGGGTCCAAAGACAGAAACAAAAGCAAAAAAAAACCCCCAAAAAACAAACAAACAAACAAAAAAACCAAACCAAAAAACCCAAACAAATCTTCCACAATCAGTTACAGAACATGCCTCAAAAATCTAGGTGAGCAAAACACAAGAAAGAAACAGGCTTCTCATGTGTTCAAAAGCAAGCTAGAAGAGTCAAGTAAATGTACACAGCATCTTCAAACAGACCAACAGGTTAACAGTTAGATCTGGTTTTTGGGCTTTAAGCAGATGTATGCCCCCAAATGCCTCTATTTTCCCTCCCAGCTACAGTTAGTCTAATTAAAGATATCACCTCCAGCTACAAATTTCATCTTGCTTATGTCTGGAAATCTTCAAGAAAGTAATAGTATTCTTAAATGACAGCAAAAATTAAATTACTGAGGGCAAGGAAAAAAGACACATTATTTATAAGGATCCAGACTATGCATCCCATAACCAGATGCAGAGGTGACATCCCCTGTGTAGAACATACAGCATAACTGTCCCCAGACTCCTGAGTATGGAGAGCATGGCAAAAACCTGATGAGGAGACTTTCTAACATTGCAGAAACAGTGGATTTCTCTTAGATCTCACACATATCACTACCAAAAACCTTGGAGAGTGAGAATGACTGCACACAGGTGTGCATACAAAGGATAGAGAGTGCACTAGAAGATTATCAGTCTCTGCATTAGACTTCTGATTTCTCAGCTTCCCACAGACAGACGTAAGGGAAAGAATGGCTGCAAATCATCTTCATTTTCCTCATAATTCAAAGCCAATGTCATGCACCTTGACTAGAGTCTCCGCGAACCACCATATACCAACAGAACAATCCTTTCATCCTCAAACATGTATCAAGAGAAGTCTCGCTGCAAATGAGATTTGTCAGCACAAGTAGTACCCTTCATGGATGATGGCACTAAATTTCAGCTCAGACTGATGTATGGCTCCCTGGAATTAGACATTTGACCTTTAGCAACAGTTACTGGGTTGTACCACATCCACACTTTCTGCAGCAGGTAGACTCTGACAGCTTCTCTGCTAGGAAAACACACCTTGACACAGGAAGAGATGTCACCTGTGAGTTAACTACAATAACTCACAGAAATATACAGTGTTTCAACTTTTGACTTTTCTGCCAGAAGATGGTTAACTTTTCTGATACATAGCCAAATAAACTAAAGAGGTAAGGAAACACCATGAACATATTGGTCCTGCAGAAGCAGTAAGGTGAAGATTGGAGTCTGAGACAGAAATGGGTTTCAGAAAAGCATATTGAACTTCTGCAAGTCATCAGTGTCCTGAAAATTCCATTCTATTAGTCCATCTAGAGCCAAATGTGAAAACACAGTATCAGAGACAATTAGCGAATCTTCTGCTGGAAAGACAGGCCATTCAAATGGTCCTACCACAGATCTAACTTTCTGATAGCCTGGCAGCAAGAATTTGGCCAAGAATGCTAAAGGGAAAGGACACTTCTTCCTTCTTATCTGTCATGAAGGCTATCTACATCATACCTCTACAGCTGTATTATCCACCCAAATATAGGAGATTTCAAAGACTGACACCAATCCAGACAGCAAAGCAAACACGGAATTGGGAAAAAGGCTTTTCAAGTCCTTCAAAGAAAAACCTGCAGAACTTGAAGGAGACAGCTTTGCTTGACAGATGGGAAAACACACCTACTGTATGGTAATAGAACATAACTATTTTTTCAGGAAGTTGCCATTATACAAGATATTGTGGCTTATTACCAAGCCTGTATTACTGCAAGTTATTGACTGGTACCAGCAGAACTGGATCTGCCTGAGTCTTGCTCCCTGAAGGCAGATTCAGTTGGAAGAACACTGTTCTAACACTTGCAATCTGCTGCTTCTCTTCACATCTGGGCTGTAAAAAGCATCCCTGTCCCTTTTGTTATGAATGAGGCTGATCTTCCTTTCTGAGCTTCTTGATCACCTGTGATCCTGTTTAGTGCTACACTTAGCATGAGCAGCAAACCTTAGTTTGCTAACTAAAAAAGGTGGAGAGTGTTTAAAAAGGTTGACACATGGTTAACTTCATCTTAGTGGCAACGTAACATATTCACCAAGTACAATCTTGCTGGCACGACAAGAAACTAGGGGAGAGCTACAACTGTCATCAGCCCCTCCTGACTTTGTATACAGAAGATTTTGAAGACTCATTTTCCAAGCCTGTTAGAACCTGACAAAGTTAAAAATACTTGGTCTCACATATGAGAGTGGCATGGACTACTCCAGTGGGACCATCAGCAACATCTATTCCAAGAACCTGTTTCATGTACACAAGACATTTCCTCCTTACAGAACACCAATTAAGGTTTTGAAAAAGAAATAAAAATGCAATAGTTTTCCTTCTAGAGAAAATGGAGATCTTCCTCTACTCAAAACCATATCTTGCAAATATCTTTTAATGTTCAAATTCAGTTGAGACCTGTTGGCTGACTACCTCAAAGAACAAAATGAGCTCTTATGAAGTTATTAGAATAGTCAAGGAACAGCCAGAGTGACCTGAGAAATTTATTTGGTTCTTGCATGCCTTCTGATTACGACTGGTTGAAGAAGAGAGAAGACAGCATAAACTAATGCCAGTTTTTCTTCTATACCACAGCACAATAATCCTAAGCACTCACTATAATCAGTAAGTATTTACTAGTGATGTAGGTACACTATTACTTGATTTCAAAACAGCAGGGTTTCGACATGGACTTAGTGCAAAGACTGGAAGCTTTCCATTGTGCAAGTCAATATAAATACTTAGAATCTAAATAAATTAATAGCCCATCTGTAAAATACACATCAGTACCTCTCTACTACACATCATTTTTATAGTGGGTCAAGATGAGTGCTAAAGTGGTTTTTCCTTACTTTTTCCCATTTGCTAAAACCATAGCTTCAGTGATCTTATATTAAGTGAGCTGAAAAATAAAGTTTGAAAGAAAAATAACTTCTCTGATATCTATCGACATTTTATCTTTCCTTTTTTTTATTTAAGGAAACATTGAATATGTTATATCACGGATTACTAACAGCCACATTAGGGGCTACTGAGTGTGCAGCAAAAAATCTTTTAAATACAATGAATTTGCAATACTTTTAATAATTCCATCGTTTGCAATGCTAGTAATGAAGGATTGCAGGTTTTCTTCTTTCATTTGCTTGTCAATGCACATTAACAAAAACATGTTATCTCTGCAGTAAAACAGTTCTCAGGAGAAAAATCCCATGGCTGAAAAAACTCTTCACTCCTATTTCTTCTGTGCAGACTGCCATGAAACAAGACTTTAATCCTACAACTGGTGTTTCCTTCATAAACACTCAGCAAGACACAACTGGCACTCACACGATAGCCTGCAAAGCTGTATTATCTTCTGCAGAAGAGCGACTCTGGTTTAAGGCAGTACAACTGGACTGAAGGAGAGAGCTGGCTTAATTCCTGGCGCCCAAACAACATTCCTGCATGACCCTGATTAGATTTTTCTGTGCCTCAGTATCCCATCTCTAAAATCAGGATAATATCCTCTTTGTCTGCCCTGCCTGTTTAGATTGCAGCCTTTCAGTATTCTCTTACTATTTGTCCATACACTGCGGCCACAATGGGGCCCTTCATTTTGGCTGGGACCTCACTATGACAATAGAAAGAGCAAGGAATAAGATAACTTCCAGTGTGCTTTAGAAGTGGTGTGTGACAATCGACAATTAAGATATATTAAAGTATTTAAAAGAGCATTTCCATATCCAGGTGGCATATATAACTGCAGCAAATATTATTCTTTGTTGACATTTTCAAATAAAACTTCTGTGCATTCTTTACAGAAATCCTACTATTTTGAATAAGAAGATAAGTTACTAATGGTTCAAAAAAGTCTTAAAAAACCGAAATTTTCACATCTTTCTAGCCCAGCTTTTTAATAACAAGATTATTATTATTAATATAAGAAAAGTTTAACAATAAAGACAGTATCATCAGGAAAATATTTCTCAGACAATGACTAATTTTCATAGCAGGGAAAATGAGGAGTAAATGAGCAAAAAAGCAGTGAGAAAAGAAAAATCTCTAATCTCACCTACGTCATTTTATAAAATGCTAAGTATCTCGTTGACTGTTACTTCACTTCTCCCTACAACCAAAGCCAAGGGCAAGAATATCTTTTAATTTACCTCTCTTCTCACCCAAAATGGAAGGTGTCTGCTCTTTCTTAATCAACAGCTAGATATTAAATGGAAATGTATTGTCTAAATGTACTGTCTAAAAGGACACAAATATACACTTACACCAACTCACTGAGCTTTTACTGTATTGCCTCCTACACCTAGAACAGCACCTCTCTCCAGGAATATTGCTTCTCATGTAACTCAACTCTCTGAAAAGTTACTTTCAGATAGGCTTTCAGTAATATCATCTTTTTCCTTCACACAGTTCCAAGCAAAATGGATTTTGTTCTCTTTCTTGTTGGAGTGCAGATCAAGGTACTGCCTAAAGTGTTCCACTGTGGGTTTTTTTGTTAGAGGACTTTATGCCAAAGAAAAATATATGAGAAAAATTATTAATGGATAACAGGGTATGGAAAGATGAATGAGAAGCTTTCTAACCAAAGTCCGAACATACAAAAACTCTACCCTAAGGCCACTTAGACAAAACAGTTAAAAAGTTCCTACACATCGAAGCAGCCTTTAGTTCCACTAACACAAAACTCCAGAAAATAGCTCTCATTTTAACAATTCTGCTCTCAAGGGAATAATTATCCTTGCAAGTGCAATCAGTCAAATACTTGTACTTGTCTGAAGAAGCATACATCCATCATCAGCTCTTACACTGAGATTTATACAGTATACTTACATGCACACCACAAACATTTCCCAGGATAGGAATATGGTTCAACACGTTACATACAAGCCAGTCTGGCAACAGAGCGCTGTGTGCTGGTACAGCAGTCTCTTCCCTGTTCCAGGACATAAAAAGCACAGTTTTGCTAGACTAACAAGAGTCCATGACAAGAGCCTGCTGCACACCTCAGGGAGCATTCTTACCTCCAACAGACACAACCCTTAGAGAAGAACACGGTCATGAAGGGCTCAGGTCAATACAAATGTGCATGCCACTGAAGCGTCCATCAAATCTTCAATATGAACATCCTAAAGCATACATATGCACTGCATTCAGAGGTATCCCTTTCCTTCCTGCTCCCTCCTTCTTCCAGGACTGCTACTAACAATTTCTCAAAGGAATAGGATCAACCACAACTTAAAGCTGCAGTTCAAGCAATCACCCTGTAAAGGAGCAAACTCAATTAGCAAGACACGCTCATGAGATTTGCTGCCATTAGATGAGAGAAAAAGGGAGGGTTTTTTTGCTGTTGTTGCTACATCAAGCAAAAAAAGGCCTTAAGAAACTTGAGGAGCTTTTATAAACTAAAGAATGAACAGAAGAAACTCTGAGTATTTCCCCTCTGAAATATCAGGGTATTTCAGTTCTGAAGACTTTCAAAAAGTTTACAGAGAGACAGTCTAAAGAAACCTGCCCATCTAGTAGTACTGGAATAGCAAAAGAAAGAAATGAAAAGCAATGAAAGACACACGTGCTCCTTGTATATCTCAAAAAAACCCTGCACTTGTTATGCTGCAGAGTACCTACTCATAAGACAAATCATTGGTTTAATAGTCACTCAAAGGCATACACGCTAATATAATAAAAGCTATTAATGGGGCTCTTTCCTTTTAATGAAAGAAAGAAGCAGTTTATTAGTTCAATCACGTTATTGTTCTGTTTCAATTTCTGCCACACTGAATACTGCACAAATCATATTCCGACCTGCACATGTGTAATTCTCACTGTCTAACAAACAAAAAAATCAGCAACAATTTCATTTTCACATTCTCAAACAGAGACTTCGAAAAGCTTCAGACATCTCTTGAGCTAGTTTGTTTCCTGTACAGGAGAAAAAGGCAGCTGTTGTGAAATAAACTACTCAAAATATGGGAAGATAACAGTTTTTTCTAATTTTAATCTTAAGTACATGACTATTACAGGGACCTTTCCAGCTCACTGTTCTTCACAAGAGTAGATCATTTTCCACTATTTGGCAGCAGCAATGACTTACCTCATACTTGGTTGGTACTTCAGAGGGGTAAGCCAAATACCACAAAGTAGCATTTCTGAGACTTGAGAAGTCTTTCTCTTTAAAGAAAAAACACTGCTTGTAATTAAGAATCAGCAGTATGAATTGAGATGCGCTACACTGACCAAAAAAGTAAGAATGTTTCAGAGCCATTTGACCACAAAGGTAGCGAGTCTGCTTCTCAATGCAGCCCCACGTCCTGGCTCCTTGCAGCAGGTACACTGCAGCTTCACTGCTGTTGACACCTGACTGAAATTAGGATAGGAAGGGCTCAGACGTTTTTAGTGGGGTGCTAAGAACATCCTAAGAACATGCACAAAGAAAACTTCACTGAGATTAAAGCAAGCTGCTAAAAATGGGTCTGCTCAGTGACTGTCTCAGGTTCTTGGCACGAATGTGCAAAAGGCCAGCAACAACGTTTGCTGACACGACCTGGTCCCAGCAGCGATGCTTTCACCAGCACCCAGCTTCCCAGATTAACCTCATCCACTCAACAGCTCTCTGACATGAGCAGACCACTTAACACTTCTTATGCTGCAGTCTGATGCCTGTCAACTTTGCTTAGAAGGAATCTCCCTTCCAGCATTATACTATTCTGAGGATTTGGGTGTAGCAAAGCAATTGCTCATTTATTTCTGAGGACTGGGGTGTAGGGAGGCAGTTACTATTTTATTTCATTAAGTATTACAGTGTTATGCTAGCTCTTCAACAGTAAAAAAATATCAACAAACCAGTGCTGTTTAAGTCTGCTGTGCCCTCTAGTACTTCATGACTTATCTAACTGTAGAGTCATTGGAACAAGAGGTTTCCTAGACAGAGTTCAAGACACAGCTTTTCAGAGACACTCTCAGTTCTGTGGCATGTATCTGGCTTCAGCACTGATAGTGCCTTGAACAGACAGAATTAAAAGGAGATAGAGAAGCAAAAATACACTGCCTTGTCGTGCGCATTTAAGGTACACTCCAGCATCATAAAGCAGTAAAAGGTCATCAAGATTCATGGACAGACACCACTAAGGAAACTTTTTCACCTATTCCATCAAATAAAAGTATCTTCCACATTATTACAAGGAACAAACCTTACCCCCATTTACTAGCAGTAACAGTATGGGTCCTTGAAAGGCTGTTACTAATTACTGTGCAATCCAACAGACAGGACAGTGGACAAAGGAGGAGTCAAACTCTACATTCCTTCATCCCCTACTGGGAAAACTTATAGCCAAATTTCTTGAAGTTTTAGTGTCTTTCCCTGTACATCAAGAAGAATTATGTAAGTTGTAACTCCTAACTAAACACTTGAAATTTACTAATGAAAAGCATCACACAAGACAAGAAGTAATCCATTATTATGCATATCTGAATAAATGTTAACAACTCATCTGCAAGCTTATGCGATAATTACAATGGCATAAGTGACAGCTAACTCCTATCACAGCCATTTCATCTGGAAAAAAACCCACTGGTATTGCTTCTTTTCCAAAAGGCTGAGTTCAACGAAATTCAGCTTCTGGTAAAAGAAACCCAACCAGAAAACAGCCTGAATATGGTTGAGCAGCCATGCAGGTGAACATCTGTCCACTGAAAATTGTTTGCATGTTCTCCAAGTTGTGGATCAGAGGCACTCTCTGGAGCTGCTTGTGTGAGCGTGAAGAGGCACAGATGCATTTTTGAGGGACGCAACACATCTCAACACGGGACTGCACTGTGCAGCTGTTGCTGTGGAAGGTACCTGCTTCAGGGATCTTGCCAGCACTTGGGTGAGAGATTAACGTGGTGAATGAAACTGAGGAGAGGCAAAGGAATGTAACACCAGACAGAACCGTTATTCTAACCAAAAGAGTCTGAAATTCTTTGCAGACTATCTATCTGAGTACAGAAAAAATGCAGAATGCGCTAACACCGTACTCAGCACAGTACAAGGAATGACCATGCACGTCTGTAAAGTGTATATTGGGAGCATCGCTCACAAAACCTCCAAGTTAATGATGTGCACTTTTCTTCCTATTTGATAGACATGCGAGTTCTGTTGAACTCTGTATCTCAATGGCAGACACCCCTTGCTAATGTTAATGGAGCTTCTGTAAACGATTTATCCAACTACTCTGCAAATAAATACCGTCCTGTTTTCAAGATGATTGTGAATATTTTGTCCAACAACTTTCCAACTGGAAGGATATTCTGTAGTTGTCAGAGCAGAAAGGCTGAACAGTCCTTTTTTTTTTTTTTTTCCCAAGCATTCATCATAGAAAGCCCCAGCCTAAGGAAAACTCCTAAGTCCAGAAAACACTTTCTTTCTAAGTGTTAAAATACACAGCATCTTCAAAGTTTCTGTCATAGACAGACAATTCCTAAAACAGTTTCATATTTCATTTGTTCTTTTTAGTCTCCAAGTTCAAGTGCAGTATTTCATTTGATACCTAAAATGTGGTCACCTGACTCTGTTTAAAACTTGTCTCTAATTGCAAGCATTAAAGAGTCAAGAATCTTTGTAGTTTATAAAACAGAAGTCTTTTTATTTTGATTATAACATGTTTCTGCAATGTAAAAAGCCTCCAAGAGCTGTAGAAAAGAAAGCACTAACTATGGGAAACACATATTCTGAGCAAATTACTATGATGCATAGTTACTGCATAATGATACGAGAGAGTTAAGGCAGTCTGGATACCTTACATATAAAATTATTTACTGACTTGATGAGTTTCTTAAATGTCTGAAAGATTATTTTTTAACTTTATCATTCTATCTACTCTACCTATATTTGCAATACTTGAAGGATACTTGCAGCAGCATTTTAGCTACTAAAAATCTTGTAATATTACTACATTTTTTCACCACAGTTTGATATTAGTGGTTGTTTTTTTCTTCCTGACTGTATCATCTTACTTGCTAATTACTACTTGCTATTTCTTTATCACTTACATGGAAGCACTTTCTATTTCATGCACCAGTTGAATTTTACGGCTAACATTCTCACAGTCATTGGCTGTTAAATTCAACAGCAATACACTATCATTTTCAATAGAAAACACTGGCATAACTAAGATCTAACCCTGGATTCAAAGTTTTTGTCTACACCTCCACATAAATAAAGTGAGAATATTGAGTTTCATCTCAGAGTTATAATTTACAGCAAGGAGAATACTGCAACTATCTACCACCTACAGGTCAGAAGTTGGCCACTTGGCCATTCACAATTAATTTATTTTGGTTTACAATCAACAAGGTAGCTACCAGATATTAACAGATGACAACTCCCCTGTCAAAGAAAGGGAAAAAAAAAGAAAAAACAGAGCAATCATGAAAAGAAAATTATAATACCATAAAAATCACTAGTAATCATTCATGCCCAGTTAATTACCAAAACATTCCCCAATTCTTATTAAAATAACATATTCACAGCTAGCTCACAATCACTGTTTACATTCCAAGTGCTTTACAACGGCATGTTTCAATAACCTTACAAGGACTTATTCCTCTGAGGAAACAGAGCATTACAAAATGTCAAACTTGTTGCAAAACCTCTGATGAAAGTGTGAATAAAATCATCTCTGCTGAAATTCCACCAAAAGGATATGCTATACCAAAAAACCCAAAGAATTAGAGCATTCCTCCCAAGTGAATATTTCTTAATATTTAAATTTTAAAAAAAATATTTAATTAAATAAAATATTTAAAATATGTAAATAACACAGGACTATTTCTCTAGTTCTATTGTCAACTGTTATTTCACCCACTGGAATTGCATTTAACTTTATTAAAAGTTACAGAACAAACCTACATTTTAATGACTGGATTACTATATTAGCACCATGACATCTGCATACAAGGATATAGGGATCTCCTTAAGTGACATGCACGGATTTGACTGCATGGCTCTCAGTTACATTCAGAAGACTTCTAGATTTTACAACCTCCAGACATAAATGAAAAAGAAATGCTCTCATTTTCAAAACACTCGGTATTCTGAACTTTTAAAAAAAGATTTTTGGACATGTAAGGTGAGCAAATCACTCATAATGGAAGCTATGCTGCTGTTAATGAAAACTTTGCCCTATATTTTGCGATGCAGACGTGCTGAACACACACACACCAAAGGACCTGTAAGCCATCAACAGCCCAGACACATCAAAACTCGGGACACTCTAAGCAAATGAAAACTTAATCATTTACCACACTTCTTGACTCCTTCAAACAGATTCTGATGATTTGCAAGCTCCCATCGTTTTCACATCAGGCATATCTGAAGCACTTACACATAAAGCAAATTAGGCAAGAGGGCACAGTACTAGCCAGGACACATCCCCCGAAACTCCAGAGGATATGTTCACAGAACCCGACCGCTGTGTGAATTCCCCCCTGTGACTCTTCCCTATCCTTCTCCAGGGTAATTTCCTCTGACCTCTAGCCCCCTGTGTCTTTCACTTGCCCAAACCTCTCTAATTAAAAACAAACCTATGGCCAAAAAAAAGCCAGGAGCAATTCAAAACCATGTAAAAGGAGATACCATATACAAAACAAGTTCCTTGCTGCAAAGTGTCTCTCTGAATGAACCGACCCCATAGGAGAGTCGATTTGCTCTCACAAAAAGAGAATAATGAACTGATACCTGCTGAAGTGAAGGAGAGCCTCCTTCAAGCTATGGAACATGCACAGTAGCATTAAATTGCTACTCTGCCAGCTGCTTCGATCTAATCACAAATTCTGATGAAAAACAATGCCACAGTTCAAAGCTATCGGAGGTTTTAGTACACAGGTCAGTAGAGTGCAGTCCACAGATATTTCTGTATACATTGTACACTCCAAGGCAAGCACTTTGTCAGTGCTGTCTGACAGAGACCTGGATTTTACTAAGTAAAATTTGACTGATTGGAAGTACAGCAAATTTGAAACACAATGAAAGAAAACAACAAGAAATACAGTACAACTATTCTGATGATAAAACCTCTTCCATAAGACACCGTTCAGACAGGCACTCACTGGAGAAACAGATGCAGTTCTTCTCTCCTCAAACAAAGGAAGAATTAAACCTTAACTTGACAGCAGTAGTGTCAAGTTTGTCTGGTCAGTCCCTACGATCCCACATATGTACTTGGTACTCCATTATCCTTCATAAAAATATCAGTGGTAAGGGGGATGTAGCCTCTGTACAGATGCAACCAGCTACACTGTATAAACAAGATACGTGTCTTAGGTGAATGTTGTTGAAAACATGTCATGTGCTGCAATTATATACAGCAATTTATTTATTTTTATTCACCTCAGCCTCATATAATTTCCAAATCAGGTGTATTTAACCAAAGCACTCCAGCAACACAACTAGAGATTTATCTTATATGTCTGGAGCTAGTCACTTGGCCTCTCCCTGTTTCTCTGTTTCTCCATCTGTGATGCTTCACAGAAAGCTTGAGAGGCTTAATTTATTAAGCAGCCTGCCAAGTGCTTTAGAGAAGTGTGTTACTAAAGCATTAAAACTGTGTTCATTGGTTCTGAAAGGGTAAATCATTAGCCAAACTAAAATATCCTTAAAAGGTGGCTACACTCCTTAAATGCACAAGTATCATGTTTACCTTATTTGCCTTTACAGAAAAAAAGCCTCCAGACTTTAGGTATTTTATTACATTAGGACATCAAGAGAACTGATTTTCTTCAGAACCCCCTTTCCGTTCATTTGCTGTTACACTCTTAAAGGAGGTGATAAGCACAGAGAAACAAACCAGTAATGCCAATTGAACAGGCACGTGCCTAGCCAGACTCACAGTCCCCAGACCACAGGGGAAGACCTCTACTAAGGCACCAACAATGTTTAACTCACAGCAGATGTCAACTACAGGTCGCCTGGTCAGGGCAGGAAACAGTTTGGATGTTAATACAGACAAGGGCAAACTGTTCCCAACACCTGCAAGACAACGTATTAAATACTGGCAGTGAACTTACTTACGCCCTAGACATCTTTCAAAGCACTATTTATGTGGAACTTTTCTATCTATACAAACCCAAGGCACAGGATTTTGCTCTAAGTGGTGTTTTTGCTGCAATATCACTGAAAGAATTCTCAGGAAGCCATTCCTGGCAAGAGAAACAGTCCACCTAAAATACTGGCAATGGACAAGGATCATCTAAAAATACCAGCTATATAAAATACAGACACATATTGACCAACTCCCAAACTCTAGCTCCACTTAAGACTATATAATGTATACTTTTTATAGCTAAAACCAACTGCTATAGAAGAGGCAGCTGTAGCAAAATAAGAAACTCAAAAGAGAGAGACCAATAAATAACTACTGATTTCTTGCAATTTTTCAAATTATCAAAATATGAATAGCCAAATAAGACAAATAGTCACCAATGTACCACAGATTATAAACAGCTTTCATTTAGGCAAAAAGACTTCCAGCACACTGTATAAAATCTGTAACATCAGATGAGGGAACCTAATTGATGCCTTGAAAGAGGGTCATTTTGAATCACCAGATACTTAAAAAGAATCGTGAAACCCAAAAAAGCAAACATAATTACAGAAAATATTCTAAATATATGAATATATGTGTACACATATGCATGTATTTTTAGGATATCTGCCTTAGATTTTCAGCATATAAATACAGCAACACTGTGGTGCCATCCCTCCTCTTGTTCTTGCTAACGTTGTTGAGTGCTTTGTATCTCTTTCAGACAGCAAATGTATATTTGTACTGCACTTCGCTGCTAGTTTATCCAGCACGCAATTTAAAAGATGGCCTGACGTAACTGTCAGGATTGCACACCAGCTCTCGGCATCCTTGAGCTCCCCAATAAGAAAGCAGAGTTTCTGTTTCATCAGATGCACAGAGATGCCCGTATTTCTCTCCTGGAACTGGCATCTGACCTATGTGCCATATCAAGAATATATCGTTTAGCAAGTTACCAGGCTTCTGCACTTTTCAAGACACGAACTTTTCTGGTGTGCCTGCTGCCATTTGTCTCCTGCAGAAGCACACAGATATTTTGGCAAGGGGAGTGGGGAAGAGAGGAAGGGCTTCGTTGTAGCCAATAGACATCAGAGGGAAACACATGGTTCAAGATGCCCTGCCTTTTGGTAGGCAGGACACTGACAAAAAGCCAAGGAAACACCCAGAATGATTTGGTGCCATCATGTGCTATATGAAGTTCTGAAGCTTTGCCTCCTGTTTCTTCTGAAGCAAGCACAATGTCTGTAAGATGACAGTACTGATCCATTTAAACCTTGAGACTGTGGCATGACAATCTAGAGCATGACTTTTTTCAACATGTACCTTATTCCTGTAGAAAGCAAATGAGAAATAAGAACTTTGATGCTCTTAACCTCCAGCTTGAGTAACAGCCATCAAGAACAGGAAGGTGAAGACTTGAGCTTTTTACAGTACCATGGAGTTTCCATATGTTTTAGAGATCTTTATCTGACCATAATAGTGATGTAGCTCTGCCTAACACAGACCATCAAACCACTGTCGTGGCTGAACAAAACCTGTTGGTAGAGCAACTTTATCTGACTACTTCCTCCAATTTTTAATGAATCTCTCCCTCCTGCAGAGTATCAGTCTGAACTCCTGCTTCCAGATTAGAAATTACCCTTTCTAGTGTCTTACATCAAAGCAAATATCATCTTTTGTTGTTGTATTTGCCAGAGTCTCAAATATAATTTACCTGAATGCAAGTATGGATTAAATGATGCTGGGAAACTTAAGTAGACCAATCATCTGATTGATTTTAGCATGGCTGTTAGTATTCTGTAGAGAATATTGGTCTCATAGCAGACCCTGACCCAGTCCAGCACTTGTGAAATTGTGGCAGGAAGGATATATATATAGTGAGAGGACCATGACAAGGGCACTCAGTCCTAACATTGTCCAGCTCACTACACAAGTAACACTAAAGGCAACTCCAAGTGTAAACTTCTAAATATTTTGTAATTACTCAGCCAAGAACTGATGGATCACATATCTGTCAAGCTGTGCCACATTTTCACAGGCAACAACAAGGAACTGAGGAAGATTTAAATTCCCTGCACCTTTAAAATCTCCTCATGGTACTACAGAATATGTGTGACCCAGTACATTCCCAACCAGAAAAAGCCCAAGCTCACACACAGAGTTCACACGGCTCTACAACAGAACACACACTAATGCATGCTTGGAGCAAACCTCATTATCCAATTCAGTTTGCTTTAGCCTTTTCAACTGCAGCAAAACCAACAGCAACAAAACCCATTCTGCAGTACTGAAATACTTTACCCTAGTATTTCATAAAAAGTAATTCAATATTGCCTATTTTTTTTAAAGAAACCCTCAATTCACGCTGCCTTCTTTTAGGGGATGAGGGTGAAGAGTTTATAAACTTGAGATACAGCACATTTGCTTTCCTCTTATTTTATATACAGTGCTTATGAGAGTTAAGAGTTCAACTGATGCTGGAAAAACCTCTAAAATTAGGTTAGGTGCTTCCTTTAACCCAATACACAACATTTCCCATCTAAGTTGAATGGTACCTTAAATCAGCGCTGATCGGCCTTGCTGTGGGCATTTTCACTCAGACTGGTGACGATTTTACGAGAAAGAGGCAAACCAAATGATGTCAGTGCTAATGTCCTTCAAACAACTCCTCCTATCTCTTTCACAAAACTAGGACAAAACGAGTTCTCACATACTTCACTAGAAATTACAGAGCCTTTTACCCTACCACAAAGATTGACCTGTTATGTCCTCACAAATCCATGGCCAAGAAGGCAGCATCAGGGAAAACATGTTGATAAAGGTTTCTTTGCCTTGCAAAAAGAGTCAAGTCAAAGAAGGCATTTGGGTCCAACTGTCAGTTACACGACCTTAGAGTGAGAAAGCACAAGTTATCTGCAATGCTTTGAGAAGGCCAACAATTACACTGGTAAATGATTGTGATGCTTAGAATTAATGACTGGGGGATATTAGTGGTTTTGATTACCAGAAAAATACAAAGCGAGACTGGAAAGTGGTCTACTACTAAAGGATGGTCCCTTCTCCTCCACCATGCTAGAAAGCTGGCTTTTTGCTTTGATCACCTCATCTTGCATACAAACTTTTTTTAACAAAAGAAGCAATTACAATGTATGAAATTTTAGGGAGGAGAAGAGTTAGAACAGATATCTTCCTTATTATCTCTACTGAATTTCTATGTTAAAACAGGCCATAGAATTTCATCATATCATTCTAGCTTCAAACCCAAGCTTCCTGGCCCTGGCTAAAGCACCATGTGCTTCCTGGGAAACCGCCAGGGCCTTACACGAGGATTTTGTGCAACAGAGAGTCTACTACATCCCTTGATAAGCCGTTCCTATTTAATTGTATCATTAGAAAACTGCATCTTATTTCTAGTCTGAACTGATCCAGCTTCAGCTTTCAGCCATGAGAATCCCCTTAATCTACCTGACAAAGAACCATCTAACTGTCAGATACCTTTGTCCTGTCTAAGTACTTATAGACTTATCAGGTAGCCTCTACTGTCTGTTGATAAACTAAATAGATTGAGCTTCTTAAATCTTCCATTCTAAAGCTGATTATCCAGGCCTCAAATT
Organism: Sclerurus mexicanus; assembly: GCA_013396755.1. NCBI lineage: Eukaryota > Metazoa > Chordata > Aves > Passeriformes > Furnariidae > Sclerurus > Sclerurus mexicanus. The sequence continues at coordinate 706,431 of VWZF01000575.1, read as the reverse complement.
AACGTAGATTTTTCTGAAGTCCTTCCAGTTTTTCCAACACCAGATGTGGACATGAGAACCGGGATACCGTATTTCAGTAAAGCTGTATAAAAGGTAGTAGTATTCAGCTCTTTCCTACTCTCCCAATCATGCACTTTCAGCCTCCTTCAAGACTGCTTTGCACAGGGAGTAACACTTAAATTGAATTAATCAACCCTCAAAAGTAATTCTTCCATTCTACTTATATTCTAGATAGAAGTTCTTCCTAACACAACAAATTCAGAATGGACCATGACTGAACTTACTTCCATCTGTTATAAAGAAAAGTGTATGTATTTTTTTTAAGCATGACTGCACCAACTCCAAGTATGACAGAATGTATAAATTCAGGGCCTGTATTTACAAGAGAAAAACTGCAGAGAAAAAGATTGCATTGCAATCATGTAGTAGTTACCCAATTTAAACCTACCTCTTTAAACTATTCCATTCAATGAACTCACCATTCCCAGCCTATTTTGCACTATGGCGTTCTGATGCTCACTTGTATATTCACCTCTTGAGGTGCTGGGTGGCCACAGCAGGCTTTATTCTCAGCAAAATCCAATGGGCACAATGAAAGATTGCTTCAGGCTAGAGCCACTGTTCTTCTAGACAAAAGGCAGAGCTGCAGGCTAGTCATGGAGGATTTGCTAATGTTATAAATCTACCCATATACTGAAAATTAATTGCCAGTTATAATCTTTAATTATTACTGTATCACCAGGTAGTTTCCCTTCCTATCCAGGATGAAAAAAGAACCCAAGTAAAACAATGAAGTATCTAGGATGACCATTTCCACAAACAGAAGAAAAACTAAATTGCCAAAACCAAAAATCCAATTAGAGATTATAAGATCACATCCTACTATATGTGCTAAAGTAAACATGGTCCTCACTGGTAGAGCAGGTGCAGAAAAGAAGAGGATGCTCACAATGTTTGCACAGGAAAGGAGCAAGCAATCTAGCTTTTGGTGCAGTAACATCAAATTCAGCTTTTAAGTAATTGAGAAATGATTGAAAAGCACCATATTAGTATATGTGGTGACTCGCTAAAATACAGTGAAGTACTGTGGGTTTTTGCTATAAGAACTGGCCTATTCTCATAAGCGTGGTTTGGGTAACTGTTCTTTGAGACAAAGATAAACCCCAGCAATGTATTTTGAAATATGGCAGTCTTTAATGAGCAAAATTTGGTGCCAATGGCAGCACTAACATTTGAAAAACAGTAAACAGAGTGCTAGTCAGTAAAGCCTGCTGCAGTCTCTCACAGGGAAAGGTAATGTGTCTGGTATTTTACCCTTTTTTTCTGTTTATTTTTTTCCCCTGTAAACAAATACATTCTATATACCTGTATTAACTTTGCACAGTTCAAATAAGGTATTGCTCCTTTCCTTTCCAAATCATTATGCAATAACATATTTCAGTGAGGACTGGATTACACCCTGTCAGTACACAGTAGGCTTTCAGCATTTTTTCATTTAATTCCAGTGCAGGTAGGATTGGGCTTTCAGTAGCAGTCATGTTTGCCCATCCTTTTCCAGTGACAAATGGATTAATTTCTCCTCATAGCTGGTAGGACACTTTGGGTCTCTTTCCAAAGAAAGGTGATGTATAAACATCATCAGTAGTCAATTTGTTTATTCTCGTGACTTCTTCCCATTCTATCACTCCCTCTACTTCTTCTCACACTGATACGAATCCCACTTCATACCCTTCCTCTGCATATACACACACTGTCCTGATTATTACTCGAAGCAGCTTCAATATCAGGATTTTGAACACAGGGAAATATCTCTCACAGCCTTACAGTACCAAAATGAGCAAGCTTTTAAAAGCACTTGTTCTGGGTATTGTCTTCATCACACACTACGTTTGCACATGCTATGTCAGAAATCTGCCATGAAAAGGGGTTCTCCTAAAAAAATTTCAAACTAAAGAGGAATTTGAACACAACAGACTCGCTCTAAGGTTGAAAGTCCAGAACAAGAGTAAAAGCTGCTTAGAACTTTGCACGTCACTTATCTTCCGATCCTGAAATATGCATATAAACAAATGGCCATAAAAAACCTAATACAGAAGAAATGTTATTACATACACCATGTGTTAGTTTCTCTTCACTTTTTGCCTAGTAGCAAAACTAGGGCACTACTCAGGAGAACAGATGAGGCTGAAGCCTAATAAAAAAGGGAATGTTTAAGTATTTGGAGAACAGAGGGCATGTTTAGGGAACATAGTTAAGAAAGATTAAGATTTATATTTCAGTATTTATGTTATTTTTCCATTCTGGCAATTACAATTAGTTTTGCTTTCCAGCTCCCAGACAGTAAGACAATATTAACAAAACAGGGAGAGTTTATTTTTACAAATAAACTGCTCTCACTAGGAATCTGTTCTGTACGCTACTTTCCTGTGTGCTATACTATCAGCTTTGATGCCTCCTTCCTCCACATCAACTAATTATTCTTTACCTCCCTCAAATTCTTCCTTAAAATAGCTTCCTGCAAGAAATTTTTCAACACTCACAGACTGATTTCTGTCTTCACAACACACACTACTTACGGCTTTGTCGGAAACGGATTGTAAGCTCTCTGAAATACAGACCATATCTTGCAGATTTTTAAAGCTAACACTTTTATGTGCATTACCTCGTTTGAACACATATGTTACACATCTCTCCAGAACTTCTCCAAATCTATACTTAATAACAAGGAACTAAAAAAACTCCAAACAACCCAAAACCCTACAAAAACTCCCATACAGAATAAGCTCTTACCGTCCAGGAAAGCAATAAATACAATACCTTTGATTTGCCAAGGAGCTTGGAAAACAAACAATCAGAATAGTGACACATACCTTGAAAAGCTGGAAACAATAATAAACGCCACAAAATAAAACTTGCAGCATTCCCTTCTTCAGCAGTGCAGTCAAGAATAATGTTTCCTGATGAGCAAGAAACCCAAAAATATGCAAAGCCGCGTTACCTCTGTCAAAATTTAAATACCTACAAGGCTTGGTAATGTTCACACCCAGTGTGTTGTGAGTTATGAGAGTAGCTGAAGAAGACTTACACCAAGCACAGAATGTACGAAGACTCTATTAAAAGCACTATACACACAGCTCACCATAATTTCAAGAGCTGAAACATTTTTCCTCCCATTTCTCATGTTTTTCCATCGCCATGCATTCAGTTTCTTAGTATATTTGCCCAAGGTTCTCCAAGTCTTCTAAAAAGCCAAAAACACAGCAAAAGCATGAATACAGATCAGAACCACAAAACTTTAGAACAGTGCACAAAAAAACCCCTGAGAGACTCTGAAGAGAAAATCTGAAGACTTTTCTTCTTTCCCTTTTTTCTCAGTACCTCTGCATGGCGACATGTATAAGCTGCTGGGATGACTGAACACTGCTAACATACAGGGACATGCAGAAAGTTGCTTGGGAAAGGCAGGCAAAGTAATGGATAAAGCCTTCCAAGTCAAAGGATCAGCTCAGTGCTCTGTGCATGAGCGAACTCTTTCCCACAGCATTCTCCCCTTCCTTAAAGAGATATTTGGACCTACTAAAGAGATGTGAAAACCTGAGATAAACTTAAACACAGAGGAGCCTGCATCATGAATGACAGCCATTCCATGTAACACCTCTAAAATCATTAAGTCCTTTCTCAGAGGGAAAAAAAAAGTGCCATATCATAAAGCATGCCTGCCTGTAGCATGTAGACAGGAACAAGCTTGCTTTGCCCTGCGAGACAAGCAAAAGCCATACAACCATGATTACTGCAGCACTGCGCCCAAGCTCTCATGATACACCCTGAGCAGCACGACGTTACCCGAGGCCCAGTCCACGACAATGCAATCCTGTGGCCTTGTGTCGGCTCTGGAAGCAGGAAGCACAAGTCAGTATCAGTATGTGACAGATCACACAGACATATTATCTACTTATGATGCACTGCAAGGAATAGAACTACTACTTTCACGTCCATCACGCGATGTGATAGATATGACCAGACACACACTTCTCTCTCCTTGAAGGGCTTTTTTTTTTTTGTGATGGTTTTTGCTTCTGCTTGCCAATACTAGATCCACCAATCCTGAACTCATGCTCGTCTTAAACATCGATTTTCTTCGCTGTATTCTCGCCTGTCCTAGAATTTGCAGTGGAAAAGGGAACCAGTCTGAAAATGAGGTTATCACACATTTTCTCTCTCTCCTGCTGCTTACTAATCTGTGCCATTCCTCCATTTGAGCTGAACCCACACCTGCAATTTCAGCCTTTTTTCTTCCTACTTTTGACTCACTCCTCAAACCTTTTCTTTTGTATCCATTTCTTTCTCCACAATAGAATGCAAATATTTATTCCAAGAGAAAGTGAGAAAACATAATAACCATTTCATGTTCTCCCTTCCCACTCTCTTTCTCTTCGTTATAGCTCTCCCTTCTTCTTCGTACAATAGATACAAACCACATCTGTCCCACTCTCCACTTGCCTCACCCACATCACACCATACCTCACATCTCCTTTCTCCTCCTGCTCTGACAGAGCAGCAGGACAGCAAATCAGTCTTTTCTGTTTTGAAATCTACTTCTGACCCCTTGCTTCTCTACACTACTCTTTCTGTCCTTTCACCTCTAAGCTCATTATGACCTGTTTGATAACAAATTACACCTTTAATTTGTCTCTAACTTCAGCCTGAGTTTCCTACAGCTGTCCCTTGCACTACACTGAAACTATTCTTAATAAAATGTCTAAAAACCTTTTACTATTGCAACATCACAACAAGTTAATCATTTCCATCAGCCATAACCCTTGTGCATTCTTCATAAAAACTAAATGCCTTTCTGCTTTTGAAGCATTATTCTGTTCCTGACTTCGATGAGTCTGCCCTCTTCTGCTGCCCTTCCACCCTGTACCAAACCCTTCACAGGTCACTGGCAGGCTCCTTATTCCTCTTTTGTCTCCTAGAGGGGCTCCATTGAGCTGTATCTTTTGTCCCTTCTCTTATGTCTGAGGATTTTACCAACACATTCAGTTCCTGAGGCGATAGCTCTCAAATACAGTACACTTATGTCTAAACAAAAAATCTCAGTCTCTCTTTCTGACACCTCTTGCCACTGAGTAGCTGTCAGCTTCAGCTTGATACAGATAGAACTTAGATCTCGTCACTCCCACCCTCTTTTCTCCACCACCTCTCTTGATCACCTTGGACAGCATAATCATCTTGCCCATCATTCAGATATAAAATACGATGATAAAATACCATGTCATCTTTGCCAATGACTTCTCTCTTGATTCATTCATTCAGGTTACATCTGTATCTAAGTGACTCTTCCTATCTTGCATCCCTAGGACAAAGACTTCTCTAAACATTTTCAGAGCTAAAGGTCTGTCCAGGCCTTCACCTCGCATTAGTTATTTATATTTTCTTCTTTTGCACATTGACAAACATTATCCTGCTTGTTCACACTGCTCCAGAAGTTCTTTCTTCTATATTGTCATACCACTTTACCATTATTCTCTCTGCATCCTTCTATGCACAATCCTCCATTCCAAATTTATAAATTGGGAACGACTCATCTTTGTTTTCCAGGCTGCCCTCTCTTACATACACTATACAGTCCACATTCGACTTGCTATCACACCATTTGCTCACATTTCAAGTTGGTTCATGATGTCAGTATCCATTTATTAAGCTTTTAATGGCCAGCCTATATTTTCATGCAGGTCAGCTTCCACGCTAGAGTAAGAATACCTTCCAAGCTCTTGCAAAACTACTTCAGTGCCCTCTAAACAACACCTTAAAGCTTTCCTTCCACAGTTCTAAGAAAGCCACTATCACATTGAGCAACCGAGTGCTTTTGTTTGTCAATATTAAAACTCCTACTTTGTCATATATTAAAAAATTAATTCTCTGCAGCACAATTGCACAACATGCACAAGTACACACCCTTCCTCCTTGTGCTGGTACCCAGCACAGCAGTGTCTAGTGTCTAGTGTCTGATGGGGCTGCGAGGCATCAGGATCATGCAAATAATAATACTGCCTTCCTAATCACAGCAGTAACAGATCAATTATATTCATCCAGATCACTGTCCTTTGACTATCTCCATTATCAGCCCCAAACAAACAAGGCTTTGGCTTTGTCAATGGTTGTTGTGGTGGCATGGGTCCAACAAACTTTTCAGATTTAAATCATCATAGCATCCTGTCTCAAAAGGCATAACTAAGAGCAGCTTAAAAAACAACTGGATATGCTAACGACCACCTGATAATCTATCTAATCTAGACAATCAAAAGCAGCCAGCCTAAAGGCCACCTAAGGATAGAATACCTATCAGAGACTTAAAAATGAACACACATAATGATTTACACATCTTTAAATCTCAGCTTCCATTCTGACCATTTCATCTCAAAATGACAAGCTCAAATCACTTTACTCTATCACTGAACAAGTCCAGTCCCATCCTGTTTTGTATTGCTAGAGAAGTCACTTTTGATTCAGCAAACTTCTCACCAACTACTACTTATATGACATTAGCAGTGTTCAATCCAAATACAGCTTCACATTCCCAGGCTCTGGCCTCCCCTCATGCCTACCTCCCTGCAGTAGGAAAAGGAAGAGAAAGAATGACTGGACAGAAGACATAAAACACTATAAACCGGAAAAAAACCCCAGCAAACAAAACAAAGAACCTAGTGAAGATCACACAAAATAAAAACCCACAAACTCTTGTCCTTTGCCAGTCATTTTTATGCCTTGATGTTACTTCACCCATCACACTTCTGTCCCTTCTGCTGAACACCTGCTCCAAGGGAACGGAAAGGGAAGCAAGCTTGAACCCCTGTGTACTGTGCACAGCTCTGTCACAATACAACTGCTTCCGTTTTACAGATAATTCAGGAGGGGCCTGGGGACTAAGTGAAAATGCACTAGGCATGCATCAGAACCAGCAGCTGTGCAGAACCTAGAACTTTTGTTGTCAAGTTCTTTGCTGCTTCTGGCTGATGCTCTTTCAGATCTGAGAAAACTCAGATCTTCTTTTTTGCCAAACAGCCCACATTTTCTAAACACATGAACACAGAAACCAAAAAGCTGGAAACCCGAATAATTCTAAATTCTAATTACTGTCAAGAAAACAGATAAATAGGAATATGTGTTGGGCTTAAGCACTGTATTATTCATACAACTTAGTAAAATATGAAAGGAAATTACTGAATAGTAAACACAACATTTCAGAAATAAGGAAGACATTTCTACTGACTACAAGACCAAGAGCAATCAGAAAACTCACTTCTCCAGCTACATCAGTGGCTTTTAGGCATAACTTTTAGTAAGCCATACAAAACATTATAATAAAACCAATCCCTTAAAATCAACAGAGGGGGACACAGAAAAGAAAAAGAGAGAAATTATGCATGCAATAGTTGGTTTTCCTCTGTCCCACAAAAGTCATAAGTAACTGGATGTTAAGTAAGTGCTGGATTCCTCCTTCAATCTGAGTCAGCTCAGTCAGCTGCACAGCACTAAGATAAAAAAAAACAGACCATTTTTACCCTCATTGCATCCACCCTTCTCATCCAGCAAGAGAACTATCACAGATTTCTTGCTATAGTCTTGCTGAGATACCTCTGTCAAACACCCTTACTGTGTCACAACAGCATTCACCACAGGTTTTTTGGCATATGAATTGCCTAAAGACACCAGCTTCACCTGGCAGCCTGCACCTTTAACTCCTGAATCAGCTCTTTCAAGGACAAGCTGAAGAACTGCACCAAGTTGAACTTGGAAGACAGAAAGATACAGTAATTTCATCCATGCCCATATCAACTGAAAATCTTTTTTGCTAGTTACTCCAAAATTACTCTTAATAATGAGTAGTCATGGCACTCATATAACTTTACAGTGGAGTTAACTCTTTAAGAAACACTCTTAGCAATATACGATTTTTACTGAAGGTGATCTTTCTTAGTAATGCAAGCAGTGACTACCAGAAACTCCACAACTTAAACAAAACGCAATTTGAAATGTTTTCTATAGCATTTTCCACTGCTTCCACCTCATTCATACACCTCAGCTTTGGTTAAATGGCTAATATTTTTTGCCCCAAAGGTAAACCAGAATCTGATAATGTCTTAATTTTTAATTAAACAGAACAAAAGGCCCATTTCAAAGAAATTATTCCATTTCACTGCAGGAATGGTTCAGCTCTTGTGTAGTCTTTTTTTTTATGCATAGAAACCTACATTTCATCTATAAACTATTAACCACATACAGAGGCAGACAAACAAGAGAACACACATGTGTTTTTATATCTCAATCAAAACTGGATACAAGAAGTCATTTCACTTTCTATGGTGACAGCAGGGCTTGGGGTACACTCTAGTATAAACACGGAAATTTCCCTCTTTCTCAAGTCTGGTTATAAATTACAAGTAGAAGCAATGTCAGAGACAGACCCTTAGTGACAGAGAATCACACATGGTTTCCTCAGATGCAATCAACAGAGGCACCTTAAACTACGGGAGATTTAATCCCTTCAGAACAACTGTTGCACAGCTTCATCAAGCTACGTGCCACCTAACAAAAGCAGAATTTTTAAAGAAGTCATTTACAGAACAACAGTTTTAGATACATATTCAAAAACATCAAAATCTTGATTCAAAACACAGAATGTCGATCAGAGAGCCTTACCATTACTCCCCTCCTTTTATCCAGTGTGTGGGTTGAAGAACTAAAGGACAGGTTTCAGAAAATAACTATGTAACTATGAGAATAAACTACAATTCTGACTAAATTTTCTGGGCACTATCATACATAATGTTTCATTCTTCCTCTGTCACCATTCCTTAAAACACATTAAATGAGGTGACAGCCACAACCAGGAGCCACGCCACCCCCCTGCAGAAGCTGTCCATGTGAAAAAAAATAAAAATATCAGAGTCAGATATCACATGCAAAACTGATCAAGCACTTACACACCAGAATGCACACTAGAATTCAATCCCACTGTCATTTCTCATCCTAAAGAAAACCCCCATGGGAACCTTTGCTCACTGTTCTTATTGCCACCATAAAGATAAGAACGGTAAGAAAAAGTTTCTCTTGGAAACAGCTGCAGCTTTTTGCCCTGACAATTCTCAGTGCTCTCACTCATCAAGCTCCACCAGAATATTACATCTGTTTAAGAATCAGTATCTCCAAAAGACCTTTTGAGCTTACAGAGAAGAGACAGAAAATTACAGAATATTCAACCCTCTCTTTTGCGCACTGCAAAACCAAAACCAAAACCAACCCCAAATCACCAACTATGGTGGTCTAAATTCAGTAACTTCACCTCTTTCTTTTGGGGCGTGTGTTTAAAACCTCGTTAGAATTTTCTTTCCCTCTCAGCCCTTTCCAACATTCCCTACCACCACAAAAAGGTGAAAGATGAAGGTGTCTAATAAAAACAAGAACACTTTTATTTTTTTTAGTTTAGTATGTTTTTAAAGGAGACAAACAGCACCACTGGCAAACCACTAGTAAACAAAAAAATAAATAATAATTAAATAAAAATCAACTCCAATCCCTATGCTTACATTAACCAGCTGGTTTTGTCTTACATCTTCACTTCTTTCACAATCTGCCCATAAATAATTTTTGTTCTCTTTCTCTTGCTTTTCATAAAGTAGAACATTGCATGTCATACCCTTTTGCTCCTATAGAAATGTTCCCTACCAGCACCTAACCTCAACTTCTTATTTTTCCAAGGATGATAAAATCATCAAGATATTTTTCTGAAGAATTAAAAAGATACTGAAAGCAAAACTAACCAGTATCCCTTTAATTTTATTCCGATGTTGCCAGAGGATTTATCAAAAAAGCTTCCATCAGACGTTTGTGTGGAAAGTCAAAATAGGAAAAGTACAGCATAAACAACTATCCAATAGATTTAAAACTCCAGTTTGCATATGTAATTCTGAAGTAAAATGGTGCGATAACAATTGAAAACCTCCACCTTTGCCACAAAATCAGAAAAAACATTAGAATTTTTCACATAACATCCTTTATGTCAAACGATAATGAATCAGTATGGTCAGTGAAAAGATTATCTAAGACAAAACACACACATGATCAGATTGAAACCTCAATAATATAAACCCACTGAACTGGGAAACTGAAGTTGGCTATGACACCAAGTACCCAGATACAGAGCTAACTCCCATTGGTCGTATTTAACTCTGCTGCAGTTCACAAAGACACACAGGATATCTTTTGCTCCTTTACAGCCTATGCCTTCCTAGAAACACTCACAGCACAAATCCTTGCACATTTACTAAACTGATTAATACAAGTTCCAAATGCAAACACCAAAAATCCCAGTCTTCTCTTATTTTCTTAAATATTGTATAACACATGCCTCCAAAATTAATCTATAATCAGTTACAGGTTAAGACTGATAATAACAGAACACTGTATCTACCTCAGGCATAGTTACTGTGGTGTTTTACAGGATACAAATTCTCAAATAAATACAGACTTCTTTTTCTATGCATGCTATCTACAAGAAAATCTTTAATTGTTCAACTATGTCATGCAACTTTTTAAAATTCAACATAAATTCTAAATGCTGCTCCAATTCTGATAACCCCTCTTTTAGCTAAGCCAGTTGCTTGGTAGTGATTTGTCAGATAAGTTACACAATACTGTTTCTGTTTCCTGATTAGATAAGCAGATAAGTTTTTTTTTTCTGGCACAAACATTTATGCATAAAATTTCTCATTTTCTGTGAACACTTGCAACTTTGTAATCCCCTCTCCACAAATCTACACGCCAGTGAAAGTCAACCACGGACAGACAGCATTTGCTGAAGGAAAACTTAAGAGTAAGTATTAGCATGCAAAAAGCAATTCCGTCTACAAAACTGAACAAACGTTCAGGAAATTTCTCTCCCTCCATGCTGCCTACATATCCACTGCAGAATAAAGGAAAGCAGTGAGCAGCAATTCTGTGTCTTTACTTTTACCCTTAAGATGGGGCACGTGGTTTTAGTGCATCTCTTGCATTACAGAAATGAACGGCACAGTCAGTCTGTGACTCCTTTGCTCAGGGATGTGCTCAGAAGTATCAGCCCCTTGAGAAGGCGGAGACTTGGCAGTGGGTGTTTCTACCCACCACTTCCAGGGAATGTTGCTTCCCAGGTCCCCACCTGGGCCAAAGGGAGGAGGAAGAGGAGCCCACCACACATAGAGCACACAACCAGAAAGGAGGCAGCGAAGCAGGGATGAAGCTAACTGGAAGCACTTTTTGCCACCTGACACCGTATTTTTCTACAAAACCAAAGTGCAACACCTTGTGGAGGTCTGGAGGAGACCACTGTCTTCCTACCCATCATGCTCTGCACACAGTTGCATTAGTCTAAAAAGACTCCTTGCTTAACTGCTTACAAAGGAATGGCCGCATAAATCTGGTCATATCAATGAAAGATGACAAAATGCAGACAAATATGACAAGAAGTAAGTGCAGAGAGATAAGATTTTACACTATCTTTATCAAACAGGACAGTCATTTTTGATACTTAAAATCCTGTCTGTCTGTCGTCCTCAGTCACTTGATACAAGTAACATTTGATTTTTCTCAGACACAGCTTCCAATCTCCTGGCACCACAGATGCCATAAAAAGGTCTACTCAAATAGATAAGAAAAAAGAGTTGGGTTTGGTATTCAGACCTATCATGACCACAACCCTTGTTTATGAACAAAGCAGGCAAAAAAACTCAACATGTCACAAGACAGTTGTATGCAAGATCAGAGTAGAAGCACAAGCATTTCTGCAGATACACGAGCAATGTTTTCTGCAGAACAATCTAACTCTTCACATTTTTCCCCGCCTTTATTAATAAGGATGGTGAGGCCCAAGAAGATTTACAGTGGGTGTTCAGACACACAGATGGGTGTGGTAACAACACCTGTATTAACAGACTGCTTAAAAGAATATAGTAGAAATATTTCAACACATACTAATTTATTCAAACTTCAGGGAAGTTCTTTCTAAGTGATCTAACACAAGTTACTACTTGGAAGCAATAAAATTTCTAAGGCTTTTTATTTTCTAAATATAAGTCAGTCTAAATATAAATATAAGTCAGATTTGGTTTTTTTAACCATTCATATTACGACATAAGTACTATAAAAGCCAGTAAGTGCTTCACACCTGTCACCATCATAATGTCAGCAATGGCAATAGACTTTGTTTAGAAAATTTTTTCCAGATAGTGAGTTTAAATAGAGCTCCTTTGATGGAGCCTCTAACCCCCCAAAAAACCAAACAAGACTAGAACCAATAATCTAAACTGAATCATTCTAGGAAACAATTTACATATTATTTATGATTAAGGAGTAGGGACACGCTTCAATCTTTATGTCTCAAATAAGATGATAATAAGAATTTGTGTTCAAGGGCTTCTAAACACAGAACACTTTATCTCAACAAATTAAGCTCCTTAGGAAGGCCAAGCTGAAGTAGGCAAGATTTTTGTTTGATTATTTTTGAATGAACATTACTAACAGATGAACAAATTGTGCCTTGAACCTTTTACCTATAAATATGTTACATGAGAATCCCAGTTTTGCCACTAACTTATTTTTGGGCTGGCAAAATAGGGAGGTTCAGGCAGGTAAAAATCAAGACAGAAATACAATCAAGCTTGGCATTTCTATAAAAGTCTTTCAAATGTGAAGTTTTATGGTATTTTAAATAATTTTAAGGTGTACTCCATGCAATTTTATAGTTTATCACACAAATCTACATTACTGATTAATTCATTCTTCTTTCAAGAGGTTGTTTAAAAAACATAAGATTCCTCTGAGCTGCCAAGATGCTCAGAATTGAATGCACGTGTAATGACAACTATAATATAATGAGAAACTTAACATCATTTCAGAATATATATTATGACATTACAGGTAAGAGCGGGATTTCTCTCAGCATGACTAAGTCACGCTGAAGTTTCACTATGATGGGATCATTCATGATGAACTGACTTCACAAGAAGTGTTTCTCATGACAGAGAGTTTCTACGTGTAAACTGCTTTTTTAAAACAACAGAAACAAACAGAAAGCTACACGAAAGAGCATCCCAAAGCATTTCACTAGTTGCATTATGTGTTATCCCAGCATGATGTTAAGGGCACACATCACAAACAAAACATGTAAATTTGATTTGTTTATGCTCACCACTAAAGTTTCTCTTCTCACAGCTGACAGAACAGTCTCAGGCATGGCATACTGGCCGTATTACCACTAGCCTGGAATTTGCCCGTTCACACTGATGGCACCAGAAAACCTTATGGCCCAAATGACTCATTATATTTGTTTTTGCATAATATGCATGGCTTAGTCTAATGTAAGATAGTATTGGACATCGGCTGCTCTGCTGTCTGTAAGTCCCACTCAGTGGTGAGAATAAAAAACCCAAATGTGACTTGAGCTAAAGTGAATGAACTCAAAAATTGTAACAGATCCCTTCCCTCCACAAGTGAAAATGTCTCCACTACAGTTCCTAATGATAACGTAACATCTAAAGCTGATGCACAGGTTTATGTGTTTATCTTCACACAGGAGCAACTGAAACGTTGTGTGAGGGTCAGGGTCCACCAAAAAAAATCCAATATGGCCACTGATGTGTAGGTTGTCTTTTGACTCAAAATTGCCTTATCTTTTACCATGTCTGCCAGTTGCACGCATACACCTGTTATACCCATACTTCAAAAGAAGTTGACACTGTGACAGTCATCTGTGTGTATCCAATCCTGAAACATTCTTCACGGCAGAGATCCATATGCTTTGAGACTACCCTATCGAGGCCAAACCACAGTCACCCACAACCACCAAGAGACGAGACAGGTAGAGAGGGGTGCCAGCACTATCCACTTACCTTCTTTATTAAGCCTCATAACCTCCCTGCTTTTTCCACCCTCCTTTCCAGTCTCTTCCAGATCTACACCTGCAGAAGAGAAGCAGAGTCAGGAAGCGCCGAGGGCCCTGAGGTGTGCATTTATTGTTTGGCGAGGAGGAGGAGGAGGAGAGGTGAGGAGGTGAGCAGTGTTTCTATTTGCAACAGCAAAAGCACAATGGTCGGAGCATCTGCCGGGGAGCGGAACCGCGGGGCCCCCCGCGGCAGCACCCTCCGCCCCTCCGCGGCATCCTCCGGCCCCTCCGCGCATCCTCCCGCTCGCCCCTTCCCCCCCCGCGCCGCCGGCCCAGCGCCGCGGGGCAGCGGCTCCGCAGGCGCGGCGTGCGCCTCCCGCACACATGGCACGGGGGCTCGGCGGCCCGTCAGCTGAGC
>VWZF01000575.1:559442-691912 GCA_013396755.1 Sclerurus mexicanus | reverse complement strand
CGCGGGCTCTGCGCTCTCCCCCCGGCCCCAGCGCTGCCCCCCCGGTCCGGCCCGGCCCGGCCCCAGCGCTGCCCGCGGTCCGTCGGTGCCCGGGACGCGCTCTGGGTACGCGCGGCTCGGCCCCGCCGTGTGGGCCGCGGCTCCCCCGTGGGTCCCCCACAGCCACAGCCACTGTGGTGCCCGAGGCTGCCCGGTGTGCTCCGGGGTTGGCACCGCAGCCCTCCGCTCGCGGGCCCTGCGCCTCTCACACGGCACCGAGGTTTCCGTCTCGCTCCGCATAACATATGGGATGTACGTGCTTTTAATTTAGGAGCCTGTCATTTTTGGTTGTTTCTCCACTGAGGTAAGAGCAGAAAGTAACCGTGAAAAAGTGTTAAATATACGTGATTTGGGTAAGGAGTTACACCACAAGCCTATTGCTCCAGCTCACACCCCTTAAGCCAAACGTAGACACCACTGGTGAAAAACTTGGGTTTCGTTTAATCAGGCTCGGTGATTCCACGTGCAGCACCTTCCATACATATCCACAGCCCCAGCAGAATCGCTGGTGGCTGGAGTTCATTGTTCAGCAGACACTTCTGGCGTGGTGATGTGGGCCTTGCGTGGTCCTATCCCTGTCCCAAGTCCATTGCCAGCCACTTACTTAAAACCCTTTGTCACCATTCACTTTTTGCTGGCTCGAACAGCTGTGACAACGCTGAAGCAGACCATGGAATTAATCTAAACTCATGAAAAAAAGAATAACATTTGAGGCCTGCTCAGGATTTGGACTTGTGGCCAGAGGGGCAGGATAGGAGTTGCTGAAGTCAGCACTGCTGCCTGTCTAAAGGTATACGGTGCTACAGTCTGGAATGGATTTAAGTAAAGTTTTCACAGGCTTCATTAAGACTAGGCCCTTTACAGTGCTAGAGTGGATAAACGTTTTGGACAAAGGACAGACACCTTTTGCCTTATGTACACTGAAGGCTTTCCTAATGTGTGGCCTGGCCAGAGTGCCTCCAGTCAAGTAATATTAGCTACAAGATACTTCAGGAACATAATCAAGGAAGTAGAAGGCTCACCAAAATACGCCTCAAGTGAGAACCAGTCAGTTGCAGCAGGTTTGTTAGCAACCAACGTGAAGGAGACATAAGATGCATGACCTTAGATATATGTGGAATTTCCAGAAGCAGGAAGGGTGGTTGTGGTATAATACAAAGCCCTGGCAATATTAAGTACAGTTCTAGCCACCAGTTTAAATTAATCTGCCTACAAAAAAGTGTGGAAAGGGTTACTGGAAAGATCAGAGGAATTAAGATTCTATCATATGAGAAGAGTTTGACTTAGTCTAACAAAATTCAGCTGGTAGTGGATATGTTTGATGTTTTTAATTATAAGGAGACATAATCATCAGTGAGGAAGAAACAATAAAGAATAGGCATAAGCTCCTTATGTTGAGGTTGAAAACCCCGCCCACTATACTGAAAAACGCTTTGGTCAGGAATAGCAAAATGGAATTTCTTAGAAGGAATGATAAAGGACATGAAGTTAATAGTCAACCATGTTTGGCACTTGTGTTCAAATTCACAGCGGCCAAATAGTCTCATAATTAGAGAAGTTACATTGCACAGCTTATACCATAACACTGGTGTGATTACCCAAGATGTGTGTCTGGAGACAAGATAGAAAGGCACGTGTGCACCCAGGAAATCCCCACCAATGAAAACCAATGTTAGATGTCAGGGAAGTACGGATGGCCAAACACCTAACTAATATTAAACACTGCCACAGGATGCACAGGCAGTAAAGCAATTCCTAACCACACAACTGAGAAAAAAGGGGAGAGGGAAAGTATTTAATACAAGCTGCCTCAAACCAAGCAAGAAAAGTGAAGAAACCTTCCAACTTTAACACATGGCACTAATCTCCATGCTGCTTACCATGACCACACTGCAGAACTATAGTCTAGGCTTTTAACAGAAACAGACCATATGAAGGAAAATTAGCATAAAATCAAAGATGTAAGATGTACCAATTTCTTCCTGAAAAGAAACAATCCAGTGACTTACAGAGAAAGGTTTCCAAAGCCCTCCCAAAGGAATTCTTCCTTCTCCCTACCATATGTATTCAAGAAAAATATTATCATTAAACAAATGGTTCCACAACCAGAATCACAGAATCATTCAGGCTGGAAAAGACCTTTAAGATCAAGTCCAACCATTAAGCTTGCACTGCCAGGTCTGCCACTAAATCATGTCCCTAAGTGCCACATCTACACAGAAGCCTGACTTTCCAATGATCAGCATCTTCTGTTCAAAAAGTGTGAGTTCTGCTTTGACTGCCTCTATGCTTCCTCTATCATCTGCACCAGGGAATGAACCCCATCACTGAGCAAACCAGCCACCAGTTTGTCTCCATTGACTTGTAGTGTGCAAGCCCTGAAGCTGCAGAAAATTAGCCTCTGTTCTGCACTTCTGTTCTTGGGCTCCTCCCCAAGAACGCTACTTCTTTCACTCCACATTGGTGCCACATCAAACCAGTGAATGTTGCATGGACAGCTGTGCGTTATGCTCTAGAGCTTTATAGCAAAATAGGAAGAGGGATTTGACGTTGCAGAAGTTTTCCCATGGTTGGGAATATATGTAGTTCTGTTTGTGAATATGAACCCGAGCTGCAGCTTTACCATAGCAAGAACATTCAGATGGTATCTTCTTCCCTTCTCCTGGCATCTGCTTTCACAAAATTCTATTGCAAAAAAAAATCCTATTTAAGACTTTTACTCCTTTTTCAAGTTCATTTTTACTAATTATTAGAGCCAAAAGTTGTGGGTGGACACGAAAAAAGGGAAGGAAAGGCACAAACAGGATCATAGAAGACTTGTTACATAGAAAATGAGTTAAAAAAATGCACATGAAAGTGCAGATTAAAGATCCTCTGTTTCTTTTCCACCTGCCCACCAATACAGAAATTTAGTTCTTCTATGACCTTGAACAAGTCTTTTTGCCACAGAAAAATAATTCAGTCAGGAATGGTACTTCTTTCCCTCCCAGGTCCCTGAGGATCTCTTTTATTTCAACTGCCAGTCTGGTGCTTCCTTTTACTATGTGTTTTTTCAGAATTCAAGGTAATGCAGCCTTGATTTTGGTTGCAGCTTCCCAATACTACAGTAATCCAATCATAACATGGTATTAAAAAAGTAAACTATAAGCAAATTATGGCCCCTAATTAATAAACAGCAAAATACAGATGAAACCTTAACTAATAATTTTAATCCAAATATCACTCTTAATAAGATGATCTCCAAATGTAAGCTTTTTGCTAAGAAATCAGGAGATAAAAATCATACATTCCTATATCTACTTACTAGAATTATAATTAAAGACTTGGTCTTTATAGAAGCACAGGAAAATTTGCAACATTTAAAAGAAATCCAAAGCTGCATATCAATCTTTGGCTTATTAGGAGATCATTCGAACATTTATGTAATTTTCAGGATCTGAATGTGAAGACATAAACTAGAACAGCAGTTCTCACATGTGGCTATCAGGAACATTGTATGTAGTCACTGTGTACAAATAAATAATGACATGATTCCTTTTCAACTCCACTGACATATACTGAGAAAATACCATGAGTTTGCTGAGGGTGCAGGTGTAGTCACAACAACAAAACCATGTATACCTGGCAATACGTGCACCAGATGGCTTTAAACTGGCTACAAAAGTGTTGCAAAAAACAGCTGTATAAGGCTTCAGTATCATAACAAGATTATAAACATATGATGCTTGTGACAAAGTAATTATGATTTAAGCAGTTTGGCAAGAAATTCATTAATACTTCTCAGGATCCTGTTTTGCAATGGGTTTACCACAGTAGTGTTTTTGTCTTATATAGCAGAAATTATTACAGAGTAGACAGTTTTATGAAGCCAGGTATCTACTTTGGTGGGAATGGAACAATAAATAAATCACAAGACTGTCTTAAAGAGAGTCAGTGATGGAGTTTGCATAAGAAAAGCACCAGCAAACTATCTGGCTGTCAGTCACAGAAGCAGAGAAACTTCAATCCTCCTCCAGGATTTTGAGTAGTGTAAAACTAATTTGTATGTTGACTTGTGTGCAAATGATTTTTATAGTGGATTTTTACACTTTTGCTAACTTTCACATGTAAGTTATCTATCTGTAGTTTCTCCTTCTGCAGTGGATAAATGAAATTTCTATTTAATATTACAGCAGCACCTCAGGGTACCAGAGGAGTTTGTATCAAGAAGGTGCAAAATGCACCAGATAGATACTCCTGCATTTCTCTAGCAAAACTGATTCTGAAACCTTTTTTCTTTTTAATACAGTATAACATCTTGGTATACTATGTGATTAATTAGAGTAGATGAATTCATTAAATAAAACATAATTTAAAAAAAAGTCCAGTATCTAGATTTCTTCAAAAGGATGCATACAGGGTGGCCATTAAAACAATTCAGCACTTAGCAGGCCAAATGCAGAAGCCACCGTGAGCCAGTCTCCCTAGAGCCACTCTGGCCAAAAGTGCAGTACTATTTTTGATCTCTTTGTAATTTCAGAAGGTGTCTCAAAACACTATGTGAGTGCAATCATAGAAGACTTGAGCTAGAAAACTGTATTAAATAGACACTTATAGCAGAGTAATCTATTTTTAATGTTCTCTGAAATAACACAAGGAAAAAAAAAGTCTGAATTATGTTTTCAGTTCCATTTTAGCCAAAGAAGCCAGCACTTAAAAAAGATACAGTCAGAAAAAATGGAGAACTGAAAAAGAAATTCTAAGTGAGATATTCTTGTATCCCAACAAAAACATGTTTCTCAAACAAGGGTTGCAAATTGCTTCACACAGAACAAAGCAATGCTTGAAACACTACAGCAGCACTAATCAGATGAAATGGGAAATCTAAACACAGGTGTACTGCACAGATTTATGAACTGACAATGCGCAATAAGGTAACTTATTACAGGGAACTCTGGGAAGTTTAAAGAAAAAATACTACCAAAAAAAGGGCTATGAACTAGAGATGAGAATCAACAGTTACTATACATTTCAAACCCAAGAGAGTTATGCAAGCCCTGCAAAGAAAAATTGCACATCCTTTGGTTCCAGTGTCTAAAAGTTTGTTCTAAACAATTTTGGTCGTGTATTCGCTGTAGTCTAAGTGCATTTACATAGTACTGTACTGTCTTTTCAAGGGGATAAGTTATGTTATCTACTTTATTGCCTGGAGTATTTCTGATACCAAAGCTGGTAATGGTAACTATCAGTGTACCACTGGACTTCTCTGTGCAGTGCAGACACGAATCCTCACTGGACACAAGGCCTTACCAATTGCTTGTAAGAAGCAAAAAAGTTTCTTTTTTTTTTCCCCTCTTTTTTCCTCTGCAACAGTGTTTTTGTTTTTTTCTTACTCTGCAACAGTTTCAGGTTTTACCCAGGAGTCTCTTTGAGAGTTCCGTTCAGAGCATCTTATTTCCACTATTTGCTTTCCTTGGAGAACATTCCCCATGTCCTGACCTCCACCTGAACATCCAGTCTCAGTGCTACAGTATAACCTGTATGAAACATGGATCTCAAACTCACTTCTTAAAATACACTACCCAAGGACCCTAACACTTCATTGGCTGAACTTGTGGCAAGAAACTGAAGATTAGACAGGTCAGAGAAGTGCATTCACTGCAGAGGACTGAGGGGTAGATTGTATATCTATTTTGGCAATTGGAAGACATGAACGACCGGTCAAAGAGTACTCAACTGGCTAAAATTCAGTTTCCCTACTCAGGAAAGATCACAGAGAAATTGCTTTAAAACACAGTCAGTGCATGTTTCTTACTGCTTCTTAAAATTGTTAAGTGTTTCTAGCAGTAGTGCAGAAAATCACTTATATTTTACTTACTGAATATTTATCTGTGTTCTTCTAATTTGAAATATTTTTTTTTTTAAATAATAACAACAATAATATTTTGGAAGGCCATATCTAGATTCTAGAAGAACGCTTTTAACCATGAAGTTGGGACAGAAAAGAAACTTGGGAAAGTTCCCTGCATTTTTGAAAGACATGGCAAAGTTCTTTATGTTTTGAGATAAAAAATGACCTGGGGATAGAGAAAGTTACCTCGCCTCAGTATGAAGTCTGCATTCAAACACTGTGTGGCTTTCCTGTGCTTTGCCCGTATGAATAACCAAAATCACAAAACATGGGTCCCCAAAGATCTTCACACATTTCTCATGAGGTAGGCATAGAAATATTCTTTCATTAAAAATTAAGTTTGACCTGATGAATAATGTATACTATAACTTTCCATTCACCAGCTACATTTGTGTGTGTTGGCAGCACACAACAGCTCCTCTCCCTCACTCTATCGTAACCAATTTTCTTCAGTTCTTTCTCAATGTAGATGCCATATTTCTCCTGTTTGTGTCTCTCTTTCTCTCAAATGCTTCCCTTTTCTGGGTTTTGTTCCCTCCTTTCTGTCACTTTGCTATAGTGTTTCAGGGTGGATTTTCATCTCCTTCCGGGTTACTCCAATGAAGCACCAGTTTGGGGCCTGTTTTTGCTCCCAGCCATTCTCTCACCCATCCTCCCGTTTGGACCCAGCTGTCTCACCAGAGACGCCCATGTCTTTTACTATGCCCTTCCTTGTTTTTTATTCCCTACTTTGCAGTTAGGAACATTTCCTCTCCTTTCCCCTATCAGTGAAAGACATGTCTCTCCCTTAGGTCTCTCCCAGTCCTCTCTCTCCCTCCCACTGCAGAGCTGCCTCTCCTATTATAAAGCTGTTTGGAGTTGCCTTCTTCTCCTCTCTGAATGCTTCCTCACCTCTTGGTGAAAGTCCCCTTCCCATCTCCCCTCCTCTCAGCAGCCAGCTCTCCTCTGCCTGTCCTGGGAATGCCAGCAGTCCTTCCCAGCCTTGTCCTGGCCCTGACTGGTGCCCCTTGCCCTCAGTGCAGGGGCTTGCCTCCTCTCCCACCATTTTCCACAAGTGCTGGTGCCCTGACTATCCCCCTCTCCCAGAGCTTGCTGTTGCCCACCCTAAGCAGGGACTCGTCCCCAGCAGGGCCAGGCACAATGTGTGAGTGAGTTGAGGGGAGGCACCCAAGGGCTGCCAGAAGATTTCAGCCTGGGTGGGCTGTCCCTCCTTGTTTCAGAGACACTGGAGTTCCCTTCAGCCTGGCTATGAAAGTTTGGGGCCACCCAGACAAGAAATTTGAATGAGGGTCAAACTGTGATGGCCTTGGTGGGGTCACATTTGGTTGCTACATCAGTGAGCAGCAGAGAGGGCCCAGCCTGCTCACATGGCTCCCCAAGCCTTTGCTGCCTCGAGAAGCTGGCTCCAATCACACCTTGCTCGAGGTTCTGAAATGTTTTGACAATTGTGATGGTATGTCCTATTTCCAGCTCATACAGGAAGCAGACATGTTGAAATCACAGTAGAAAGCAAGCCTGTTTATCTTGTATTTCTGGCTGAGGCTGGAAGTAGAGTGCCAGAAATCAATTGTGTCTCATCTATTGTACAGGGAATTCTCTTGTAGCTCCTTGCACTCCTGGTGCTAACTTTGCGAGGATCTTTGTCCTAAGAAGATTCCCATTGCAACCTGGAAGAGTCAAAGATGGTATCTTCTAATAAGCACTGCAAATTCTGTACTCAGTCCAAATGGATTTTAAAAGCCTTAGCAGGAATTGGGGTATAGTGAGCGATGTCCCTGACAACTGAAGGCGCCTGAAGTAAAAAATATGTTTGATATTTAAGCATTGGCTTACATGCCTAAACCCATCATGGGCCATCCTGCTCTTCTGTCATCAAACCCTTCACTAGACCTTTTACAAAGGCAATATGACCAAGGCAATATGGGGTCAGAGACCAGATGTGGATGAACCTCAGTTGTGATCTCACAGGTCTAATGAGTTTTTTTATTAAATCCTCTTCTTAATGATATAAATACATCATCCTTTGCTAGTATATTTATTGGAAACCTATGGTTTGGCAAGTGTCAGAGCTAAGATTGCAACTTTGCAGGATCAGATTAAGAGACTCTTTGTACGTCTATGGCCATTAAACATTTCAACTGGGTAGTAACACCCAGTGATGCAGCTCTGTGCATTGAATCCAGTCTTGTTTTGTAGATACTCAGCATGTGACATCTGGTATATGCAAAAGTTACAAGACTGATGAAAAGCGAACAATAGTGGTTTAGGGGAAAAGAATTAACTAAAAATAATACAAAATTAGCATTTGAGAATCTTGTAATTCAACTTCAGATACACATTTGATGCAAGATTTTAGCCAGAACTAGCTGTTGTTACCCAAATCTTTCAAGTGACAGATAGAAAAGGGCTTTTCCTTCAGAGACAGCAGCTCTCTGTGGATTCCCACTGTCTGTGTTTAATTCTGCTGAATAATATATAACAATAATAATAGATGAATAGAAAATATTCATATTCAAACCATTAACTATACCCAGACTTCTCCTTCTTGTGTGGAATTTGAATTTTCCTCCTTGTGGGGAATTGCAGTCTTATTCTGATACTAAATCTGAGCTCCTACATTTTCACTTGCATTCAAGTTTGCATTCAAGAACTATAATAATCTGATAACACAATGCCTGCTTTCCCTTCTGCACTAAGAGCAGTATTGGCATTGCAGCTACTAGTGACTTCAAAAGACTATTACAACTGTGCCTGGGATATAGGAATGCTAGCAAAATCAGGATGCTTTATGTATAGTGGGATGAAAATTTTCATGTAAAATAATCTAAGCATATATTGAATGTCAGTTCTCCATGGCAAGAGGTGTTTACTCTTCTGTTTCAGTGGAGCCCTTTTTTTCTGTGCCCTTACACATCATCATAATTAGCACAAGTAATACAACTCAGTCAAATCAACTAGTAGCATAAGCAGTGACATTTTATTGAATTATGTGTTCATGTCACAGTAGAGCTGGGCCCTTCAAAATATTTCTAAAGTTTTTTTGTAACTGATGGAGCAAAACTTACATCATGCTGTTATAAACAAATACAAATAAAAGGTTAGAGGCTATATGGAAACAGAGTGAATTGTGGTGGTGAAAAGGCCTAACAGTCCCTTGATAAACACAAGATTTAATAGTGGTACAATATGAATTTCTTGAAATAAAAATAGGAGTCTGCATTGGAGGGAGTAGAAATGGTCTTGTTTGAAGAATTTATGGGTGTATGGAGCCATGAACATGTATCTTCTGGATTTGCAGAGGGAAAACTTGAAGGGCATCTCTAGGTCCTAAAAGTGCTCATATGTGAGTGAATACCTCCATGTTTTCAAAGTTTATTATTTTTGCCTATGGAAATTTTTACATCAGCTGACAAAACCCCCTCAGTCTGTCTTTGTCAATCTGAATCTTAATGTAGCCAACTGTTCTGTTCAATTCTCACACTACATTTGTGGTGTAAGAGCCTAAGAGCATGCTGTGTCAGCCATGGGATTATTGGTCCTAGATTTTTCAGAATTTCCCATACACATTTTTGAAACAACAGCAGATAATTATGAGAGTTGGCAGATACCACAGACATAATTGTTTTCAGCAGTTACAATAGATGTTTTAAAAACATTTCCATATTCAAACCTTTAGTTAATTCAGGGCTAGTGAAATACAATCCTTCCTATTGTCTCCTGCCCTTGGGGTATCCTCTGGGGATAGCAACCAGCAGGGCCTCCCTCTTTCTCACTCCTCATTGCTTTTCACCTCCCTGTGTCACCTTTTAGGTGACTGCTTCAGTTAGTTTGCTGGAGCTTTTTATTTCCAAAAGTAACATGCATAAGAAGTTCCATTAATATCAAAATGATAGTATTTAAGGAATTATGATGATGCTGTCACTGTTACTTTCCTTTCCTTTTCTCCTGTTCTTCTCTCAAATTTGACCTGACCTGGGATGAAACAACCAGCAATGTTGTCACCCTAAAATGCTTCCTCATGCTAAAAGAGCACGAGTAGGCTGCCCTCAGCACACAACAGAAATGGTTGGGATGGCACAAGGAAAGCAATGGTACACATGGGATCTTGACCCATGCCCTTCCCACAGCACAAGTGGCCACACGTCAGTAAGATGATAGAAGTCTTCGTTTCTTTTCTTTCTCTTCTTTACTCTGTTCACCTAAGCATCAAGAGTCATTCTAACAGTTGTTAGGGAGAAAAGATACAGAATGTAATACATCTTCTTGTCCCTCGGGAAAGACATTTGGTAAATCTGGAAGGAATATCTAATTCTCTCCAGGATACTCTGAATGTAAGTTTGGAAAGAGGAAATTCTCCAAATAATTATAGTTTAAAAGCTGAATTCCAAATGTATTTATTTTCTTTGCTTTTTTGTTGATGCATATTGCATACATGCTGGAAGAGATTTCTTTTTTGTGGTTGCTATGGTAAAAAAGCAGTTCCCAGTTCTTTTACTTAAAACCCATGAACTGCAATTAACTGTTTAATGTTGTAACATGCAACAGCTCTAGTAACACCTTAACAGCTTTGAGCATGATGCTCCCATCATCTCAGCAGATGGTGATTTTTGGCATTCTGTGTTTTCAGTTTGTTCTTCTCCTTCTCCTTTATAATTCTTGCCATTATATCTTTTAACAAATGCTTCCAGACTAACTTGATTGCAATTTGATTGTACTGCGACATTCCTCAGGTATTTTTTGTATTTCTGTTAAAGATGACTAATTTATGAAAAAAAAAAGTTTGTATGTGTATCCTTGTAAACAATTATAAAACCAGATTTTAAAGTAAGAATGTGTTTCTTTTCATCTGTAACCATAAAAATACAGTCTTGAAATATGCTTAGTATACCATAGGAGCCCTACACCTGAACAGAGGAGACATGAATGATTCTTTTGTGAAGAAAGAGTAACCCTGAATTTGTCAAGAGTCTGAATTAAGTAAGAGTTCCCAATTTCAACTTGTTTTAACAGAGGGAGTTGCCCTTTATTATTATTTATATAGAACTGGAGACTGAATTTCTCATGAGTTTTGCTCATTGTTTTAAAGATTTATGACTAATATAAGTCCTTTTTAACAGGAAGTTGCAATCACATTTAGAAAAATGTCAACTTTGTCCAGAGATTATCAAAAGCAAGATTGATTGGTGAAACTGTTTTGCAGCTATTCTCCCTCTTTCTCCTATGTAATACATTGGTATTCAATTTCTATTTTTTCCAGTTAAAAATAGATTATTTGTATTTAAAATCTGTTCTTCTTATTGCTTGTTGAAGGGATTTTATGTATTAGCAGGCAAGACACTTCAGATGTGTAATTCTGTAATACAGGCCCAAATAAACTTTTTTTTAGTACCTTCAGCAGCAGTTTTAGCATTTCTTAGTCTTTAGGAAAAGAAAACAAGAGGGCAAAAGGAAAAGAATAGTTTTCCCAGAATCATTACAAGATAATTTTGCAATTTCAGGTTTTAAAATATGAATGTCTCATTCATAGCTATTTCCTGGCTGACTCCAGGTTTCTATGATTATTATTTATTCAGTGCTGATAGTGCTTGACATTGTGCAAATATAGAAGGAGATATTCCTGTGGACTATCTGCCAGGATTTCCTAGTTGTTAGTGACAGTGTTAGCCTCTTTAAGCAAAAGCTTGAGGCTGTCTTTATAATGGAGATGCTTATCCATCCTGCCAACAAGCAGCTTCGTACTTATGACCGTGGGAAACACTGCTCAAATGCACCCAGCAAGGCTTTGGAAGGATGGACCCAGTGGAGTTTAATTTAATTAGCACAGCAGCAGCGTGTGGTAGCTCTGACTAATCAAACCTCGAAGACCAATCATGGTAATTTCAAAAGGTGGAAATCTTTAAGGGAAAGGTGACTGGGAGTAATCAATCCTTCTGATCTGACACAAAGCAAAGAAAGACTATTTGCCTGAGTGCTACATGGTTTAAAATCCTGTGTCTTCTGTGAAGTCCATGAACTCTTTTGTAACTTCTTTGTAGGACCCAGCGATGGCCCGTGTACTTAATTCACCTGGACAGTGATGTTGGTGTTCCTCAAGTTGTTGCTGCCATTGGCGGACTGTCCATTGCAGACTGACACCTGCCACTGGCTTTGTCAGAAACAATGTATTCCAAATGGAATCGAAGGATTTTGTCAAGGACTGATTTCTCAGGTTAGTAACATTTTACCAGAGGGGGAAAAAGAAAAAAAGAAAAAGGTAAAAAAATCTTAGTCTAAATGGGAGGAATATTTGTCTTTTTATTAGAAAAAATGTCTTTAGATTTCCTTTCCAATCATTCTAAGGATCTTTAGTGATACTTTCTTGACTTTATACATGAAAGAATGGAACGTTTGTGGTTTGCTGTCTGCTGTTTAATAAATGAAGAATATTTTCCTTCTTATCACTTATAAAAATAATACAAGTCCCCAAATCCCGCCAAAAAAACCCAACTTGCAGTGAAGGAAAAGGTGGAATGCAAATTGTGCTCGTTTTCTCCCTGGTGAGGATAAGCATTTCATTATCTTGTTCTTTCTGTTACCCCAGCAGAATAAATGATGACAGTAAGCTTATCTCGTTGTCTGAGATGGTGATACCACCCATCCAAGCTAACACTGCCTTCCTTGGAGCAACACAAATCTTATATAGGAGTCAGTATCAAAAAACTCCACGTCCAGAAATGAGCATATCTGCCACATATTGTACAGAAGCAGCCAAAACCAAAAGACTCATAGAAAAATAAGCAAACCTCTGAGGGATTTGAATGCTGAAGTCAAACGTCTTGAGGTCAGTTCAGAACTGTGAAGAAAATTAAGAAGGGGTATACCGAATCTAATATATAGATTACAATCCCTGTATTAGTCATAATTGTTACATCCCAAATTTTGTTTGGAAAAGGAAAGGCAGGACTTAAGTTTCCTTGCCTCTCCACCATTTAACCCTCTGAAGACTTCCCTTTAGCTTTCAAGGAATTTTTTTACACCGAGTGAAATGTTTGGCTTGCACTCACAGGAAAAGTTTGAATTAATTCTCATTTTAGAAATCCTCCACAATATTTATTCAAAAGATTGGCAAATTCCAGGAAGTTCACCCATCCCTGAAAAAAATAAGTTTTGTAAACAAATCTGGCAACAAATTTATTTTAACAGCAGCAACCCTGCTAATCTGTCAAGATGTAGTGTGTTTCTGACACTTAAGTTCTTTTTTCTTAAGAATAGAAAATAATTTGCTACAAACAAACCATTTAGCTGGGACATGGTGACTGTCCCTCTTCTATTTCACAGAGCATTTAGTTCAATAGAAAAAAGCTAATAGTATAATGTTTAACACTTCTTTTAAAAAACAGAAGCAAGGCTAAATTTCTGTAGTCACAAAACAGCAACGACATTAAAGGTTTCAGGGTCTTTAAAACCCATTTTTGGTGTATCCCACAGCCTGGACCAACATTACTCCACATCCTCTGAAAACGGAGAAAGGGAGTGTTTTGTGTTGTAGTTCCACAGGCACTTTCTTGCCCAGACCCCTATTTCCTGGCCATTTGTTCCTGGACATGTCATCCACCCGTTGAGTTCTCGTCCAGGCTCAGTTCATGGATCCAGTTCCCTGTGCGGCAGCACCAGCAGTTATGTGGGCGCATTAGCCTGGGATAGCCCAGGCTGGTGTGAAATAACTGGGTGCACTGTGCAGCGGAGTCTGGTTTCATCAAGAAAAATGCCTGTGTCCAGAAGAATGTTTAATGCAAGGAAACATTCTCAGAGGTTTGCAAATATCAGTAAAGCAAAATAGGGAAGCCCCACTGCCTGCCATTAGTGTCGATGGAAACAAAAGATAAAGAGGTGCTGTTATTAAACATATGGACGTCACCCTGCTTTGCATCAAGATTGCCCATCCAACTGGATTGCTGTGTGTGTGGACATTCTGGAGTGTTCACCCCTTGATTCTTAAAGAGATTTAGCATGTCATCCTGCTGCTGCCCCTTAGCACAGGAAAACAATTTGTGAATGTATTTTATGTCACAGCTTCATAAATCCTGGTGTACAGGATCAGCTGATGCAATTGTCGGTATAGTCATGGCAGTTGGCACCGGCAGGTAAAACATCCATCCCTCCTGCCACTTCCCCAGCTCCTTCAAGCTTAAAAGACTGATCCAGATCCCAGTGAAATCAGTGAGAGTGTTCTCACTGTGCTGGATCCAGCTGTAGGCAGCCTCTTGAGTACAGCAATTAAGATATTGAGCTAATGTTAATAATCCTTTCCTGCCTGCCTAGAACACCAAAACTGTCTGAGCCAGGTTTCGTTTCAGTCAAAAACCTGAGGAAATCAGTTGAGTTTAAGTTGCGTCTGAAAGGTCAGTCTGTGTCCCCATGGACTAAGAGGTATGGGGGAATTCCAGATTTTGCTGCCAGTTCTTTGCTATTTATTTCTGGAAGCTGTAAGCTTAGAATTTTTTAAGCTAAACTCAGTTATGGGGAACTGAGATGATAAGAGTGAAAGCCTTAGAAAGTCACATTTCTAGGTGCTTTAAAATGTGTTTATAAATCTACCATCCTTGCTTTTCAGGTTCCTTTTTAGATGGAATTTTATTTCACATTATGGACACTCAGGACAGAGCACATATTCTATTTCTTTTCTAATATCATATGTTAAGACTTTGCCAAGTGAACCTCTCTCTCTAAAGCTAAGAAAATACCCCTGAAAATCCTGGCAGATTTTGATATCAGTAACTTTATACACTATTATTGTGAGACATTTTATTACCTAAATAATTCCTCATTTAGAGGAACTTCGGATACACATTTTTTGCAGCATATTTAAAATCAATGTAGAAAAGAAAAGAATTTATATTTGATATAAGGATTTATATTTGATTATGTCAAATAATTAATTTTTAAAATACAAGCAAATTAATTTAGCAGCTTCTTGGTTAATTGGCATCCATGCTATTTAAAAGAAGAGGAGTGGTGGGTGTCTAAACCCTTCTCAGGCTGAAAAATAATATTCTTTTACATTATTGACTCTGATTCTCTTTGTGATTTAATCCTTTTCTTTACATGGTTACTGAGTAGAAATAATGGGAAAGTCACAACCACAAGCAATAACATGGCAATTAACACAGAGGTACTGGAGAGACATTTAAATAATTTTAAGTCAACATATATAAACATGACATTTCTGGCTTGAAAATCTGGACATTGTTTGCAGCTGGAAGATTTGATTACTTAATTGATTTTGCTTTTCAAATTGCTTTTGAAAATCAACCACTGGTTTGAATCTACTCCAGGTGGGCATTGACTGAAAATTGTTATAATCTGTCACATATTTGGTAGCACAGATAAGTGTGTTGATGGCCTCATTAAAAGTATCTCAAACATATGCACTGATTAAAGAAATCCTCATCTTGCGCTCAGCAGGGTCTTGGCTGAAGGGAACTGGACTGCCCTGTCACCCCTAAGGGCTCTTTCTGGTGTGACAACAGGAGGAACTTGATAATGCTGCAGCACAGAGATGAATGTCAGCAAAGGCAGCGTGGTACAGGCCAGCACTTGTTTCCACCACGATAAGCAGGAACTCCTGTGTGAGCGTGTGTGTCCCCCCCAACCTGAGAATCACACAGCTGAGATCATGGAGTTTAGGAGACTGAAAGTGCTCTTTATGTTTTCACTGACTGATCATCAAAAGTGTTGCCTGTCTGGTTAAAACATGGTACAGATAGACAGGCAGTAGGGGTTGAAGGGCTCTGAACATCAGTGTTAGCCATCCCAAACCCTCTTCATTGTCACTGCAGAGCAACAGATGTTTCAAAAGTACAGCACTTCCATCCTAAAGGCAATAGCTAAAGCTGGTCTCACCAGTTGTGCCCTAGTAGTTTTTTGTTTCCAAAAGAAGTGTAGGGTGGCCATATAACATTAACATACACAGGTCTGTGTTTTAGTAATTTCAAGGCAGGCAAGGCAAATCCCATCCTCAACAGTATCCTATCATTCTGACTGTTGCTTACTAAACCACTCTGGGAATACTTAGCACTTTTTTCACAACCTGTGAAGGACTGAACAGGGTCTCTCCTCCAAAGCATTATGGCTCAGTCCCCACAATACAGTAATTTTTTAAGGGAGAAAATGTACCATTTTTAATAGCAAGCTTAGCAAAGACACTGACCAAAATGATGTCCCTGGCACATAATGTCCCAGTTTTTTTAGGATGCTTTGTAACCACTGCGTACATGATCTAAATGGCTTTTTTCTGTTTAGACAGCTGGATTTCTGTGTGGCACTAGATGGCAATATTCCCTTAGCTCCAGCAATGGTCAATGGGAGCCATACACAGCAAAGGGATGTATTCTGACCTTGTTTCCTTGTTATCACCCTCATAGCTCATATTATAACAGCCAGGTTTTGTGTGCCTAAGCCAAATCTGGGCTGCAGGATTTTTTTAAATCTCTGTGCATTCATCCACCTACCTTTACAGCTTCACAGTTCTCTGTCAAAACGTTTATTGGACACTGACTTTACTGTATGGGATCTTCTCTTTCATTAAGAAAGCTCTTATGGTCTCAGGCTGTTCCATTATGTTGATGCTCAAATCCACAGGCAAGTATCTACATCCAGAATATTGCAGTGGTTTCCTGCTGCCTTTTGTGTATTAATGTGGTGGCAGACTCAAGTCATTACTCAGATATAATGTTGCTTCCTGTCAATTGTAAGTAAATTATTTTTCCACTCATGTTTGCTCTCATGAAATAAGCATAATGTAAGCTCAGCAACTGTAAAAAAGTGATTCTGTGAGTGTTCCCAGATGAATTTGACCCTATCCCTAGAGAAATCCAAAGGTTTTCTCTAGTCACAGAGCTTACAGACAGCAAGGAACAGGCCCAGTGGTGAATATTGCATGTCTCCTTTGTGTTATTAGGATTTTGTTTGCCTTTGGACCATTTTATTCAGGTCCAGGTCTATTGAAATTGCTCTTTTAAAAATCAGGCTTGACATTGATCTTTCTGAGATCAAGATCATTATTTTCAAATAGTCTAGATGAAATAGTAGTCCTACCCAAATGCAGAAAAATTCCAAGGATGGCTTTGGACAATGTGTGTCCCAGTCAAATCCACAGGCAAGTATCTATTGAGGTAAAAATTGAAATTACTCTGGAAAAGCTATTTCTTTTCTGTTCCCCTACTGTCTTAGGACCACCTAAGCCTCCTCTTCAAGCTGATGGCTGCCACTTTCCATGCACCCCATCACACAACCCTTTTTACAACTTACAGACAACTTTTACAACTTACAGACCTATGTCTGTGCTGCCACAGCTGTTCTGCAAAGATCTCAAAACCACATCCACTGCCTTCCTCATCCTCTTATTGTGTATCTCCATGTCCTTAGATTGAGACCCCAGTTTCATACACCACATCTTTTTCTTTCTTCCATTCCTCGACTTTCTCAGCAGAGATCCAACATTTTCTCCATCACATCCCTTCACTGTCTCATACTTCACAGCCCCAGCTTTAGTCCTCTGCCTCACAAGTGTCTGCCCTCTTGTGGCTGAGTAAATCATGGTGCTACTGCATTGGGTTTTGCCAAGCATGAAAATGGAGCAGAAACAAAAACAATACACCAAATCCACAGGTGTTATCAAGCTACTGCATGCCATCTGCTCCATGGTGGTGGTGGGACTGAGACTCTATGCATGCTCTGGTTACGAGCAGTCAACAAATGGGTAGTCATTTGATGGGGTCAGAAGCTCACAGGAATACCAGAAGGACAAAGCCTGAGCAGTCACCTTGCAATTATTTAAGGCCTCATGTAAAAGCGCATTGTCCTCTCTCATATATTTCAGTCCAACAGCCAGACTGAGCTTATCCTGTGAAACAATGAGGGAGAGTGAACCATCCCTCCTTAAACACCAGGCCACCTCAGGGCCCTGGAGCAGGTCAATCCCCATCAGAGCTTTGGCAGTCCAAGCAAAACTGAAGTGTATCCAGAGCTACATGTCCTTCTCACACACCCCTCCTCTGGTCCCTTGGAGAGCCACAGAGCCCAGCTAAAGATCTCAAAGTTCTTGAAACCATAAACAAACAAAATTTCACGCCGTTAGGAAGTAGTGAATTATTCTCACTCCTCTTCAAAGGATGGAGTAACTTACGTATAAAAACCTGTCCCCTTCTGAGTGAAACTCCACCTCCTGAGCCCTCCTCCTGTCCCCAGCCATGCTCTCTTCTGTGAGTTGCACCTTCTTCTGTGCATTGTTTTTACAAAGTCAACAGAAAATATTTTATTTGTGCTAAAATGCAAGGTTGCTTTTGCAAAAACAACCAAATCCCTTTTGCTGATAAAATAGGGAAGGTATGGTGTGTTTTGTGATGCAAAGGCCTGTTTAATGATATAATGATTCTTGACTAAGTGAAGTGCATCATGTTCTGTACATAGAAACCTCAGTTTGTGTACCCATATTTGCCCAGGGCATTCTTTCTTGTTGCATTTGCATCTTTTGATACTTTACATCCTTGTTTATATATTTACCAAAATGCTCAGGTGGCCAAGCAATGGCAATAACATAAGTGTAATATGCAATAAATGCTGTATCATGAGGTACAAAGTATCACTGCATGGGTTCAGGCCCTGATTCAATGACCAGTCAACATAGACAGAAGACTTCATGGGCCTCAAAACATTTTTCACTGAATTTTTTATGGCATTAAAACTTGTTTTGGAAGACAAATCACACGGTTAAAATTCAAGTGCTATACATGTCTGGTGTGAACAAGTGACATAATTTCTCATAGGCACTGAATGTTCTACGCCACCACACATTTTTGATCTTGAACCACAAAACACAAAGTAATTGCTGATAACATCTACTTTTGCTCAGGTGAATGAATATTGAAGCTTGTTATCACTGACTTCCATGTTTTGTTAAGGCAGAAGAAAATGTCATATTCTTTAGCAGCACAAGAACTTCTCAAAGAGAAAAACATTTGGCAACAACGTGCTTTTTACAGTCATAACATCTTACAGTCATCATGATTGGGATTGGGAGTGAGACTGAACTTTGGCTTTTCTGAACTTTTTGTGTGGCGTTGTTAAAGTCAATTGACCTCTTCACAGGGAGGATTCAAGTACATCTGGAGCTTTCTTGAATTCATGTCCTTGCAATCATTTGTCTGCCTCAGTCCACATTTATCAAGATGAAGCAGGGGGACTAAGGAGGATCAGAACAATCTCTGCTAACTTAATGCCTTACACACTCCCAGTGATCCTAAAATAAGTGCTCGGAATCTCAGTTGTAAAAGCCAGACTTTCTGGATTCCTTCTTCTCTGGCGAACACTTTCATTCCTCATGTATATAACTGCTGGAGCCATGGGGGAACTTGTTTTCAACACTGACAACAGCATCATTTTCAGCCTTCTGTGTGTATTCACGCAGATTTTAGACTGTTCTTTACTTAAACCTGGATCCCCCAAAACCCACTTGGTATGAGGGAATCTCTTCTTGTTAACAAACACCTCAGGTTAATTATCAGGGGAGTGGTGCAGTTACATGTTTACAAGTCAATGTTAGAAAAGTATCTGCCTGGGAATTTTTTTTGTAAGTGTATGGGTTACTGACCTTGCTAGGCTGGGATCACTTTAAGTGAGATTAAGGTAGAATGGGTGGTACTCAATGACTTTTGGTTTGTTCTTGTCACTCAAAAGTGGTACAGAGCAAGCTTTAAGCTGAGAAATCAAAGGAAATGGTGCATAAGTTTTTGGTGTAGGATACTAAGGTACTGTTTTAATATTTTAGGAAAGGTTACCGAGGCAGTGGATAGAGAAGCTGTACTGTTTAAAGAGAAAGGAGATGAAAAAACCCCTGACAGTCTCAGTAACTTAATTAACAAAATAATAATAATAAATACTCATAAACTGAGGTTGGATCAGGTGTATGAAAATTCTCCTGAGGCTGCTCAATTTTTGGTGAGTAATTACCACAGTAAGAGCAAAATGTCTCCTTTCCCATGAGTTGGCTAAGAACAAGAGAGCCACTGCTCTGGCTGAAATAGCCATTAATGGGAAAATTATGTCCTGAACCTCAGATGTGTTTGAAAAGTGAGAGAACATTTCCTTCATGTTGACAGACTGGAAGTCAATTGAGAATTAAATGCATAGAAAACAGATGAATGTCATTATCATGCACATTTTGTTATACAAGTAGACTACTTCTCAGAAGCTGGCCTCTGTTGACATCCCTCACTTTCCTGAGGACAGGCAAGTAGAAGCTTGCACATCAAGCTCTGTTCTTTCCCACCTGATATGCCTCACTTCCTGTGTTCTTTCTCTTGGCATCCCAGCCAAAGACCAGTGCAGTCTCTCATACTCCTGTCTTGGTCTTTCCCTTGGAAACAGGTTTGTTTGATGTCTTGAGAGATGTAGCATCTTCCTCATATTCTCCGTTTACCTGATAATCCAGAAGATCTTTTTTCAGAAGTGCATTTTTTTCTGCACTGCTCTAAACCACCCATATATAAAATCATCTTGAAAGCCAAAAAATTACTAGACCTCCATTTTTTCCTTGACCTTTTCATTTGCTCTAATTAATTTTTCTTTCATCTGTTTTGCTTGCAAACTCCTTAGTTGTGTTCTTGCCTTGACCTCTCTTCATTAAGTGCCTTATATTCCCAGGAATCTCAATCCTGACATTCATACAGCATAAGAGCTGCCATTGGCAGCCTTGCCAGAGGAACTTCTGCCTTGTTCACCTTTTCTTAATGCAGTTATTCCTAAGCAGCTTGCATACTTATTTCTACTTGATTTTCAACCTGTTCTGAACTCCTGTTTAATTCTGGCTGCTCTTTTCCTTCATGCCTCATAACCTGGCAGCTTGAATCAGAAAACCACAGAAATCCACTCAGAGGAATATGAAAAAAGAGGAATCTAAGGGAGGTACTGAGTGATACTGGCAGTGTCTCAAGGAAGAAGAATGAACCAGAGCCCTTTCTGCTCACACTTACTGCACACTCTCCTTGTTCCTGTGTGCTGTGCTGGGCTCTCCCCTCATCTCCCTGGTCACCTCTACAGTCTCTTCTCACAATGTGCTTGAACCATGAGTTTTAGCAGGAACAACTTGAAAGCCCTGGAGACAGATTTAGAGAGAAAGCAGAAATTAACTACTCTATGGGTATTCACTTAGCACCTGAAACAACGACCTATTGCACTTCCAGGTGAGGCTGGGGAAAGGCTAGCATTTCAAGCACAGGTATATTCCAGATGCTTTTCCCATCCAGGTCTCCCATATTCCTCTATGGTGTCTATATCATGAAATGTGAGGAGGAAAGTCTGATTTACATACACGTACACTGAACCCTTGCTGAAAGAAGTTGGAAAATGTATTTGTAGGGAAAAAAACCCACTTCAAGCTACATAAAAAAACAACTCCCCCCCACCCAGCCTCAATCTAAGAAGTCAAAAAAAGAAAATAAAGGATAAAAATTGTGACCTCTGCGTTCTGGAGTTGGGTTGGCTATTCAGAGAATAGGATGGAATCAGTCCTGTCACTCAAAGTAGATACTAAACAAATTTAGATTTGTATCTGAAAGACTTCAAAACTTACCCCAGATGTTTCTATAGTTTCTTCAAGACTTAAAGATACACCTTTATAATGGGATAGATTATGTATTGCAATTGAGGGGAGGGAATGAAGCTAACAGCTGTTTTACAGTGTTCTGGTAACCAGTAAAAGATCACTGTACAAGACTCACATTGTACAAGCTTGGTTCATTCATGTGCACATAGACCTCACCTTTGTGAGATGTCCAGTCAGATCAAAAGCTTCTTTGTGAACCCAGGAAGCACATAAGAAAGGATGGGCAATGATCTGGCAGGTAAAGGGACAGATTGAACTTTTTGCCCATATAAATACATTTACATTATTTTCAGCATAACTGAGTCACTCGAGGGTGAGGTTTTCCATATACTTCTTTACTAATATGAAGTCTAGGCACACATTTCCCAGGGCAGTGGAAGATTAGTTTCCTCAGTACTACAGGTTAATGCATCGTGTGTTCCCGTGTGACATGGTGTGGCCACATCCACTTTAAACCCAGGTTGCATCACAAGGCCCAACATGCCCTTTAAAATAGATGCAGATTAGCTATCAAATTAATATTTCTCATGATTCCCCAAATCAGTATCAGATATGGAGATATGGCTCAGTTCCAATCAGTAGGTAGTACTGATGCATCTTTTCCAGTTTCATTTTATCAGCAGAATTCCCCAGGGCACATATGTGTGTTAAACCATAGTTTAAGGTGCAGATGCAACAAGCAGAGGCAATGCCTACACCAGCATTAAACTAGCTGCTCATGTTCAGCATGTTCTATTAGCATGCTCATGCTACACCAAACACAGGAGCACAGGACAGAGCTTTCATTGCAACAGCCACTGACAGAGGGTCATGCAGAACCATCTAGCAATGCTAACTTAGCTCACAAATCAGTCAGGCAGTGGGGCTGACACAGCTGTGTTAAACCTGAATTTCAAAATTCTACCTCTTGCCAGAGCTGTTAAGTTTCTGTGGAGATGTTTGAGAATAACTAGATGAATCCCTGAGCAACCTGATCTAATTAAGCCTGCTTTGAGCAGGGTCTTCGACTAGGTGACCTCCAGAGGTCCCTTCCAGCCTAAATTATTCTATGAGTCAATTCGAATGCACCTACATTGCATCCTGTTCCAGTATTAGTGTCACCTCTATACTATGCTCCATGAAAAAGTGCTAGGACTGCCTTTAGTTAAATTTAAAAAAAAACAACACAAAGTTGCATGGTTGTATTGTGGGCTAGTGAGCTAATTGCCTAATCTAAGGGGACCAGTGCCCTTTGCATAGGGGCCCGTGCTGTTCCTGAGACAGCTACATCAAAGCTGCCTCATGTACAAAATTCATCATATAAAAAGGCATGAGGATTTGATTCTGGTGTGTGAAGAGAGCCGCTCATTGCCAGAGTGGTGAAAGCAGCATGGTATTTCCAGATTTAGAACACACCATATTCTTTTCATAATGCTTCATTGAATAAGATGATTGCAGTGAAAGGACAATTAATGATTGCTTTCTCAAGTGCAGACCAGGTCTGTGGCTGAAGTGTCAGTGAAGGAGCAGTTCCCTGACAAGCAAACAAGCTGACTGTGTTTGGAAACTCCCTTAGAGACACGGGTCCTTTGTTTCAGTTCTCACTGCACAACACGACAAAGGAAGAATTTAGGTGGAGCTGATGTAAACTAGGGAAAACGTACCACGATCTTATTTTGGTTTGCATCCTGGGAACATGAAGGGCAGGGTTGTAAAGACAATGAAGAGCATTCTCCTTTTCCTCATTTTGCTGGGAGTAGTATCTGGTAAGAACATGATTTCATTGTGCTGCTAAAATTAGAACACTGTTGGCTGTTATACTTTCTCTTGGGAGCTTTATAATACATATTTAGGGATCAGACATGGATGGGAAAAATCAAGTAACTATTATTTTCCTACTGAAATAGACTGAGCTCTGTGGTCACATCAGGATAATGAAGAGAATATGACTCTCTGCTAAGATGCTGTTGGATGAGGCACTTCATGTGTGACAGCATTGGAGTGGGAAAGGAGCTCAACTTTCCAAGAAAAAATAAGTAGTATTAATATTCCAGTATCCTCCTTTCAAATATTGGTAACATTTCTCTTTGTTAGAGTAAAACAAGCAACCAAACAGGACCAAACAGGAAAAAACTTGTGGACAATATTAGTAAGATAATATCACTCTCCTTGTTTAGTGTAAATAAATGGGAGATTTGCCAGTATCAATACGTGCACGTTAGCAAATTAAAGTGGATTATCAAACTGCAATCTGTGTGGGTTTTGGAGCACTTGTGTTGCTTGTGGTCAGCTCCTACTCAGGTAGGGTCACTTTGCTCTTGAGGAACTGAAAGAATTCTGCCATTCCTCAGGAACCTGGCAGTATTTGGTGGTTTTCCTGATGTCCCCAAAACTAATGAGGATGCTGCACGTGAATCTCAGCTTTCCATTTTCTAATCTCCGTGGCTGTGGAGAGAGGTGTGATTCAAGTACACCGTAAAGACTAACAAATCACAGATAAATATGACTTATATATTCATAAACTTCTCAAATGTAATCTCATTATTGCTTTGTCTTGGACTCAGCATTTGTTGATGTTTGGCATTGGTAATTCTGATAAATAATGTATTAAATTTCTTCAGGCATATTTTGTTCTGCAAAGTGAAGACGTAAGCAAGGACTTGTGAATATGGAAGGAGGAATTTTGTAAAATCAATCTAAAAAAGAAGATGCAGTACCAAAAATTTCAGTTAAAAAAAAGGATAAAGAAGTAAGAACTTGTGATTTAGGAATACAAATCTGGAATAAACAGCCAACAAAATCTTTAGAGATAGTATAATAATAGCAACTCCTTTCTACATTTCTAAATGTTGCGAATTATTTTGTTGTTTTTATCAATGTTTTCCATTGATGAACTGTGGCTTGATGAGGGAACGGGATTCATCAAGTACTGTCCACAGGAATTATATTCAAAGTTCATCTCCACCTATGGAAACATATCCCTAGAAACCCCTCTCAGCCCAGCCTTGTTTGTGTGGGTGATTTTTTGTTGGTGATGTTTTCCAGAATCTATAAGATCAGTAATAAAAACTTAGTCCTTCACTGTGTCTTGCTCCGCTGACATAAATCAGGAACAGCTCAGCTGAACTCAGTCCTTCCAGAGTGTCAGTGTGACCTGTTCAGATTAACTCTTACAGGCAGACCCTTACAGGCTTCCCACCTCACAGTCTCCCACATCTCAGCCTGTACCTCACCCACCTGCAGAGTAGCTCCAAGGCCTTTTTTTCCATCAATGCCAGAGTAGTCCCAGCCAGATCAGTGATCCATGAACCTGCTGTATCTGGAGTGTGGCAGCATGAGAAACCCCATGCAGCTGTGGAGAGGTTCTTAGGCTGCAGCCCTAATGGCCTCACTAGTTCCCATAGCAGCTTTTTGCCTTGCAGC
Source organism: Sclerurus mexicanus (assembly GCA_013396755.1). Lineage (NCBI taxonomy): Eukaryota > Metazoa > Chordata > Aves > Passeriformes > Furnariidae > Sclerurus > Sclerurus mexicanus. The sequence goes on along the minus strand of VWZF01000575.1, from coordinate 666,938 downwards.
TGTGCAGCAAAAATAAAGACTTCCTGGGGCTTTTGCTACAGTAATTGCTGGTGTAGGAACCTGTCCTGGCCCTTGAGCGAGCAGTATCTGTCTTCCTTTTGGCACACAGTGTATGGGAAGTTCGACTGAACACAGCCAGCTTTCTTGGAGAGTGTTTTGGATGAGCCAGTGGAGGCATCCCCAGGCAGCAATCGGCCCTGCCATAGTCTCGTGTTGAGGTACATTGCCAGTTCACAAAGGATGTGAAATTACTAAGACATGTTTTCAGGACATGCCTCAAAAGCTGTCCTGATTTATGTTTTCTAGACACTCTTCGTGAGATAAACTACAATAGGCTTTTGTCAAAAATACCAAAAACTAGAAGTAACAGAGAAAACAAAAAGCTTGGTTTGGGGAGTCCAGAGATGTGACTGACGAGCCAGGAGCTCATGCAAAGCTGTTGGCGGCCTCAGCAGTATGTGCTGCTTCGAGGCAGTTTTGAACCACAGGTTGATTTTGTGGGTCTGCATCTCTTCCAAGGACTCCAGCTTGCTCTTGCGTGCTCAAAGCAGGACACACAAGCACGATCCCCAAAGCTGTTGCTAACTAACATCACTCACGAGCCAGGCTTGCACACAGCTGTCCTAGGAAGAATTAGAAGAGGGAAAATAGAGGAAATGGGTGCTGCACGCAGTGTAGTTCATGAAAAATGTTCCTTTAACATCCCGATCTATGTGATTCTGGGTGCTTTTTGATGTGACAGTGACTGGAGGTAGCAGTTAGTGCAGGGGGAAAAATGAAATGATGGAAACGTCTTTGGTTTCGTTGCTTCCTTATGAAGGCATATATGACGGCAAACAATGCAGTAGCAATAACACTCTAAAAACAGCTGCTCTAGATGACATCACTATCAGACTGAATTAGAGAAAAAATTGATTCTTTTGCATTAGCACTGGATTTACTAGCATGCAATACCCCTGTTCATAAGCAAAAAGAGAATCAGGCCATTTTGTGCTCGTTAATGGCAGCTCTTGGCAAAAGCCATGTACTCATGCTACCCAAGATTCCCAGAGTAATTTTACATTTATTTTCATCTTGCAGGAAGAAGAACCCAGTTGCTTAAGGGCTTACCTGCAACAAGCACTGTTGAAGAAAATGCAGCAGCTGGCGTTTCAGTCTATGACTTTAATGTAACTGTTTCTCCATTGTCTTCTGAAGGTGTTGAAATTCTTCCTACCATAGTAAATTCAAATCCACTTACAGAGGCTTTTGATATTGAATCAAAAGGAGCTCTTGAATACAGGGTGAGTTTTACATTTAGCCTGAGCAATGTTCAGTCATGTAGGCCGATGTTTCCTGGATTACTGAGCACTGACAGCACACAGCGTCTCATCTTTTAATCAGAAAGAGGTTGTAAATGCAGACTGTGGTAGCATTTGGACATGCTGTAATAGATATGACAAATGAATAGCCATAGTGAATGACTTTTAATTGCATCTAAGAAAAAATTCATTCATCACAATAATTCCATTAATTCTCTAATAGAAAAAATGTGATTTTTAGAAAATAAGAGGTGAAGAGGAACATGTAAGACCTGCTTCTGTTCTGAGGATTTGTCCACAGTTTTTCACCTTAATTTACATGAAGTCACTGTGAATTTAAAGTGGCTTAGTTAAACCACATGCAGCTTCTGTTTGGCCACTCTCACTTAGAATTGATTATTTTGACTCAACTCCAAAATAAAGGAAGCTGAGTCAGATTAAAGTAATTTTTAATTCTAAAAAAGGCTTTGGGATATGAGGAAGTTATCTTGAGGTAAGAAGTTATCATCTTTCCACACATCTGTGATCTATTTCTATCCATTCTCCGCTCTTGTCCTATGGCAAATGCAAAGCAATTTCCATTACTTCAGGCTAATTTTCATTGTTGGATAAATTAGCAAGTATTAGCTCACATTTGTCACTGGCAATGAGTGTTCAGACGCATGATAACTTGTCATCCATTACAGCTTGCTTCGTTGTCTGAGACAGAACAGTGACACTGACAAGCATCTTTAAAAGATACAGAAACTGAGTAGAGTCTTAAAAAGTGGATTTGAATACCCTTTTCTGGGTATTTCCACCGAAGTTCAGGTTTTCACAGAATTGATATAAGGGCTCTTTTGCTGTTCTCTTTGCTGGTGTTTCTGTGAGAAAATTTGGGAAAAGTGAGACTGTGGCCCTGGGCAGTTGCAGCTCATTGATTTGACCTATTTGAGGGGAGCTGCTGCAGCTCCTGTGCTCCCACTTCCTAGCAGAGTACAAAGCTCAATTGTGCCAGCTCTGCTGATTCTTTACGGTTCCCCATCCAGGCCACTGAAATGGTTAAGAAAACTACCAAAAAAACCCTCTTTCACCTGTGAAGCATAGAGTGTGGCTGGACAAACATCTGAACTGGGTCAGCTGAAGGAATCATAGATCATAGAATATTCTGAGTTGGAAGAAACCTATCAGGATCATCACACCCAACTCCTGGCCCTGTGCAGGACACCGCAAGAGTCACACCATGTGCCTGAGAGCATTGTCCAAACACTTCTTGAACTCTGTCAGGCTTGGTGCTGTGAAAAATTCCCTGAGGAGCCTGTTCTGGTGTTCAATCACCTCCTGGGTGAAAAACCCTTTCCTGATATCCAGCCTGAACTTCCCCTGACACAACTTCATGCTGTTTCCTCGAGTCCTGTGTGACTGTCAGAAGGAAATGGACACATTCCTTGAGCTGGCTTTGCTGACAGAGATTTCATAATGTGGGACTTCCTTCCTGGGAGGCTGCATTTTGAACTAAAGCTGTTCCTTCCACTGCAAAATATAGCCCTTTTTTATACCTGCTTATTCCTGTCGCATACAATCTTTTTATTGTGCAGCATAAGAATTTGTGTTGCTGCTTGTTGAGTGGGACTGAGAAATTAGTATGGAGGAAAAATGACTCTGCAAATAGACAAAAAGTCTCTTCTTGTTTTTTTGTCCTGGCAGGGATGGTGGAGAAATTCTTGTTCTAGCACAGTGCAGAGTGACACAAAGATTGGGATGAATGGCCAAAAAGGTTGTAGGCTGGAGACTGCTTCTTCCTAAGTGCCAGTTTATATGCATTTCATACCATAGTCCCATTAGCAGAATGGCCTGTGAACCTTTGTATGTTTTGTTTGAACTGTAGCTGTTTTCAAGGTTTCCTAACATGCTTGGAGGACTAGAACAAAGAGGTTGGAGCCAGTGAATCTCAGTCATGAGAAAATCATAAAGCAAGCTACGTACAAATTCTGTGACTTAGCAGATGAGTGCTAATTACAACTCCTAAGGCAAGGATAAATACATGGGTGATCTTAGTTCATTTATTTCATGAGCATTGCTACTTTTAATTACTCACATTATGCGTAGCAGATCTGTACAATGTATTAAAAAAGCGTCATGATTCTAAATGAGATATTTCAACTCTACCCACTGCCATTAGATCTTTGCTGAGATATAGAAAAAGGCAGTGTTTCAGGTATGAATTGTGGGGGTTTCAGATTAGCTAAGTACCTGCTAGCACAGGCTCTTCTATATTTATGAAGCACATTTATTCTTGTTGCAGCAAGACAAAGGAATATCCCATTTCTTGGTGTGTTATGAGATTTCTGAGAAAGTCACAGTTTCTAACATCAAAGCCCTGCCCATTCCTCCTCACCTTACTCTTATTTGAAAATTCCTAAGGGCAAGGTATATTGAATGCACGAAGACACACTGCTTCATGAAACTATTTGGTTGGTGTTAGCGATGCTTTCTGAATATCTTGGAGGTGAAGGGAGGAGCAGGGAGCAGTGTAATTCTCATGTGGAATGAGGAGTAAACAGTTATGGGGTGACTCTAGACCCCCTTTCACAAAGTCTGCAGCTGCTTCAAGTGTGTACAGCCCTGGCTTTATCAGTAAGCATTGCTCCTGCCTGGAAAAAAGGTGAATAGTGGCTCTCAGCCTATGCCAGTTGCAAGCTGTTACCAAAAAGGTTCAAAAACAACCTAGAAAGAGACCATCTAGATTCACACCTTTACTTCCAAGGCCTCTATAACGGAGGGTGTAAGATTTATATTTGGACACATTTAGTCTGGCTGTAGTTACAGCACCAATGAAAATTCTTGGCTGTGAACTGGAAGGATAATCCCCAGAGCTCACAATATCTGCTTAAAATTGGACAGTTTCTCATTTTGAATTCATTGCATCTGCTTGCCGTATTTAGATCTCCAGCAAACTTTCATTTTGGAGAGCAACCTTTTCACTTTTGTGGCAAACTTTAGTAGAAAGGTTTTTCTGAGATAGCATCATGTTTATGGGAAATTTCTATCCATATAATGTAGGAGGAAAGGAGACCATCCAGGAACAGTTATTTTCTCCTGCAGTGTTGTAACAAAAAGATCCACAAGGTCCCAGACAGCAGCTGTTTCACATACCAGAAGGCACAAAACGTTTGTGCTTCTATTCACTGTCCTCCAACAGTCTTTGTAAATTGGCTCTATTTTGTCTTCTGTCTTCTAACTGTGCTGACATCACTTTTGTATTTGTCCTCTATTCAGCACCTATTCTAAACCCAAGGATTTATTTTGTTGTTCTCCTTCTTCATCCTCTCCAACCTCCTTTATTCTGTTGTATTGTGAATAGAGTCATGCTCTTTGTCTCACACACTTGTGAGGCCCAGCTTTCCTCCAGTTCCACAGCACCCTGCTACTATGTTCAGGCTTCACATTTTTTAAGCTACACAACAAAATGAACAGTCCCCTTTTCCTTTCTTGGACAAGTTCTTGGGTTTTTATTAACCTCAACAGTTAAGAGTGAGACATACAACTTTCAGCATCTGGCTGTTGCTCTGGAATAATCCAAAATCCAAAATGAATGCATTTAATATTTTCTCATGGAATGTCAGTCTTGTGTTTGTACATATTCTGTGTTAAGAGGCAATATGCAGAGCTGGAAGCCTAAAAAAACCCAAAAACCAAACACAAAAAGAAAAAAACCAAACCAAACCCAGCAAGTGTTTGCCTTATCAGTGTTCCAAAACTCAAGGCCTAGGTTACCCTTTAATTAGTACAGCATTTTCACCAAATGGTTCTTGTCCCTCTCTCATGCACTGTACTTGTGCAGCTCCCTTCTCCCTGTAGTTTCCTGCAGATTTTCTCCCAGACACAAGTTACACAAGGAAGGGGCAAAATGTAGTCCTGACCTTTTAGGCAAAGCATTGCCCATGAGGCAGAACAGCTCCTTCCACCCTTTCTGCTCCTCCAACCGCTTCTCACACAAAAGACCCTTGAGTTGCCCCGTGAAACCACAATTTGGTCTCTCCACTCTGTTTTTGTCACATTTTTGCCACTGACAAGGAATGTGCCAGCAAGTAAAAGATGATCTAAAACACTCACTGTTTACCAATGGAAAATGTCCCTTTATTTGTATTCGCTCAAATAGACTATAACTTCTATCTGTTGCATCATGTGCTCACAATAATCTTTTATTTTCAGGTTGTTACCACTGGAAACCCTGTCCTAGATTATGAAACAATGCCAAAGAGCTTTGATTTACAGATCTTTGTTGAAGATACAACTGGAAGAACTGACCTTAACATACTGACTATTCGAGTAACAGATAAAAATGAATATCCTGTATTTCGAGGAAATATGGCAATTCAAAGTAAGCTCATGGTAGTATTTGAAAAGAACAATACTTGAAAAGATGACATCAGCTTAAAAAAATCTATAGCTGCATACAGTGCCCATAGCTAAAGCAGTCTAAGCATTTTCCTTTAGGAAAACAAGGAAGGAACAGGCCCCTGTTTTTCTCAGAGCTTTATTTTACACAAGTATTTGGTATGCTTCAGCACTGGAAATCCACATTAATTTTTTTGAAGGTTTGACCAATAATTTTTTAACCATTTTGAAACACCTTAAAAACTAACAGAAAAAAGAATTTATACCAATAAATATATATCTTTTTTCTTATGAGATGAATACCTATCTAAAAATACATATTAGAAACTTGAAGTTTGGTGGGGATATAACCATGGAGTATGGGTACATTTTTCAGTAGTTTGTTGAAAACTGGACTGATTTGGACAAGGAAGATAAACTTAAATATATATTGCATGTGCAAGAATTTCTGAGGCAAAACAACAAAAAAAATTGCATTGCAAACATTTTACGTTTGTATACTGCATTTGCACTTGCATATGAGAAACCAAGTGGAAAATCAGTTTGAGGAGTGAGACCTCAGTGATTGTGATCTATGGTGGTGCAAGTGGAAAGAGGTAGAGTTCTGTCTCCTGTGTGGGGCAGATGTTATTAACAAGGTTTCCTTTTAGACTATGGGCAAAGATACAATGGAAGGGAATGTGTAGTAGCCTTAGCAATGAGGCTGGAGAGTCTGGACTCAGTTGTGGCCAGTGCAGGTTGTGCACACCATGCAGGACCTAATACCAGTGGCAACACCATCAAATGGATAGGAAATAATTGTCTTACTCTCTGCAATCTTATCTTTCTCATTTACTAATGAGAGGGACCTGGAAAAATTGTACCAGGAGGCAACAGACTATACCAGTGCATTTATTATGTGTTCACATGCAGACAGAACAGTTTGGATGATGTCATGGCATACTGAGAGTCTGCTTGAAGACTTGATATCCTAACAGCACTGTGTGGCAGAGCACACTTCAATATTCAGTTTGTTAAAGTCTGAGGATGTTAGACTGGGATCCCTTCGTGGTAGGTGTTCAGAGCTGGCTGCTGACCCCCACAGAGCTGGACTGGCAGCAACACGATTTGGGCCGCGACTCGCTGGTTCAGATTGGTCTGCTCAGATTCAGCTGCTTCACCGGTGCCTCCTAAGCACATTGACATTCCTGATTCCATACAATACTTAGTTTGTAAAGCAAATTAGCTTCCCCTAGGGAAGAGGCTGTGTCATCTTCTCAGTATAGCTGATGTCTTGCATATCATGGGTGCTGCTGGAATCTAATAATAATTAAATGTGACACTTCAGGGGATCGACACAGCATGAAACACACTACGTGGGAGCTTGTTACAAATAAGTGCATCAGCTTAACTCTCAGCTAGAGCTGCCGTAAATTGGTGAGCACAGATGTCTGATCTGTCTGACTGTGTGGCTTTAGTTAACAGGACCAGTTACAATTAGACACTAATTGCGCATTTGCTGTTTATGAAAAACTATCTCCCTCTCATTAAACTTTATATTCGTGTTGTCCTCTGGGAACAATTCATTATGCTTCTCTGGGATTCCCACTGCTCTGATGAGACACAGCAATCAGTAGGGGTCACAGTGAAAATTAATAGTCCAGAAAGAGCAGGTCCAGCAGACACAAAAGGGCATAAAGCAAGTGATGTGATCTAAAGATTTGTTGTCCTGTTAATTGCTCTATCCAAGGAGAGACAAGCCTGTTGCCAGTGGTCCAGTATGGGATAACCCAGCTGTGAGAATCCCTGCTATGGAAAGAAATACACCTTGCACTGAATTATCAACTTTAGTAAATCAAACATTTAAGTCAGTGCAGGCCATACACTATTTATTTACCTCACAGATGTAAAGGAAAAACATAAATGAAGAGGAAAAGCTCTGAGCTCTCCTGGCAGGACACAAGGGGTAGACAGGAAGGGGATGGTGATGAGGACCTAGTACAGGACTGTGTTCTCCACATCTACATGGTAACAAAAGACACATATGTAGCCCAAATGCATAATTTTACTCCATAACCTGGGGACAGTTCAAGATAGGCCATATGCAAAGACCAGTCTTTCCCCTGAAGGCACAATTCATGTTGCAATTCTCAGCAATGGTTGCCTCTTTACAGATATATAATCCATTGCTTTTCATCTTTTGAGTATTTGTGGGGTTTGTGATGAATTTGGAATTACACTTGTGAAGTTAGAACATGCAGCAGGCAGTAATACATCTGGACAGCTTCAGTGCATCAGTTTGTTTGCTGCTGGGTCCTTTATTCTTACCCAATTAACACTGAGTACACTTATATCCATGCAGCTCTAACGATCTATGTGTTGGAAGGAACACCTCCAGAACACATCTACCAAGTTGATGCAGCTGATCCTGAAAATGCAAAACTCAAAGTAAGTTGTATGAAAGGAAAAAAACCCCAGAGGTTATATAATCCACTGTATCTGAAAAGCTAATTACCAACATCTTTCAACAACTTCCTTTCTTATCAGGAACACAGGAAAAGGTTTAGTCAGGAAAAAAGAGGCATTTTCAATACTCAGCTAAGAAAACACAACCTTAATGTTTGGACACAAATTGTATTGAGTTCTTAGCCTTCCAAAATTAAGGGATATTGAATGCAGAGTTTGATATAGTTAATCAGACAGGTAGTAGAAATTGCGAATCTTTAAAAAACAAACAAAAAAAGGCTTTCAAAACTTTTTTGTAGATGACAGTGACTAAAAGTAAATAAAATTTTTAACCTTCTGTATCACAATGTAAATTCTTTTAAATGAGAAGGTAAGGAAATCACTTACAAGGAAACTGAATCTCAGGTTTTGACAATCCCAGGACAAACTGTGGCCTTCAGTTACAAAAATGTGTTAGCTGATCTGAAAAGATCAGAAAAAAATCTGAAGAGTGACAAGTTTATTTGCAGAGAGGGGAAAAGTCACTGCACTTACCTAAGAATTGTTTTGTATCTTTGCTCTATTGGCTTTGACTTACAAAGCCCATAAATACAGCACATTCAAGAACTGAACCCAAAGACGCTGCTTCAATGTGTTGCATTGTTCAAGAAAACAATTATGTTAAAGTCCATCCTCAGGCTTTGCCCTGTCAAACTTCTGAACCTGAGCTGGTGAGGAGGGAAGCAGAGCTGTGAAGGTTTAACTCTGCTTTGTGTCTGAAAGCAATGGCAGTGACTTCCACATGCCTTCTAACCCCTAACAAATCTCAGGCATAAGAAGCTGCAAAGAGAGAAATGCTCTTACATCCTTGGACAGATCTGCTGAGCAGATTTTGCAGGTTACTTGCATGGTGCATGGCCCTCTGTTGTTGCATACTTCAGATTTTATGGGTATCATTAACACCTGCACTAGTAAAGAAATTGTCCTTGAGGGCCATTGGTGCTGGCTTGGCATGTGGAAGATGGTGGGGAGGATGTGTATGTGGCCACAGGGAGCAGGGTGCTGCCTTTCTCTCTGCTGTGTATGGTCTTGGGGAGCTCTGCTCCCTCGGTGTCGTACCCATTTGTGTTGTGCAGGGCACAAAGTGGCTTGTGCCAACTCTGTTAGCACAGGGCTGTTGTGAACACGCTTCAGCCTTATCCCCTCAGGTACTCTGTGAAAGTCCACTCTTTCCTCCTTGCCCTCTCCCATCATGTGGATCCCTCAACTTCGTTGTTTCATTGCAACTTCATTGCATATGATTCAACTCCATAGCATCTGTGTCCCCCAAATGCAGCCTTGCCCCTTGTCTCTGTTCTTTGTGCATGCACTCTGCTGCCACCACAGAGCTGATTTTTGCCTGCGGCACTGTGGCCCTGCTGGCTGCTCTCTGTGAAACTGTCATTGCAGACCTGGAGTTCCCAGAGGTGGAGAACAGTGTGAGCTTTGCTGTAGTTTGGTGTCTGTGACTCTTCACTGACTGTGAGCAAAGCACTTACGACCAAGTTTGAGTTGCTTCAGGTGTGATGATCAGGCCCTGTGCGAGTCTGTGTGTCAGTGTCTCATTATGCAGTTTGAGGCAAATGCGGCACTGTAACTTAGCCTGTTCTACAAGGCAAGGACTGAATGGAGGGGTGTTTAAATATACAAAGACTAAATCCTTGCTCTCTTCATTTCAGTATTCTCTGCTCCCTGCAACAGTGCCATTCTCGATCACGGAAAGTGGAGCCATTTTCTCCACAAAAGAATTTGATTATGAGAAAGATCCACATTGGTGAGAATGTATTTGATTCATGTGATTTATTAGCTTACAGTAGTCAGAGAAAGGTTTTCCTACATAGTCACAGAACAATTCTTGTTTTGTTTTCTTATTTAACAGTTACTCTTTAAATGTAACAGTGACAGACCCAGATGGACTTAACTCAACTAGAACAGTGAACATAAATATAATTAACATCAATGATGAAAGGCCTTACTTTACCACGTGAGTGAAAATTTTCTGTTGCGCTCAAAATGCAAATGTTTTCCCAGGTTTACTGCTTTGACATCAATGGAAAGGTGTAACATAAGGGCAAATAAATATAACAACAAAATACTTCTGAAAAAAATATTTTAATTTTGCTATGATTCCTCTTCTTTTACTGGAAAGCTTTGTCCTAATTTCTCTCTTTTATTCTTATTTATATTCTTAATAGTTTAGAGTTTTCCAGGCTCTGTCTTCATGTTAAGAACAGCCAAACAAGCTTTTTGTACTTGTTAACATTTAGAGAGGTTCAAGCTATGCAAAGACCTTTGGACAAGTTCAGACAAGGAGATTAATTTCAACCTGAGTGAATACAATCATGTAGAATTTACCCCTTATGCAGGTGTGCATTTCACCATAACGATGTTTATTCATGCAGAAATGTCTAGACATAAAAAGGTTTCCCTTTTGATCTCTCTTCCTCTTCTTCCCAGACACACTTGTAAACAACCCTGGTGATTTTTGAAACATTGTTGTCTCTTACTGTGTCATAAGCAGGAACTTGTGTCATAACACACAAGTCAGAAATAGCTTTTGAAGACTAATGGAGTTTCAGTTGGAATCAGGAATATTGTTGAAAATTTGGAAAAATGGGAAAGAAAACGCATATGCCACAGGCAGGCTGCTTTGTGGTGGAAAGCATGATATACTGTTATTTCTGAAGCAGGAGCTTGACAATTATTGCAGTCAATTTGACTCTGTTGTTGACATCTTTGTCACTTGCATGAGACACTGATGGGATTCAAGACACTCTCTTCATGTCTCCTGATTCTGAGACTTTATAAGGTCCCTGCTGAGAATATTTACGATGGCTGCTCTCCTGCCATCTCTGCAAAGGTGAAGGATAGCACCTCGGGCCATGCCAAGATATTTCAGCCACTTGTTTGGAACAATCTGCTAGGTGTTTTGTGGAGCCAGAGCAATGCATGGCTCCTGGGCCAAGGCCAGGACCTTGATGGGACCTCCTTAAAGGGCTGGAGAATCTCAAGAAACAGAATAATAAAATATCAGAAATAGGAATGGATTTTTGTCATTGTTGTTGTTGCTACTTTTTTGATACTTGAATCTCATGTCTGCAATAAACAATCATCTTAACAGCCTGCTCCATGTCACTGCAAGCAGGAGGAATCCTCAGTGCCAACGTCTGCACATTGTGTTCTAGACTGATTATTCCCTCCAAATGTTGCCATTTCTGTGTATTTATCCTTATGTCTGGAATGCCAAAGGAGCCTTTTAAATATTTATCTACTTGTTTGAATTAGTGAGAGCTGCAGTGACTTGAGCATCTGTAACACTGAACTTTTAAGACTCTATTATCACATGGCACAAATAGAGTCTGGTATTTGTTTGAATCTTCTCCCTTATAGATTGACACTACAGACCAAAAAGTGCAGCTCAGTTTGTAAAACACTTTAGATTAAATTATACTTCATGATCTGTCCATACTTCATGATCTGTCCTTAATATGCACACGTATGGTGTCTTCCTTGCTAAAATGTGAGCTGCATGCTGGGGCTACATGCTTTCTGACATTGTAATAATTAGTGCTGGGATGGGAGCTGGGGAAACTTCATGAGTTAGCAAATGTCCTTTATTTTATCCCCATCAAAGCTGTCAAGAACAGAGTTTCAAAGGGTCTTTTTAATTGTTCCCATAGTATATGCAAGCACATCTGGTTTTGGTGTTCACAACACTCCATAGGCATTCAGCCTTTTGAAATTCTGGCTGTTAAAATCCATGGAAAACTTGTGGAGTCAAGAAAACAAAGGAGAAGACAAGAAAACAAACATATGCTCCCTTTGCAATTACATTGCAGTGTCTGAAAGGTTGGCTTGAACCATCCTGTAAAAAGCCACTGGCAGGTGGCAGACAGATGGACAACAGGACACATCCCAGACTTGGCTGTGTAGAAGGTGGCTCCCCACTCCTCTTCAGTTGTACTGGTACTTGGTGCTATGGGGATGTGCTCAATAATGTCCCAGTTCTTCCTGCAAGATCTAGTGGGGACAAGACAACAACCAGTGCAGGGTGCAGGAGGGTTGGTAGGGCTGTGAAAGTGGAGATGTGGTGCGTTTGCTGTCCACAGAGAGGTTGGAGTTGTGGTTCCAGTGGACTTAGGGAGTTCCTACTTTGAACCACGACTAGTTAGAACCTCTTGTATTCTTCAGGCATTTTGGAGTGACATTTTTGGTACAAGTGAAGGAGATCTCTTACTGTTTATTTCTGAGTGACTCTGGAAGCAACAGGGGAACAAGGAAGGAAGAGATCAAATGCCAAAGAGTGAGATAGAAACTTCATAAATACACTGGCACCACACCCTTCATAAACTCCCTGTTTACTTCTGGCTGTAAGTTAGGTGTCCCTCTGTGATTTCTCTCCTGTATGCTTGCCTCTTTTCATATGATCTGACAGAACAATTGACTAGAGTGTGTCTTCTTAACCATTTTTAAAATGGCAAGTGGAGACCTGGATGTGTGGGATCTTCTGTTCTGTCTGTCATTCTCTGCCCCGATTGCTAAGTGCCCCATGATGTTATTTTCAGAGAACAATGAAGGGCTCATGCTTTCCTATGCTGGGAACTGTAGACTAGTCAATTAATTAAGTGGCGGCCTAGGAAGTTTAAAATGTGCAAGAAGGATTTAGTCTTGAAATACACTTCTAATGCTTTTCTGAACCCCTGAGCACCTTCAACTCCCTTTGGGTTCTAGAAGCAGAAGATGCCTGCGTGTTTGTGTGTGTTTCAGTAGTATAAATCAGCCTTCAGAAATTTCTCACACAATTTTTGTGTCCTGGCCCCTGCCTGTTTTTGCATGTGGTTCAAGTACCATAATTGCCTACCTGAGTACCCACGTGAACATGCAACTGCAGCCACTGTAAATAATCCTGCACAATTACCTGCCAGACTATATCTGAGCTATAAACCTCAATTCATGGGAAATTTGGGAGCACTGGCATACAAAACAGCGGAAGTAAAGAACCATTTTCTCTGTGTGAAATGTATCAGACAGACAGATGTTGCTGAGAGTTTGAGGCATGTTCATGTGTTGGGGACCCATGAGAGTTCTCCTCCCTGCCTCCACCTACTGTGGGGGCAACTCAGCTTTTCTGTAATACTGTTGTCCCCCAAAAGGCTCCAGCATTCTTTCCAAAATATGATTGACTTCATTAAATTTATTCTATTTCTGTTTTTCTTTTACAAAGTGAAGGAATTAAAGCAAGTGGCTTTATGAGCTGGTGGGCCCCTTCTATCTTCAGCTTCCATGGTTCTGTGAAAGTCAAATTGTTTTTACTGTGGAAAAGTTGCAGGGGAAGACCACCTATTTGTGTGGCTGTGTCACTCTTTATGAACACACGAACACATGCCAGTTCAGCTACTGCTGTGTGTCCAGCTGGCAGAACTGGTGACTGGGATATTTACCCTGACATGAAAATAGCCTTCTCTGAGCCCAGTTTGGTCATGGCTCTGCTCCTACAATTGACTGCTCAGAGAAGTTTATATTCAGTTGCCCTTGTAAACACAGTGTGTGCTTTGCTGAATTTTGTTTTATCTTGTAGAAAACAAAGAATCTACAGGATTCCAGAGGAGCAAAGCCCAGGCACCATTGTTGCCAATATAACAGCTAAAGATCCTGACGATGAAGACTCTCCCAGTAGACTTTTCTACAGCATCCAGTCTTCTAACAGATATTTCTCCATAAATCCATGTAAGACAAACAAAACTGTGCCTTCTGACATCCGAAAAAAAAAAAAAAAGAGTGGCTATTTTGGAGAAAATGTTTTTGCCTTAGTTTTAAATTGACTGTGTTCTATGGCTTCCCATATCAATTAAGAATGCTCAGTCCCTTATTAGGGTTAAATTCTTTGGTCAGCAGACCAAGACTCAGTAACATACCTTGAAGAAAGTAGACCAAAGGTGACTTTTTGACAAATATTGACTTGTGGCTGCAGGGTGATGGTCCCTTGGGTGGAAGTAAGATTAGATTACTTCTTTTTAACCTCTGAGGGCTGCAGTGACCCTTCTGGGGCTCTTGAAACAGCTTCACATGTTTAGACCATAATGTCCTCTCTCCTGTCTAAAATCCTCCCTAACACTAAGGTGCACAGCAAGTCTACTTCTCAGGTTCATTGCTCCATTCATGATCCTCCTCAGGTAAGGTGGTTCTACCTCCTTCGTGCTCTCTGGGGTCCATGTATCTGTTCCTCAGAGGTTTGTGCTCCTGGGCTGGCATTAAATGACTGCTTTGCTCCTTGTCTGCTATCACCACAGAACTGCTTATCAGAGTTGCTTATCAGAGGTACCACACTACACAGTGCTGTGGGGATCAGGGTGATCCTTAAATGCTTTGTATTCTCTATGCCCTTTGGCCATGTATTGTCACCCTCTCCCTCAATTACGATCCAAAAGGCAGGGAATATATATATACCTTTGTGCTCTGGGAATAGTACTGTGCTGTGCCATAAAAACCTTCTATTTTTGAGCAGAAGCTAACAGAAGTGAAAAAAATATTAAGTGAATGGCTTACAGGAGCACTTGACACAGTCTGTCACAGCTAAGAGCAGCTCTGTTGGGGTATGAGTGGATTTGGAGGTGCTGAAGGATGCTTGAATGATAACAGTAGAAAGTGAAGCAGACTTACTAGCTTAGAGAGCAAGGACAGCACTGGCATTAGCAGCTCATTGTCCCTGATGCTCTGTGAATGCACTGAACTCTGACTTGCACTAGCAACTTGAGAGTAAGGGAAACCTAAGTGATGTACAAACTCTCTGCTGGGGCCTCCTAAGGCCTGTTTTTGAGCCGTGGGTATGTAGCCATTACTCTTAGCTAAAATGTTCAGAGTCATTTTGTAGCACTTTAAAAAACCAACCAAACCAGATATGATTTCCACAGAGTAGCAGACTTTTTACTCTGTTAACCTGTCTACTGAGCTACCCTGTCCACTTGCATTTACACTGTGACCATTTGTTACTACCCCCCATGGTGAATGTCTAATTTCTGGCTTCTTTCTGCCCAGCGACTGGAGTGCTGCAGGTGACCGGGAGAATCGACCACGATGCCTTTCCACTGCGGCTCCATCCCAACATCTCACTGACAGTCCAGGTGGAGGACAGTCCCAGCAATGGTCACGCCAGTGAAATGGAGATCACAATCATCGTTGATGATATCAATGACAACCCACCAGAATGCAATCCTTCTGCCTTCAGGTATTGAGGGTCTTATTGCCTCGGTGCTGCCTTGCTGCCCCAGGCTGGTGTGCAGTCCAGGGCGCATCAGCTGGGCTCCTCAGACCTACAGCTGGAGGTTCAAATGGACATTTATCATTAGCCTGCTGGTTGTCCATCACAACCTATGGGTCAGATTCTGGGTTGCTTCATCAATTATTGCATATTTAGACTTAGGATTTCACTTAGAAAATAAAGTAATATTTTGGCATGTAATATATGAAGAGTTCAAAAGAAGAAATACAAGTTGCTCTAATGGGAAACGTGTTTGTTTTAAACAGGAAAGAAGCAAATGAAAATACACCTCCTGGGACATTTCTTGTTGATCTTAGAAATTACTGTAAAGATATTGATGTTGATCCATCAAACAATCAATTTAATTTCACTGGACTGTCTGGCTTTGGAAGCAATAACTTCGCTCTGGAGTCCACTGTGTCTGGAAGACTTGTGGTCAGTCATTTGTGGCTTTATGTTAGATTACCCCATTTCAGAAGCCAATTTATGAAATATTATAAGGGGGCTTAAAATTAATTCTCTGTACAAGAAAAAAAGAACTGTGATCCATTTCACAGTGGATATGATATGGAGAATGACTGTTTTGACTGGATGTGAACTACATACCCTTTGATTGGTTGCTTTCTAAGGATTCTACAAAATTCAGTGAACAGAGACTGTTTTCTTCAGTTTTAAATAAATGTGATAGATAGATTGAAAAAAATACCCTTTTTTAGGGAGTGTGAAGCACCAATTTTGATATGGATAAACAGAGAAATCTGATGCCATTTCATACCCATTTACTCATGACAGACTGTGGAAGATCCTTGCTATTCAGCATGAAGAATTTAAATACTTGAGAAATCCCACACTCAGTAACTACTTCCCAGCTTCACTGGTCAGAATTGTAAAATCGCTTTGAGTGGCAAATTTTCCCAAAAGTGTGGTGGGGTTTGCACTTGTGTGATTTTGTATGTCAAAATATGTGTTCCTTGTGCTGATAGCTGCTGGCAAACTTGCATTGGCCAGAACCCCCGCCAGTTCCCGGACATGTGCAATGGTGGTTGTTTTGTTGCTTCAAAAAAGAACCGTGGGCAACTACAGAAAAAGGGAAACAACAGAAAATTAGCATTCTGTATAAAAGACAAGAGTACTACAGGAGCAGTGAAATGATTTTATATGGCTTACTTTAATTCTGGATCTGAGGTATCCTTGTCAGTAAGTACTGCCCTTAGTTGCTTCATCTTCCAACACAGAAAGCGTTTTCCTTGCTGCACAGGATGTGAATGTTGTCAGCCCTTTGATCACCGTGTTTATACAACATAACAGGCTGTCTGAAGTGACCTGTTCCTCCAGGAGTTTCCCTATAGACTATCGGGAACAGTGGATGCCTATGTGTTAGTCCTGCTGCCCCAAAGTTCATGAGGCTCCTGCAGCAACATAGAGAGTTCAGGAGATCAGATTTTAAATCTCTGTGACCCACCATTTAGTAACAACTTGGTTCCTGGATTTACACTTGTGACTGGACCTGATACCTTTAGTAAATGTCTGCAGGCATAAGCTCAAGGAGTAACTACTTCTGTTTAGCAATTGCAGGTTCTTGTTGAGCCAACAAAGGGCAGAGTAAATACTCAGCTCATTACACGTGCTTGGAATTAACTAGGTAAAAGGTCAAGACCTTATGATCCAAATGATAAAACTTCCTGCACTGGAGGGGAAGAAATTTTGTTGGCAGAAGAAAAGAGTTTTGAATTTCCAAGAGACACCAGAGCACGAGCATGTAGAAAAAGAGCCTGGAATTCAATCCTGCAATTGATTAATAGCTGTATTATTCCTCTAGAACAATTCTATATGTCCAAGGGGGAGATCACACTAACAGAATGCTGAACAAAGTAATTGCCATCCTGTGTACTGTGACTTTACATAAAGAAGTATAAATACAATTGTGTTTCTTTTTAATTTAGATGACTGGAACTATTGATTTAGAAAACCCAGCTAATTCAGGAAATGAAATTTATACTTTGACTGTCAGAGTACAAGATACTGCCCATCCTAACTACTCAAGCAAGTATCCCTTTAGCACTTTTTTTTTATAGTTTTCTGTGCTGTAACAGCATGGAGAGAGGAATACCATATGTATTTTGAATATATGCATGAGAAAATTTCACAGCCATACTTAACTATGATTTAATCTTGTTATATTTCCAGATATCATCTACATTTACATCAGGATAAAGCCACTGAATGAATTTTTTCCAGTCTTCAGTAATTTATCTTATGTATTTAATGTTTCAGAAATTACTAAAGGTACAGTAAGTAACACCTACATGATAGAAATAATATTGTCATGTTGGTAAGTACCTCTTCACTCTACATGAATTTTCATATATTTGAATGAGGCAAATGGCTCAAAGTTCCAGTTCAACCAGGGTCTCACCATACAACCACCTACTACCCTTAAATAGACTAAACTGGCAAAAACTCCGGTGGTACAGATGGAAGCTGAGACACAGACAAATTCAGCAATTGCACAAGAAATCTGTGACAGTGCCAGGAAATGAACTCAGATGTCTTGTTTTAGACTGTCTTTCTGCTCTTTGCTAAATTAGCCTTTTGGAGGGACTGTGATGGTGCAAAGAAACCATTACAGACACAGACACAGACAAGTGAGGACTCCCTTGGCCCAGCCATGGTGCACTTCTGTTGTGGTTCTCTACAGACTCTTCGTGTTTTGGTATTTACTGCTGGCAGCCAAGCCCATACACAGGGGAGCCAGAGCATGGCATGGTGAACTAGTGCTTCTCACACCATTGCTTTACTTTTTCTAGGGTGAAGAACTCTAAATCTGTAGTTCAGTTACATCAAGATTTTGTTTGAACAAGTACTCTGTACCTCCTGTTCCTTGAAATGTTAATGAAATATGTATTTTCTGTCTCTCAGTTGGATCCAGCATTGGAAGAGTGCATGCCACAGACAAGGACCGGCCGCCTACTCTCATCACTTACTCCATTGTAGCTGGAGGAGGCACCAGGGATTACACAAATATCTTCTGGATCAGCCCAACCAAAGGAGATGTGAGGATTTTAGCTAGATTAGACTATGAAACAACTCAGAAACACATTTTCATAGTACAGGCCTCAGACCAAGAGAAGTCTACAACAGCATCAGTGAGTAAATTCGTTCTACTTCTTGCCCTTTATCTATTTTTCTCTCTTCTTCCTGGCAAGAACAGTAAGACATCGGGCAAAGCAGTTTGGTCTGTTAAAGGCAAGTTGAACCCTGCACAGAGTTTTATATTACTCAGATGAAAAAGGTTCACTCAGTTCACACTCAGTTCACTCAGTCCTGGTTTATTTCTTACCAAGACAATTAAAGTAGTATTTTAATCTTTTTAACTCTGAGGTTTTTGTTTCTCAGTCTTTTTTTTTTTTTTTTTAATTTTATTTTACCTGGGCAGTAAAATTATTTTCTGTGCCCTGGACAATTTACGTTTTTCTTTGTGGCTACATAGGTACCAGAAAATAGAAAAAGGATAGGGTTTTGAGACCAGGTAGCACAATCTGATTGTAGGCATGCTTAGTGACAAGCCCTTTTTGGAACCTGTGTAGTGTTCCTTGGCCTTCAAACATAGTTTTCATTTTTTTCTGTGATGTTTTTCCACTGAAAAGCATCCAGAGTGAGAATTGTGTTGCAGCCCATCAGACTTGTGTTTTCATGGGGTGGTACAGAGAAGACGTGTTACACATCTTGGAGATGGGAGGAGGGCTTGGGCAGTCTCTTGGTTTAGTGTCAGAGGGGCCAGCCCAGTACAGCTGTGTCCACATGGCCTACTGGAGTTGAACCCTTACACCTGCCTTCCCCAGACTGTGATCTATTTTTTACTCTGATGGTGCTGTCTGGCGGGAGCCAAGACCATGCCAGGCACCAGTGACAACATTTAACGGCAGGATTGTGCTCAAGTTTGTTGCCCAGACCTGTTTTATCCAGAAGAAAAAATACAGACGGTATACCCACAAAGGTGTTTTATAGTCACTTCTCTCAAAGAATCCCAATGTCCTTCACAGACAGACTCCTTTTTACTTCTTTTCACATTTTCTTCTTTGTGACTGCTTCACATTTGTGTTTTGCACATCTGTTGGGGTTGATACAAGTACCAGGCCTGCTTTTTATTCCAGCCAAGCACCACCCATAGAGATGCTGGGTGGGAGGTACCTAATCTCTTTATCATCTATAATATTTCAAGGGGATAATTACTGAAAATTCAGCATCAGATGATTTTAATGATGACAAGTTTTATCTATTGCCTGACTAGGAAAGAACTTTGGGAAGGGTAACCTTTTTGTCTCAGTCAGATAATCCCAGCTGACATTAAACACATCTGGTGCTACTCAGGGTGCTCCCAGCCATGCAGAAGGCCATTACCAGCATTTCTCTCTCATTGGGAACAGGCTATAAGCCCTCTTCCCTGGATCATGCTCTGAATGATTTTTAAATACACTAGGAAGCCTAACTAATGACTGTGAAGCAATTTGAGAGGGAGTTTAATCAATATGTGGTACTATCATTATTTCTCATTCTAACTATGACAAAATTCAGGTTATTCAAATTGTCAGACATGTCAGCTTGAAAACCCCACAGTTTTGGAAGATGGTTCAGGTTAAGGAACCTGTTCTTGGAAGAGTGTTGATCACAAGAAGAATTGAAGCAGAAGCAACTACAGATGTTTTCTGGAGGAACTAGACTGGAAGTGGAGCTCAGAGCTCTTCAAATGCTGCTGATCAAAAGAGCAAAATGGGCAAAGCCAAACAGTTTCTAAAGTTAATAAAATTCTGACTCAGCACAGTGGAGCAGCTTCAGCTTGCTATTGCTCTTTTCTTTCAGGTAACTGTGAATGTTTTGGAAGTAAACGATGAAGAACCAGTTTGTTCACCCAATTTCTATTCATTTCAAATCCCAGTCAACTTAGCTGTTGGGACCAATATTAATGGCTTCAGGATTGAATGTCAAGACCGTGATTCCGATCCCAGGTCTTTCCGTTACTTCATTAATGAAGGTACTGTGGTGTCACAGTGTGCTAACTGGGAACAGGGAAAAAATTAGTGAATGCTGATGATTCACTTGGATTTGTAAACAAAAATCTGACACAGTTTATGTACTATTTCTCAGGGTGAGCTAGTTGTGACCCACAAATCCTGCACATCATTACTTTGCTGCTTATCAAAAGAGATGTCTCTCCACAAGCTGGCTACTGGTGTTAGCACCTAGAACTATTCCCTTGCAAGACTGGATTGCCTACCACATGAATTATTTGGCAATTAATTGCACACTTGACACAAACTTTGGAAGAATGAGCTGGAATGATATGCAGTGTCAAATTTCCCTTCCAATGACATCTGAGTAAACTGTGAGAAATGATGGAGAGTTCTTGTTACTCCGCATATCTCATATCTAGATGCTGGTACACAGTTAAAAACAACTGCTCAAACCTGCATGCCCTAGATCTATGCTGTATCATTAAATCCCCCTTTTAAGAACCCTTATTTGAACCTACAGTTACATCCACTCAGAGAACTCCAATGGTATGGGATGACACTCAGCTTCACAAAAAAAGGGAACATGCTCTCTCGGGCCAATTCCTTTTTTTGTTGCTAAGGTGACTGCTGTGAAGGGGAGAGCGGGTTGTCCGGGTGCCAGTAAAAAAACGTGAGCATCAAAAGAGGGAATCTCTGTATATTGCAGCCCCTTGGTGCCAGAGACAGAGCTCTGTAGCAGTGCTATGGACACATGAACCCATACAACGTTTGTGTTTGTGTTAGTCAGTCAGGGTCTGCCCACAGGTCCAGTTCTGGCAGTACAGAAGTGAGCTGTGCCATGAACTTGGCATCTGAACCACAGAGTAGCCCATGGCTTGTTTCGTACTGTACAACAGACGTGGCCTTCAAGGTCACTCCAACTCTGGTGCTCTATGGGGTAACAAGAACAAAACCAAAGCACATTTGGTGCCTTTTCATGGCTCTGATCTCCTGTATGTGTAGTCTGTCCAAAGCCTAAGAGCTGGGGCTTTCTACCTGCAGCCTGGCCCATGAGAAGCTCTTCAGCTACATGGACAGAAAGCAAGGGGTATGGAACCAACATTTCTGAACACTCCTCCCTGCCCCATGGTGCTGACAAAGCCCTGGAGGCAATTAATGGTTAATGTCCCTGAGTCATTAGCTCTCTTCTGGGGCACCTCTTCAAAGACTGCATGGCAGAGAAGCCATGGAAGAGGGGCTGGAGTGACACTCCAGGGACAGCTCAGTAGCAGAATGAGCCCTGACACAGTGTAGCTGGGTGTTGTTGGATGCTCCCCAGGCTGTAAGGACAGGTCATTCTGATGACCTCTCTATGGCTCTGTAGTGTTTCCACAGCCTCCTCTCAGCTGTGTTCCCACAGAGGGTCTTATTCCATACTGTAATGCTTTTATGACTACATTGTTTTAAATTATTTCATATGGCATCAGAAAGATTAAGGAGCCGTTCTTGTAACTGACATTTCACCACCTCTCACTGCTTTTTCCACACATTTGCTTTACTGTGGGATTAAAGTAAATTTTTTGGCATGTTGGTGTTACTTTTTTGCAGGCAATGAGAACAATCATTTCACCTTTTCACCACGTGCTGGCTCCAATGTGTCTTGGCTGATTCTTGCATCACAGTTTGACTATGAGAGCGGGCTTGATACAAACTGGATTTACAGTCTGCGTGTCTACATAACAGATGACAATTTACTATCTGCCAGGGACAAAACAACGCACTTAATTAAAACTGGAGTGGTAACTTTAAGCATCAGAGTTATCCCAAACCCAACTACTGCCATAACCACAACGGTGAGTTCACTGAAATTTGTGTCCAGTTTTGCATTTCCTTTAGGAACTAATCTCCACAGGAGTGAAGGAAAGGGAGTAGGTGCATGCAAAAAGAAAGCAAAAACCTAGAGTGGGTCCAGTCCTGAGAAGTGCTGAGCCCTGTGCTCTTATGATGAAGCCAATGGTGCTTGGTGTGCTCAGTGCCATGAAGCATTTGCCCCAGGCTCAGAGTCGTAACATGCAGTTTGTATTTCAGTTTCTAAAACAAAAAGGGCAAGTGGCCAAAGGACTGGGCATGCTGCCATTACCACGCAACTGGAAAGTTAAAGATTTTGGCAGCTTTATTAATAAGGAAAGAGCAGGGATTAACCTTTGCCTGGAACCTTAAAATTACCTCATGCATTTTGCACTACTTCTTTTTTTATTCATAGCTACTCACTCCCCCAGCTGCCTTGCGCTTCTGTGCTCTTCTTTAGCAGTGGGGTATATTAATCTGTGTCTACTGAAGTTGAAACAGACAACAGGAACAGGAACAAGAAATCCTCATCACTTGGAAGGGTCTTTTTTCCATCCCTGAGGTCACCATCATGTTAAGTTTGAACCAATCTGTCAGGAACTGAAGCAGTTGTGCACAGCCTCAGTGTGTCACTGAAGTTTCAGCTGGTTTCAGACAACGAATTCAGAGGAGCAGGATGCATCTTTCCTGAGCTCCCTGCCTACATGGTGGTCCATGACTGAGTTGGGGAAGCCTGCACAGCTCTTGGCAGCCCAGGCAGGATCTGATCTGGCACAGCCTGTGGAGCTGTGGGCCTGTGTCCCAGCAATACAGTTGACTCCCCTTCACAGCCATCCCAGGCAAGCTCTGGTTTACTAGTTTAATTTTGTAGCTGATTTCTATCAGGATGGTGCAGGATGTGAGGAGAGCTTGCTTTTGTCTTGCCTGCAGAAGCAGCACAGCCTGATGGTATGGACCACTCTGTCCCCATCCTTGTGCTGGTCACCTCCTTCATCCCTTGCTGCACCATCTTCCATCATCCAGAGTTCATCTATTCCCTGCCTGCCTGCAGGTGGCATTACTCTTTCCCCTCTTGGATGCAGAAATGAAAATATGAGTATGCAAGGTGAAAGAGCTCTTCACTGTAAAATGATCTGTGTCTCCTAGAGGCTACTGAGCCAGAACCAAAGTATCCTGCAAACAGCACATGCAAGTCTGGATGCTTTGCTATGAAAATGCTTAGATTCAAATTTGCAGACTGATTAATAACCCTGTTATTATCTAATGCTCTGTTGGGAAGGAATAAATGGTTTTCTCACAGCCTTCTACTCCCCCTACTTAATGTGGGAATGAAAAGCTAAGCTGAATAAACTTATTCTGTATTTCTTTCCCGTGCTTTGCCACAAATACAAACAGTCTCAACCACATACCACAGCATTAAATGTGCCTCCCCAGAGATATCAGCTTTCCACTTTCAGTCTGTTTTCCACAAGAGCACTTCCATTACAGCTAGTTCTCCCAGCACTGCTCATGTGTTCAGTGCAGCAACTTGATGAATCTGATACTGGAAGGCTGGTAGTGTAGAAAACAAGCTCTGTCACAAAAAGTCACTTTTGACTTCAGTCCAAGTGAGGATAGAGTGGTGGTGAGATTATTTGAGATTATCTGAGAGTTTCTCTAAGGACTGGATGTATCTTTTATTGACAAGGCTAAACAGGTTATTTTAAGATTACTGTGGAAAGAGATACCCTAATAAATTTCATACACAATGTGATGACAAATGTCTCACAGAAAAATAAAACTTCAGTAGATGATCAAAGCTAATAGTATCACACTGGGTAATGAACCAGGTAGAGCAAATGAGTCACTTCTGAAATGTGTGAGGATAGTTTCATGATGGGACCTTAATGAATGAGTTGCTAGCACCAAGTGACATGCCAGCTCAGAGATGTGTCTCCTGACACTCAGGAAGATGTGGGAGATTGCAACTGCTCAGGAAGTGTGGTTTTCCCTTCTGGAACAAGTCACAGGGTGAAAAAAAAGGAGTTCAATTTCTTTTTATACAATAACCCAGTTCCTTAGGGTTCAACTTCTCTTACAAAGGAGGCTGAATGATGACTATAGTGAAGATGACCTACTTCCAGTTTTGCCTTAGGTAACAAGAAACCATTATCTCAGTAATGGCAGTATTCCCTGCACTTGCTCACCCTCCAACAGTGTGCTTACAGCCTCTCAGGCAACCTGTGGCTTTTAAGCTCCACCAGGACATGCTTGCCTTAATATAAGATATTGAAACATGATATGGAACCTCCTTTTTGCATTGCGAGCGGGCTCCGTTTCACCTGCCTTTGCTCCAGGAGCTCATTGGTCCACCGCAGCCATCTGAACTGCCTTGGCAGTGAGCAGGCAGCTACGTGGGATGAATCACTGCCTCCAGCAGACACTATTTCCCTCTGCCCATCACCTGCAGAGCCCTGGGGCAAGCCTGGGCCAGGTGCTTCAGTGCAGAAGTTCAAACCAGATGACAGGTGCTGTTGGTGACAGTAACCTCACAAGTATTCGGCCTTAAGGAACTTTTCCTGTCTTCCTTTAAAAGCCTGGCTTCACCGTTGTGACAAAACAGGAGAACCTCTACTCCGCGTCGGCGTGGTACGTGCCGTTCGTCGTCACCCTCGGCAGTTTGCTGCTCCTTGGACTGCTGGGGTTCCTCGGGTTCCTCCTGGTGACCTGGGCCCGCAGCCGCTGCCCTCCGGCAGGGAAAGCTCGCGGCACACCTCTGTGAGTCCTCCCAGGTGTCACGCTGGGGAAGCCCCCAGCAGCACCCGCCGATGGCAGAGTTAGCTCAGGCCTTGCAGCCCTAATGGAATCTACACTTCAAATCTTTTATAGTGGTGTGCCCGTCACTGTAGTAAATGCCATCACTGGCTACAGTGATATTTAGTGATATGAAATCAAGGATAAATGTCCATGGCGGTTTTTTTCATGGGTTTAGTAACACTGGCATTAGCTGAAGGTAGCAGTGGAATTAGCTGTTATGACCTCTAAAGGCAGCTGTGCTCGTGAGGCTCAGTCAGAGCCTGTGCCAGACTGTGCTGCCCGCAGCAAATATAAACACTTTTGGTTTGTATTTGACCCCCATTTCAAGGAAGTGCCCATCTAGGTAGTTACTGGATGAAGCTTCCTCCCCCTCAGCTACAGGTCCCAGAGTCCTTTGAAAATCTTGGTGCTCGTGCCAGATTTGTTGTTCTGGCCAAACTTGTACAGATTTCTTGGAGTTTTACCCAAGCCAGTCGCAAGGCTCTGGCCCGTAAAGCTGAACGGTACTTCTAGATGCTTGTGCTTGCCAAAAGCTACGGAAGCAGCTGGGCCTGGGCTCTGGTTCACTGTGGGAAGCGCAGAGATCCCTGCTGGCTGCTGTCTCAGTGAGCTGGAGCCAGGCTGCCTCTAAATTGACTCTTTACTTCACAAAACAAAGATAAGCAGTCCTTTAAGTGGACTGGGATTAAAAAAAAATGGATTTCTGGAAGTGTTCTCTAGATTCAGACATAAATTTATAAGTTACAGGAAATGTAAAGAGGTAATACATGACTGCAATTTTAATTCAAATGGTGCGTACAAGGCATTTAGCAACCTGTGATAAAAATGACAAATGAATCTGAGCTATTGTTATTATTTATTAATAGGGAAAATGATTCACTGGGAGCCAAACTCTCCCATTAAAAAGCAATGTCTGTATTTTCAAAAATATTTACAACCTTTCAAAGGTTTTAAAACGTATTATGTGAGCAGATCAGGTCCAAAAAGTTGACCTTCCTCCAAGGGTGAAACAAGATGACAATATCTGAAAATATATTTTTCTGGATTATATAAGTCTGTCGTGCTATCATCAATACAACTTGATTATTTTAATATCATCTTTTCTTGAAGGTGTGTTAGAACAGTGCTCAAGACTGCTTTCCTGCTTGAGAGTAGCATTAAAGGATGTAGGCCTCCCGTGAAAGCAAAACCAGAAATCAAACAAATCAGGCAAATCTCAGAACTCAAGAAAACACATCCTTCTTGCCAAATGAGAACAAAGCATGACATTTTTATGTCAGCAAAAGTATGACATTTGTTAACTACACTCTTCATCTTGTTTTCATTGCAGGATAAACATTCCAGGTATGTACCTCTTTTCTACATTTCATTGCTTCACAACAAGACCTTGTTTATGAAACAGTGTAAGATTTGTAAACTGATTCCTAGACAAGTTAATTTGACCCAATACCAGGGTTCTGAGATTAGATAAGCCTGGCCAATTATAAGAGGCCTGACTAAATGATTTCACGGCCCTTTTAGTCTTCAAATCTATTAACTATGAGATAAAACACAAATTCAGAGTAGCCTGGTACTCTGGCATGGATGCTAAAGAATGACTGCATTTTTCAGATGCAATTCATATGCTATCTGTTAAAAAGTAATCCCACCCATCTGTAGCACCTTCAAGAGTCCTCTCTACTCTAATTCCCTGTTCTCTGATAATTTCATTTGATCCCTTGACAGCACTACTTTGTATACTTGAATATTTATTTTCAAGTATTGGTGCTTTTAAAGGGTTTTGTACAACTTAGCAGGGCCATAAGCTGCACATGAAAATGCAGGCTTTTTTAAGCAGCCTTATTCCTTTTATCCATTAGTTTTCTGCTAGCAAGCATTGCTCGTATGAGCTCAGTAGCACCTGTGTTTTAACTCGTTCTCCTCAGTCAGTATCTCCCAGCTTGCAAAAACCACAGCACTAACAAACCCCACAAAACTAGCTGTTCTCTTGGTTGCCCAGCTTGAGACAATTCAGCATTGGCTGGTTTCCAAAAAAATGAATACTTAGTGCTTTCTGTAAAACTGGTTCCCAAGTGCTGGGCAGCAAAGGCCAGACAGAACAGGTTTCCCACCACTGCTCAAGCTGAGACCCATCTGCAGCACTTCAGAGTATTGCACACCTGGCTGCAAAGCCCACTGGTGGCCAGGCACACAGTTCTCAGCAAACTGGCAAGGAGTGAGCAAGAGGAAATCACAGCAACTAGTTGGGTATCATCCATAAATCCGTGCTGTCAAGATGCCCGTGGCACTGCTGCTGTATTTGTTTGCATGTGGAATGAGTTAATAGTGTGGTACATTCACACACAACCAAACTGCTTTCAATCTGAATTTTATTTGACTGGAATTGCAGCACTTTCCTATTTTGTCTCCAAGTGGATGTTTGAAAGCTTTGGAAGTACAGACAGTCATGGAAAACAATAATCTACATTTATAGTTCAGGTATCCCCAAACATGAATTTTATATATGTTCATATTATTTAATAAGGGAAATTCATTTAATAAACCATTGTTATTTATTCATTACTGAAGGAATGAGACTTTTCAAGGCTAGACTTTTGATTAGTCACTGGCGGTTGTGGATTCTCACTCTAAAATACTATGAATGAGTTCGCTTTTCAAATGCTTTTCAGCATTGGAAAAAAAAAATCAGGCTCATTTGAGATGTCTCAGAAGTTGAGTAGCAAGAACATCTATTTGTTTGAGGAAATCTTGGGTTTAGTTTCTGTAGTCATGCTCAGAAAAGTCTGATTCTTTACAATGTGTGTTTTTCTTTCTGTAGGAAAGAAGAAACCTAAGAAAGAAGTGGTTGTGGTAAGTACTGCTGGCCTCAAACGAAAACCCTGTTCTGCCAGCCCCATCATGTAAACGATCATAGGACCCTTCCTATGAAAGGTGTCTTGTTTTCCAAAGAGAGTATAAAAATGACAGGCAAGGGAAAAAGGATTGCCCTCAAGTGCAAAACATTTCAGTGCCCCAGCTGGCCTCTGTGTTTGAAGGCAACACCAGGTGTGAGGGGCGCTCACCTGCACTGGGGCCCCTTCACTTCCAAGTACCGAGATGTTGTACTTGGGAGTCCAGACAGTCTGTGCCCACAGCAATGACAGGGAGACTCACTGCAGCCACAGAGGTGGGATGACAAGTGCCCCAGCATCACTGATGGCAGCGGTGTGCTGCTGAGACACCACTGTCCTCTGCAGCTGACCCTGACCCATCTGAGTGCAACCAGTGGGTACACAAGTGTACCCAAGCTGTAAAGATCCTGGTCTTCATAAGCTGTTTGCAGAAAAATGCCATAGCTGTTTCCATTGTTGATGTTTCTTTGCTCCTAGATCCTGAAGCTCCTTTCTTTTCATAGACATAACAGCACAAAGGCTGTAATGCTCTTGGGCACATGGTGTGATCCTTGGAGCGGTCCTGTGCAGGGCCAGGTGGTGTACTTCAATGATCCTTGTGGGTATCTTCCAACTCAGGATATTCTATGAATCTATGCAAGGCACTTTCATCAGTGAAAAGTGATGAAAGTCACTTTCTCTCCAAGTTCTTCAGAGAGGGGATTCCCAAGCCTCCTTTATGTGGAGAAGGCCATCTTGTGGTTACCCGGGTGGAGGCATTTACTGTGTCAGACCTTATCAATTCTCCTTTGAACATTCCATGGCAAAACCTCACACCACAAGTGGCTCTTCTTGCCAGTTTAGATTAAACCCAGCCCAAAGGAATGTAGTATACAGGTCACACAAATTCACCTCCATCCATGCAGATCACTGTTTCCAAGTTACTGCTCCTTCTTCTTACTTAACTAATTCACAGGATTCATTTCATACTTTGTGTCTCTTCACAGACAATGACAAAGCTAAACACTGTCTTTGATGGAGAAGCCAGAGACCCAGGTAATAAAAGCAATTAACAGAGGATATGAATATTTGGCTGGAAGCAAACTGGATGAGTTGATTTAAATATGGTTCGATATTGACTTTTCATGTTTCATGTTTGCTGTTTCCAAGGAGAATGGGAGTTATATCTCACAGACAGTGAAAATCAAGAGTGCCCCAGTAATATTTCTAATGGTAGAATGTGCTTTTGGCCCTTGAAAGCACACGTCTGATGGCCAGATTATGCACTACTCCTCTGCTAAACTTGAATGTACTGATGTGGTACAGGAAGGTGGGAGGGGAGGAGAATTTGCTGCAAGCCTGCTGCTCTGATGCTGTCCTGGCTACACGGTTTCACCCTTTCCGTGTCTGAGAAATGCCCAGGACATTAATGTAGCTGCAGAAGTACTGACGTTTTCTCTTAAACCTCTCCCTGGATGCAGGGTGTGTGAGCGAGTTACTCGGTCCTTCACAAACCTCCTCCCTCTCAGCAGCAGTGCATTGCTGCTGTTTGTCTAAGGGTTGAGCATTTGCTTTTAGATACATTTGTGGCGGTATCAGCTACCAAGTGTTGTCACCAGGCTCCAGCTGTTCTAAATCTGAGCATATCTGATTATCCAGCTGGGAAAAGGGAAAGTAAGGCAAAAGCTACAAACCCCCGGACGATTTGGGAGGTGTGTTCTTATTCCCTTCTCCAGGTGACAGCCACTGTGCTCTGCAGCCAGGTTCATTACAGAAAGAGTGTGGTTTTCAATAAGGGTTGATCTGACTTACCTCATTCCCCTGAAACACAGCCCCTGCCTGAGCCCCTCACTGTGATGCTTGGCCTGGAGTTAGGATGCCCAGCCTGTGCCTAATGGATCTGCCCAGCATGGAGATGGAGGGCTGATAAAATGTGGCAGTCCAAATACGTCTTTAACAAATAGATCTGAAAATAGGTCTGAAACTATAGGTCTAGAAATTATCCAGAAGAAGGCAGGCTTGTTTCAAGGCTTGGATTCATCCGGCCATTTTCCACCCAAGTAAGTGCCTGTACCTTGTGTTTCCTATTAGCTGGCTTGGAGCTGTTGGATGCCTTGAGCTAATGGGAAACACTAGGCATGGAGACTTCAGTAGAATTTGGGCAAACAAATGGGGCCCTACTGTGCAATTAAAGACATCCACAAGGCTGCTCAAGGCCAGTTTGATCCAGGTCCAAGCCCACCTGCTATTTATAAAGAGATCTGGTGGGATGGGCTTCAAAGTCCCTGCTCTTTCCCCTGTGTAACTTCATTTGTAATTCATTAAACATGGACAGCCTCTAGCTTGCTGCAAGAGCTGCTTTCCAGTTTTCTTGCATGACAGCTGGTGGATCCCTTTCTCAGCAAACCTGACCACACTGGACTTAGGGATATCTGAGCCCATCCAAACTGCACTCCAGAGCCATAACATTTCTGTCAATCCTGAGAAACATTAAGCTGTAACACAACTTTGTGGTGTCAGCAGGGAAATATGGGCTCCCCACTCCTCCTCTCTCTTCTCCACAGCCCATCCCAAACCCTAGAGGATCAAGTGTTGCTGATTTGGAAATGAGATTAAGAATTCCCAGGACATCATCTGTTGAGTATGATTAAGCGGGATGGTCAGAAGTTTCTTCCTGATCTGGGCTGCTTTAACAAGCCTGCCTTGTAAGCAGTCAGAAAAAAATAACATGTAGAGAGATCGAGTTTCATCTTTAATTGCTCAAATTGTGTTAATGTGTCAGAAACCATTAATTCTGATACAAACTGTAACATGTAGCAACACATAAGACCATTTCTTTCCAGGCCTTAATGGCCTTTTGTTTGTCTCCTATTACTAATGTTTAATTACATGAAGTGCTACTATAGCTCCTGATTCTCTCTTTAGCAAGACACAGAGATTTAGACTATGAGGCAATCACACTGGAGACATGGCAATTTTTGAACCTATCCCCAGGTACCAAATGAACTGAAGGAGAAGGTATTTGTTTTTAGTGTACAAGTAGAAATTACCCATAACATCTAAATAGAGACAGACACCAGACACCTTTCTAATAAGAAAATGTAGCCATATGTGCTAAACAACCCAAATTTAACAATATTTTCTATACATGAGTGAAGGATATACTTGTACAAACTGAAAGCACACAGTACTTCACTCTATAAATGACAATGTGCACAGCAAGCCTTAAAGAACGCAAATGGAGAAGGAACACATGCAGTTAAAACTCATGGGAGAGCCCAGATCTCCAAATCTTGTGTCAACCTAGATGAGCTGACATGGTCTGGAAGATGTACGTAGCACATCGTGGTACAATCAGGTTTTGCTACCTCTGGTAGGCAATTCTACTTGACAAAATAGGCACAGACATCTGCAATGGCCTTGCTCGGTGTGGCCAAGGACAGAAGTTTTGGGATAGTTAGCCCTTACAACTAACAGCTGTGGATGTGTTTGTTACACAGCCCATCTTAATCCATGCTAATTGCAACTTGCATAGTGCTGTAGGATGATAAGAAGGTGTGTTTTGTTTTGTTTTTTTTTTGAATAGGGGTGTTTTGAATACTCCTATCCCCCAAACTGCACAGCCAGTTCTTATTGTGGCAGAGCAGCAGCTCCTCTGAGCTGTCTCCCTGACACCCAGGTCCTCACGCCCTCTTACAGAAATTAGACTTTCCCTCTCAGGGCCACCTCCCCAGCTGAGCTGATTTTCCAAGCGCTCCACATTGCTCATTTCAACCCCATGCTGAGAAGTGTCATGTCTTAATCTGCTAAAGCAGAAATGATCTTAATCAGTTCTCTTTTTGTTCTTGCAAGTGACTGGCAGAATGTACGAATTCAATACACGGTCAGGGGCCCGGAGGTGGAAGAAGAGCAGTGAGCCCCTTCAGCCAGCGCTGGTTGGTCAGGTAATGTCCAGTGCCACAGAAAAGAGTGGCCAAGGGGCAGACAGAGCAGAGACAGCAAGCAAAAAAGAGCCTTCAGAGAAGAGGAAAGAGCTGACTGCAGCAACAAAACCAGCTGCCAAGCCCTCAGCAGGGCAATCAGAAACACCAGGCCAGGGTGGGCTGAGATTACAAAAGTAGAAAGAAGAGTTGAGGGCAGGGACTTATCCTCACTAGCCCCTCAAGGCAGGAACTGACCCCCTACCCCCAAATGAACCCTGCATTGCCATTAAGCCACAGTGCATGAGGCTCCAAGGCACCTTCCAAACCCTGATCTGAACAGCCAAAGAATCAGATGTGATTTTCCTCTCTATATATCTCAGCTGCAAAACATAAAGTGGCCATTGGTGCGTAAACTGAACCCACAGGCAGGATGAAGCTGGATGTACCTTTGGCAGGTGCATATAAAATGGGGAGAGAAGGGGAGAGCATGAAAGTGGGAGAAGAGGAAACAAAAGCAGAGTCGCAGACAGAAGTATTCACTGTCCACTGCCCCCTACAGACACTGGCAGTTTCCTCCTGGAAGAGCTCTGTACCCCCACCCAACACAGCCACATCCTCTGACTGCCTGTAGGAATGGAGCATACACACAGATGTGCTTTCTCACCAGTGAATGGGGTCTCTTGTCCCTGCTGAGCAGCAGAATGGGTGAAAAGCACATCAGGGTAAAAACATGTGCTGGTGAAAGCTAAAAATATTTTCATTCAATATTTTATTTCAGCCCTTTCTTGCCCTCCCATCTTGCTGTAGAAAAGATTGTGGCTTGAAAGCAGTTCTGGAGGGGAGAAAACTCACAGCTTCTTATGGTGTCTCAGGCTGTCATGTCAACGCTTTCAGCTTATTTATCTTTTGTAACACTAGCAACACTAGCAGCATTCAATATCTTCACCTTTGGTATTTCCTCTGGCATACGTAATGCTTCACAGAATCAAGAGGAACACACTCAAAAGAATAATGACAGTAAACACATGGGGTGAAATAATCTTTTCCAAGTGTGGGCATGTATAATGTAAGTGCTGTCTAAGAACCTGATATAAAACAAGCAAACCCTACAAGATTTCAGAAAATTATTTTAATCTGAAGAAAAATAATTGTAAATGATGACTTAATGCTCCATGTCTTGGCTTTTTTTTATTTTCGTAATTTCAAAATGGTTTTTTGGCAACAAGGTGCTGATATCAGGTGACAAAAGAAAATCCTGGTTTAAGTTGA
The DNA here is from genome assembly GCA_013396755.1 of Sclerurus mexicanus. Taxonomy (NCBI): domain Eukaryota; kingdom Metazoa; phylum Chordata; class Aves; order Passeriformes; family Furnariidae; genus Sclerurus; species Sclerurus mexicanus. Next base: position 633,839 of record VWZF01000575.1, on the reverse strand, counting down.
GCGTGGACAGTCAATGAAGATTTTATTCAGTCTGTCAAATACACTGGCTTTTTTCATACAACAAAGGACCTGAATGGAGAGGTCCATGGTAGTTTCACCAAGGTTCCTACACTTCACAAAACTACCCATCATGGTGCTGTGACTCTTTGCTGTGCTCCAAAGGAGTGGTTTGGCTCTGCAACAACTTCCTTTACAAACACCAACCATTTCAGTCAAATGCTGGTTCATTACACAATCAGAAACCCAGCACATAATGAACATCATGATGATAGAGATAGGAAGGAGTGATTTATACTCGCTGAGAATGTTATCAGTTTATTGTGTCCATGGCTGTTGTCATAGTGTTGTTTGACCCTCCAGCACCAACAGGGCCAGCCACATATTCAGTGCTCCAACCCACTATTGTTTGCATTTATTTACTGTAAATATGATACATTTGATTTCTGTGCAGGTGGTTTTTCAGTGACACAGAGAAACTCTGCAGTAACTGGTAGTATTGCTGGGACTCCAGTCTTCCTAGCACTCTGTCACCAAGCTCCCCATAGGCATGAGTGGCGTCTCCAAATAGTAAATTGTGTTACCTGAAGAAGTTAACTGCATTATTTTCATGACAGGAAGACACACAAACTTTTGTATTTACTTTCCTGGGTATTTCTCTAGGGCAGCTGTTCTGCTTCCTCAGTTACTCTCTTTCTACTTTAGTGATTAAGAGATAAATATCTTTTTAAGGGGAGGCAGAGACAGGCAGTAGTTTCAGCTGGGAAATCTGCAAAGAAGCAGATGACTACTCCTTTTTCTTTACTACTCTTCCTTCTGCTGAACTGCACAAACTTATTTCCTTCCTTCCCAGGAAAAAAAATCCCAACAGCAGCATGACATGGTATCACAGCATGCTCTGAACACCCATGTATGCAAACATATTGTCATGGGCAACACTGCTGGTGCTGTAGTCTCCCACAGCTGGGTGAAAACCAACTACTCTCATAGTGATGCTCACATACTCCAATCTCAGAACAACTGAGAGTTCTACAAAGAGGTACTATGGACCTAAGAGATGCCAGACTCAAGAGCTGACACTGCCCAGAACGCCTGCACCTAGCTGAGGTGTGTTTAGCTGATGTACTCAGAGTCTGGGGGAGCAGGTTTAGGCAAAATAAAGCATCCTGTGAGTCCCATGCAACTTGCTGCACGGGGAGACCAGTGTACTGACCATAAAGTGCAGCTGCACAGTTCCTTACACTGTTGCTTCAACGTGTGCAATGCTGATCTTCAGCTCCAATTAGTTTTTCATCCTGATCTTCACTGCAAGACCTTATTTTGTACAGGATTCTCTTCCTTGCTTGTGATCCACAAAATAAAGAAATAGCTAGGTTTTATACAAACAACAGCTTTATGCAAAAGTGTCACCATTTTCCAATCAGCTGCCCTTACTACTGTTGATGCCCCTCCCTGTGAAGGAACAAAGAATGAATTTAGATCTCTTTGAGCCAAAGCACAGCCATTCATTTCTCCAGCCTGTCTTCAGTAAGGCAAAATCAAAGATGACAGAACTGACTGACCCAGAAGTACACTTGTGACTTAATGTATCAAACAATATGTGAAAAGATACTTTGAATATATGCAAAAGCAACATAAAATTTCATAAAATAAAAATTTTTATTTCATAAAATAGAAATTACAATTTGCTGTGCAGTGTAGCTTTAAATGTTAGAAACCTCTCCTAATTGTCAAATCAGGTTTTGTGCTTTTATTCATTCAGAAGTGTCTTTGAGAGCACAGATTCAGTGTCCAGAACTGCCACTAGATGGACTGAGAATAAAGATTGAGTGCAGCTCTACACAATAAAAGTGTTTGATACTTGGAACAATTAGCTAAGACCGTGAGGCCTTTCCATTATTTGAAGCCTCCAGAAGTCAAGAGTGGCTGCTGTGTGCTGCAGAGGGTCAGATTAGATGATGGGAGCAGCCTCTTTAGTCTTCACCAACTGTTCATCTCTCTGCACACAGATACAAGGTGTGAACTTTGGTGCCATTTCTTTTAGAGTGATGACACTGATAAGCTTAGAGTAGAAGACAAAGAAAGGCACCTGGTGGTTCAAGCAGAGTGGCTGAGGGCAACAGTTCCTGACCTACAGCTGCCTATTACACATTATGCATTAATTTTATCTGAAGTCCACAAAAATCAGAGAGAGTTTTGCCACGGCTTTTGATTGCTGTGCCTCCACCTATCACACATCTCTGAAGTGCTTCAAGACCTGTGCATTAATATTGCTCTGAAAGTATCAAGAGTGATTAGGAAAAAGTGCAGGTCACTTTTCCTGAATGGGTTAATTCCCCCAGCAGTTTATGTGTGACTGTGTTACTGAGGTTTTCGTGCTAATCTCCAGAGTGAGTGTACTTCTAATGCATAAATGCTCTGCTTTCCTGCTGGTGTTATAAATAGCACTTGCAGTAAACATCAGAAGTCTCGGCTTCTGGCAACGCAAGTTCACTTTTATCAAGGAATGTAAAAGTGCTGATACTGTATTTGTTCACGGTCTCATAGAGACCTACATGTGAGAACAACCTCAGCTGCAGAGATGGAGAATGTCTCTCCAGGAGGCTGCCACTTCGTGACTGCTCACTAGGAGCCGGAGATGGTGCTTGGATCCCCTCAGAGAAGGGGTGTCAGATGAGGGGAACAACACTCCTCCTCCTGAGCAAAGAATCTGGCTGCTAGGTTATTTTACGAGACCCGGATTACAACACCACAATGGAACTAACATTTTAACAGCAAGTAGCCACAACTACATATTGCACGTACCCTGGCTGATTAGTTATCTGACACCCCCAGCCACAACAGGCCCTTCACAAGGCTCCAGCTGAAAAACTGAACACAGGCACAGCACCCACGGGGCTCCATCCACACATGCATTGCCTGAACTAGTCGCTGCAAGGAGACATTTTGGGGGTGATGTTAAAAACAAGATGTCTAGAATAGATCAGATGAACTGTGCCCTAAAAGCAGATCTTTCTGGATGGCTAGATCAGATATCCTTGCCTACGCAGTACACACAAAGGTAAATCAGCTGAGTCTCAGCCCAGGTTGTTCAGGTGAGGGCAGGTCTGTGCCACAGCACCAGTGCCCAGGGAAGTTGAAAAGCAGGAGAAAGCTGAACACAGAGGTCAGCCAGACTCTACTGCTGCCTGCTCAGATCCCACAAGGAGATGGGGCACCACCCATGCTTAATTAGTGCTCCAAGATGTGCAGGATGTTTTCTGCAACCTGACTTGGGGTAATTCTGCATCTGGAAGCATGTTCTGAGATGAGCTTCAAAGCAGCCCAGGTGAAAATCATGGGCCTAGCCAGGAGATCGAAGAAGTCAAATACAAGCTTCAGCAAGTTTCTGCAATGAGCTCTGTGTTACTGAAAAACACAATTAAAAGCAAAATAGATAAATAGATCTTACTCTGAATGGTATTCAAGGATGATGCTGCTCCACAGTTGTCTGGTACCAATCTCCAGCTGCCACAGGTCAATAGGCACCCTGAGATTTGATTTTGAGCTAAGGTCTGTGCCTAACTTCCAAGACTTGAAAATAGCAGTCGGTGAATGACAGAGGCAAGGCATGGCTTGGTCTGGCCACGCAGTTGTGCTTCATTTTCAATTCCTTGCAGTGGATACCAGCTGGGGCTGTGCAGACAGGAGCAGCAGCACCGTGTTTGCACAGGGCACACCTGGATTAGCCCCACCTGACACAGCAGAGCCTGCCCTGCCCAAGTGTCTGCACCAAGCTCAGCCCGTGGTGCCCCTACCTGCTGGCCAGCCAGGACAGCTGGTTCTTTCCAGAGGAGCTTTGTGTATCCTGGTGCACATGAAACTCACTCAGGGAGGGTTTGCAAGCTGATTCCTGTCCATGGAGGCAGCAGGGCCCACGCAGCAGCTTGTGGATCGACACATTTGGCACAGCTCTGGGCATGGCTCCCTGCGAGGTCCAGGTGAGCTGCCAGGAAAAAGACAAGGAGAGTGTCCAGAGAGCAACAAAAATAGCTGAGGTGTTTAACAGGAGCATTGCTCTTAGGAAGAGAGACTGGGGGAACTAATTTTACTTAGCCTAGAGAAGACTGAGAGTGGATCTCATCAATACATATAAATATCTCAAAGGCAGGTGTCAAGAGAATGGTGCCAGACCCTTTTCAATGGTGTTCAGTGACAGGACAAGGAGCAATGGCCATAAACTAAAACACAAGAAGTTCTACTTCAACATGAAGAACACCTCTACACAGAGGGTGGGAGAGCACTGGAAGAGGATGCCCACAACAAGGAGGTTGTGGATTGTCGCTTTTGGAGACATTCCAAACCCACCTGTTCACGTTCCTGTGGATGACCCTTCCTAGGCAAGGAGTTGGACTGGATGAGCTCCAGAGAGAAGGTTAGAGAGTGCTGTGATTCTCTAACAGGGACACACCTGGCCGCACTGACCCCGGCGGGAACAGGAGCCCTATCACACCCTTTGCTGGCCTGGTCCCAGCTGTCCCCAGCCATCTCTCCTCTGCTGCAGTTACTGAAAGCAGTGGCAGAGAAAGGCTCTGTGCCATGCGGTCAGTGACCAGTCAGCTGAAACTCTCACGGCGCCCTCCGGCGAAGAAGGATGCGGGGGATGTCCTTCGAGCCGAGGCGCAGCGTGTCCGCACGGCCCCGGCCGAGCCCCGCTCCCGCTGCCGGCCCATCCCCGGCTCCCACAGCCCATCCCCGGCTCCCACAGCCCATCCCGGAGCGCCCCTTGCCCGGGGCCGGCACAGCTTTGCGGGGCAACACCGACCCCCAGCGCCCAGCCGGGGAGAGGCGGCGGCAGGCAGAGGATGCTCCTCCCGGGTACCCAGCGCAAGGGTCAGCGGGTGCAGGGGCGCGGGAGAGAGGACCGAGGCAGAAATAAAAGTAAATTCGAGAAAAACGAGGAAAAAGAGCCGGGCCGTAAGGCACCAAGCAATGCAGGCGTATCCGGGAAGGGATGATCCCCTTATAGGATTAATCCACTGCAGAGCACACTGGGTCACTTCAGGAGCGATCAAATGACCTATTTTTCTGTTTGCTTTGAGCTGTGAGCTTCGTCACACTGAACGGAAGCCTTTCCTTGCTGTTTATCTGAGCCACAGGATGGATGCTCCCGTAATTCATCAACTACTCTTTTATATCCATGCAGACTGTATGCAACTAGCAGGCAGGGAAAGATTCTCCAGCAGTTCTCTGCACAGCCGTGGATGCCAAAGCAATAAGGAACCATATTCAATCCATTTTCACATTGAATTTCTAAACGCTCCTCCCTGCAATATCCAGCCTGATCACATCTTCCCTCTTCATGCAAGAAGTATAACCACACTGACACCTACAGAGGAGGCTGAGCTTTCCCTATTAACTACCAGCACCAGGGCTAGCTGTCTAATGTACTTACCCTGAAATATCCTTACAGATGTGAAAGCATACAGCCTGTGGCAGAAGCACCTATGAGATCAGAAATCCCCAAAATTCCAGGGGGAAAAAAAGAGTTTAGAAAAGCACCAGCATTCACAGAGATCAAAATTGACACCACTTTCTGTCAATGACCTTCAGCCAGAAGGTACTTGCTGTTCCCTATACCAAGATACAGCAGCATTTAAGTGCTACCAAAGATTAAAAGTGAGGACTAAAATCCAGATATGCAACCTCACCTATACAGCTACTACCCAGCTCTGAAGGTATCTGAAGAAGTTAGGCACCTTGCTCTGCCAATCACCACCCCAAAAGTCAGAGCACATCTTCTGAGCTTGCTCAGAGAGACCAGAGTCCCACTAGTGATATATAAACCTTAGTGAGGAATTTCCCCAATTACTCTGCCTATGCCAGGTCATGTTTTGGCATCCTACCAACCCCACTGGCGCTGGAGGGGATGAGAGGGAAGGGGGAAGTGAGTAGAGCAGTGGTGTAACTCTTTCTGTCTGCACGGGGTGGCAAGTCTCCATGGGAGAGCTGACAGCTAACCAGCTTTAGTGCACCCACTTGGACCAGCAGAGCTGCAGCTGATACCCTATAGCCTTTTGTCCCCTCTCCCCATCACTGTTGCTCTTGCGGTGAGGGAGCCAGCTCAGATGATCAACAAAAAGCTAAAGTAACAGACACTTCAGGACAATATTTCAGCATTGTTCTGACAGGTAAGTCAGGACAAAGGCGGATGCTCCCAGGGGTTTCCACAAGCACAGCCACTGCTGAATCAATAGCGTGTTCTTACATGCTTCTGAAGAGCTCCTGTCCCATCACTGAACCAGAAGCTTTCTCCCAGAGTTAAAAGAGCATGAACTTACCCACTTAACAAAATGAAGCAGCAGCCAGCCCCAGGGTGCCTGCAGCCAGAACTTGGCTGTAATCACTCTGCTGCCTCTTCTTGCATGAAAGATTCACTGTCCTTTCAGCTTATTTAGCTGTAGGTCATGACACGTGGTTGCAACTGAATGGTAGCCCAAGGGATTAATCCTGAAGGGACGGATCCTTCACAGTCCTGCCCATTTTGGGGCACTAGCACAGGTGTGTGGCTGGTAAAATTGTCACTTCAGCCTGAAGGCCTATTGCACTCGTAAATCCATACAAGTAACACCCAGCTCATGAAAGAATAGGTTCACGGTCTCTTGAAGAAGAAAGGAGAGATTTTCCAAGTTTCCATCAGTTTTGCTGTTTCCATCAAGTAAAGGTTGAAAGCTCTGAAGTACTCACATTGGCCACATGTTAAACTAGACAATCAGTAAAGTTCAAAAGTAAATTACTTCCTTGATTAAGAGCTTTCAGGCCTTCTGGACAAGATAGGAGTGCAGGCCCTTTGGCTTTTTTGCTTTAGTAAAGCATTTCTCAAATTCATTTCTTGGTCCAGCTTCATCCTAAAGATGCTCTTCATGGAGCTGAGTGTAAAAAGCCTCCTGTGCCTGCCAGTCCTTTCTCATTACTTTTGATGCACAGTCTCTGTGGAAACTAAAGCTAAAAATAATCACCCTCATCTCCTCTACTGGCACACACTATTTTATTCTTTAACTGTAGCTGCCTGGTCTACCTGCCTTTGTGATCTTCTGGGAAGAGCCCTTACCAGTACCATGCCTATTTCTGCATGAGCGCTCTCCAGGGACACTGCTGGTGTTGTGCCCGGGGTCATTGCTGGTACGCTGCCATAAAGATGCCTCATATGCTACAGTCACTACTGGGAACCTCCAATAACCCCAAGTTCAGCTCTGAGTGCTGCAGCTTGAAGGATTGTTTCTCCTTTCGACTCATGATTAGAATATTATGTCCTTTTCTCTCATCTTCTGCCCAGAGACCTTTTGTTTGCTGGCTAGCTCAAAGTGAAACGTCCAGTTGAATTGCAGGCTGTTTCCATGGTGTAAATGAGATGTGTTCCAGGAGCACCAGAAACACACCACATCAGTAAGGAGTCCAAAGCCAACACTGGCCCCTTATAGAATAGGAAGGCTCCTGAGATGCAATATGCCACAAAGCCCCTGTGTATAGTAGTTCAAATTCAATCTGAAGGCATCACATCCTCTTTCTGTGTGCAGATGAGGTTGTTGCATGGTACCATAAAAAGAACTTTTTTTCATTAGATAGCTAGAATCTGTCCTTTATAGTTTGCCCAGTCTTTTGTGGTTTTTTTTTTTTTTTCTGGACAACAAGCTCTACATCAAAGATCTTGACAAGCCACTAATCCACCCAAATTTTGCCAACTGAATCTGAGCAATATAAGAAAAGCAACAGAAAAACCCCTATAATCCTCCAGGCTACAGACAGCCCTCTGTGGAAGAAAGGGTGTGTCATTTCATCTTATAGTACCAGGCAGGATACAGAATAAATGTTCTCCAGCCACTGCAGAGTGATTACAAAGTGAAACTCAAGGATACAATTCCTATATTACTGTGACCGTTGAGGGAGCAGCTAAAACATTTTGTGCTGATAGAGCCAGAGTAAAAGCAGACAATAATTGCTTTGATCTGGACAATCTTTTAAAAGAAAATACTACAAAACTTGATAAGGAATACAGTCTAATGGCTCATAAAGGTAATAGTGAAATACAGCATTTTTAATTTGGAAAAAGGGAAAGAAAAGCCACAAAAGCATAAAGCATCAGAATCCAGCAGAATGATTAGCATGCACAGTGCAGCCATTCACCCTAGAGCAAAGGAGAGCTCCAAAGGAACCCGATCATATTAAATGTGAAGCTAAAATTAGATGCTTGCAAAAGCACATTGAGATGCAAAAATTAAAAATAGGTGCTGTATCTGCAGAAAGTGGTGGAGAATTACATTTGAAGTCATGAGAGGAAGACGATTTAGACAATATGTATAAATGAGAAAATAAAAAGGAGCTGGGAACAGCAGCATGTATAACAACAGACAGATTACCATCCCAAGGCAGGGGGATGCAGCACATAAAAGTACTGCTGCTTTACATAACAAGAAATGACCCAGGGGATTTGGGACTGATAGTTGCTGATCTTGGGCCACAGAAAGCAAGCACAACTGTGGACTTGAGTGGGGACTGCTTCAAACTTGGAATTAAATTGAAACAGGTAAATTGATTAAAGTTTGTGCTTAGAGCAAAGTGTCCGTATACAGCCTCCTCAATGACTACATTAAGTCAAATTGCTGCACAAGACAGGTAAGAAGAAATGCAGCTGGCAGCAATAACATGAAGTCACAAGCCAAGAAAAGACAGAGCGTGTTTTATGAATAAATGAGAAGTTGCTCAATTGTTGACAGGATGTAATAGCAAGTACAAACCACTCGTTGCTGATGGGGCACAGGTACCTGCAAGCAGCAGGTACAATCTCCTGGCAGCAACAGCAATCAATCAGATTCCTCGAGTCTGATGGATTATGAGAACCAGCTGTCCAAATACACCCCCACTATTTGCAAGAAATGCTGAGGTAGCAGAAGGAGAGGGAATCTTCTTGGATAGCTGGAAGAATACTTTGAAATCTTATGGAGTATTGTGGGTCTGGTCCAGGAGGCAAAAAAAAACCCAAAAAAACCCCAACAAAACTAGGAAGAGTTCTGTGGGCAGACAAGCAGAACTCTCAGTGAAACCTTAATTGAAAGCATGATTAGCAGAGAATACAATCTGGCAAAGGCAGATTTCCTTAAGGAAAGAATGAAAGAAATGTGGTCAGGGTCAGCACAGATTTCTTTAGCCCCTAGAGCACTTACCCTGAAATAGAGGTCAAAACACTTGACTGTGCCCATGTGGGCACAAATTATAAGGCTGGCACAACTCAGCTCCATAGTGCTGCCTTCCTGATTCAAGATACGGAATGATGTACCAAGGGAAGAAGAGTGCTACTGACTGGAGGCAAGTTTTCAGAAATTGCAACTGAGATCTGTAAAGAAAATTTGTAAAAACACAAGCCTGAAGCATTAATTTCTTTTTTCCCTGCTCTAAATACCTAGTGTCAGTAGGAGGGCAGTGTTTATAAAGGCACACCTGGATTCACTTGATATGCCAGAAGAAAACAATTCCACATTTGAGTCAAGCTCTAAAATGCAACTCAATAGCTGTTGCTAGCATACGTGGACTTGATCTTCAACTTGAAGGAAAGTGCCTCATATTTAAGATGTGAGGATGCACTCCTGTAAAATTCTTTTGACTAATTTAATTATTCAGGTTAACATTTAAAGGTGCATAAACAGCAAAACCTGACCTCTGACTTAGCGACAGCAACTTTACTTTAGGCTATACAGCAAATCTGCTAGGAATGAACACATACTAAATACTGCCATGAGAATAAAGGTAGATGATTCAGGATGATTCTCAGTATTGTCACAGAGCCCCGACCCTCAGATCACTGGTCACAGCACTCTGAATCACAAAGTACTTGCTTCCTTAAACACCTGCTAATGCTGATGGATTTTATTCTTCACTGAGGAGCTCTGTATTGCTATTGCATACTGACCCCTCAGCTTTATTTTCTTTCACCACCCACCATACAAGCCTTTCTTCCCAACATGGGTTTCTGACCAAAATCCCTCTCTCCAGGTTCACACCAGGTATCATACATTACTTCACTTGCTAGAGCTGCGTAACTTTAGCCTACTACCAGAATTGTTGCTGCAGTATGAGAGGATTTTTATGAACTTGCTCCACTGATGTCTGCAAGAAAGATTACTGCCAGCTGAGGATTACTTACCTGTAGAGAGCTGGCAGATTTCCAGGCCCTTTGTTCCCTCAGTACAGAGGGATCAAGCACACTGCATCTCCCGATAGCAATGGTGACTCTTGTGCAGTCAAGATAAAGCTGGTAAATCAGACAGTCTTTTTTCCCCCCCACCCCACTCCACTCATGAGTAAATAAGACACTGAGTGTTTCGGTGCTTCCAGCATGAACACGATGTCAAGTCAAAGGCAAAGGCTGCTCAGCCCTTTGTGTGAGTTCAGGGTGAACGAGAGCAGCTGCTTGTTCCTGCTGCACGATGCTTTCCATTTCATCTCAGCTGCAGGACTCTCGAAGCCATCAAAGCCAGCGGTACTCTGCACCAATCCCTCCCCCTTACAATGGGAAACAAGTCCTATTCTAGTGAGGCAGAAGTGGCCACGGGGCTAAATCTTCCTTGCTGGGGACTACACATCACACTTACCTCGGCCTGTTAACACCTCTGCATTTAGCGTGTAGGACAGATGTGTGCAGCCTGAATTCCTGCAAAACATAACCACATATTTCTGGATCTCTGTTTTACCAGCTGCAGTCCTGCCTGCTGTATTCTGCCTCCTCATCTTTTGAAGAAAAGCACTCTGGGAATGGGATACACTTAGTTCTTTTACAAGAAGTATAGGGGAAAGTTTTGGCCCCAAGGGAAAGATGTCTTTCTAAGTGCACATGACATCTGTGACAACCATCAGTTTAGAGCAGCCAGAGGTAATAAAAGAATTCACTTCAAGGAGGAATGAGGATTCAAAGTTTAAAGTCTGTATTTGAAACAATAAACTGATTCAAGAGGTCAGAAAGGGCACCTCAAACCATTGTTGGCAGGGATACTTGAGAGGCACAACCTGTGGCAACAGAACACTTCAAAATAACACCTTGAATTTCTAATCATCTGCCTAACTCCATACTTTAAATACCAATAAAAGCCTTGCATTCTCTCTTAGCTAACACCAAGGCACTGTAATTGCTTTATGTGCAGCCTTTCCACAAGAGTCACACTACAGTCATAGGTCAGTGGAATTCTGCTGGATGGGCCGGGTAGTAGAGATGAAAGAAAAACATCACATTCCACTTCTATCATCCACACTTCCAGAGAAGCTTTAAGACCTAGTTCAGACCACTGAAGTGACAGAAGTCTACCTAGCTATATAATTCACCTTCTAATGGTAAAAGAAGGGCAAAGAACATGAAGAGCTACAAGTAACAAAAGTCCTCACTTTAGACTGACAGAAAGAAGTGTTGGGCAGCACAACAGCCATACTCTGCAGGAGCAACAGATAGTCCTCTCGCCAAAAAACCCAAGGCACCAGCATAAAACCCCTTCAGTAGCACAGGAACCCATTCAGCTTGCAAGCCAGGTCCCAGAAGCTACAAAGCCAATACATTTATATCGCTTACAGCAGTAAGGACCCAAGGCACATTTTTTCAACATTCATAGCATCTTTATTATATTCTTTGAACTCTAAATTTGCTATCAGAAAGTCAGTAGCTCCAGCCCACTGAACAATTAGGATTTGTGCTTTATACACACGATTATGTCTATTTTCATCACAGACAGTTTAAACAAACTAAACCAGCTTGTGAACTGCTTGTTTATTAGATGAGTCAAAATATTTGTTCTGGGCAGTCCACAGGGAATCAGATATCTCAAGCAAGAAGTCCACATAAGACCCAAATATCAATCCCAATGAATGAGCTGAACATCAATGATTAGCCATTCAGACATCTCCAATTATGTTCTTCTACACACAAGCATTGTTCCTACACCTCAAAAGGAAGACACAGAAAGCCAGGCACTAGCAGTTAGAATATATTGACTTTGATTTCTACCGTATTTATAAGACACTGGGGCCATGTTCTATTTTTCCTCCCCGTCTCTGCCTCAAGTGTTTAATTCATCCATTGCACACATATACAAACTCTCAGCTCATAGTTTCACTATAAACCCATTCAAAAAAAATCTTGTTCAGAGATTGTCCTAAGCCATTAAATAGTAGCAGCATATTAGACACAGAAGTAACATCCTTCATGGTGGGCTGGTCAGCAGAGTTGACACAGTGATCTGAATGGGGTTTCTGGACATCTACATGTCATGGCTGCAATTTTGACAGAGCTATGAGGTCTACTCAGGTGACTTTTGCAAGTTACCAGGAAGAAATCAAACTGCATTTTCACATGCTGTGGTTGCATTTGCTTTTCATTTTTCAGACAGAGCTTGTTAGAACTCAAGATGGTGCAGTAATAACCTAGATACACTTGCTTTTCACTCATCCCTCCTATAAGGCCATATTGAGAACCAGAAAGTGTCAGCATCCAGATAAGCTCATCATTTTGCTCTTCAAAAACCGTAATAAAGGGCTGCACAACTTCAAAAGGCATAATATATTCCAAGATAATTAAATGCTTCAATTGGAGTCTGCAAGACCTTATGTCAAGCCATAGTGCAAAATCAGAAGTCTGTAAGAAGTATTATCAGTTATTATTGAAATAAATCCTAATGAATCCATGCTCTTGCCAGTGAGGTGTAAGAGTGGAAGCACTTTAAAATATCAACTTGTTTTTATGCTCCTCTTTCAACTGGACTTTCGGAAATTCTGTTCCATTGGTTGTGCAGCTTGGTGTCCTTGTATATAAGCCAAACATTTCCTCCCCATAAAGCCACATTAAGCAAGCCAAACACCTGTAGGGTGAGGGGAAAAAAAAAGTTTTGTTGTATTTGGCTGTTTTGTCTTTGAGGAAAAAAAAAGAAAGAGAAAGGACAGAATATGCCTTGCAAACCAGAATCAGCCACCATCTTTGACACCCTTTGGACTTGGACAAGACATTTCCACACTCTTTGGAGTATTACAAGCTACTTTAACAGAATTCTTTGGAGATCAGATAGCCAACTTACTCTATCCTTTGCACAGAACTAGGCATTCTTCTCAGTCCCTCTGCACCTGCACATATGCACTCCCAGGGCACATGATAAATTATTACTGGGACAATGAATAACAGCCAGAGTTTTGAAGAGCAGGATTCACTAGAAAGACCATACAGGAAGCTTAATCCACTCTGCAGCATTCCTTTCTCTGAACTGAAGCTTTATATGATTGTACTAAAAGGAACCTTGGTCTGATGTGTACAGGTTCTCACAGTTGATTTAAAAGCTAGGTTTGGGACCAAAACAGAGCAGGAATCACAGTGTTTCTTCCTTACTTGTATTAGTCAACAAACCACTTGGGTGACTCAGTAACATATTTTAAGGTGATCCTGCCTTCAGGCATAAATAATGGGACTCAAACGTGTCTGGAAATGCTGCATCTAACAGCTCTAGAGGTACAGCTTACAAGTTGTTTCTCAATTTCTTCAAGGAAACAAGTTTTCTTCTAAAGAAAACATTTGCTTGGTGTTTTACCACATTATTAATGGGCTTGAATGACTAATAACCCATAAAGCAATTTTAACACGAAGCAACGCACACAATTGGTAGAACGGGACTCTCAGGTGCCATTTGTTATTTCCCAACACGTGTATTGTACCCATATGGTGAAAGGCATACATACCACAGACACATTCAGAATTCCCATACGGGTCACAGAAACAAAGTGACAAGTTGTTCCCGGTGCTTTGCAAGATTCGATTTCTGGAATAATACTGGCCCCCGTGGACACCTTGATGTCAGCAAGGGCCTTTGCCCAGAGCAAAGTGCTGACCAGCCACAGAAAGGCTGTCAAGACACTGATAGACAAGTCCTGCACAAGAGAAGTATTCATTAGTAGGTAAAAAAACCCCATGCAGAAATATATACAAGTGAGCAAGGCAGAGACAGTATAAGTTATATCCAAGATAACTGCAGTGTTAACGTCCACAAGAAAATTTAGTCATTAATGTAATTACAACACAATAGTGTTGATAATCAGGTATAAAACTTTATGCCTTTTGGATCTATCACACATAAACAATCTTACCCTTAAGTATTTAAGGTGACTAAAATTCACAAAGTCTTTACACAGGGAAAATCCTCAGATTTACAGAGGAATTTCCACCTATGGAACAATTGTATATTCCAATACACGATACAAACTTAAAGTTGTGGTGAAGACACAGTTCACCTGAGAAGGTACAAGTTCATTCCACTCTGCTTCAATACCTGCACAAGGTGTGATGCCATGGATGTCCAAGGGCTTTGGGTCCCCTTTTCCCCTTGAGTGCTGTAACAACTGGTCAGATACTTGTGTTTCCACTCTGCTTAACTTTTAGAACTACTGAATATTCACAAGTAATTCTTGCATTAGCAATTTCTCATCTCTTTGTGGTTTCAAAGTCAAAACATTAAAATACCTTGGTACTACTTACAGTTAAGGGAAACTTGCTATTTTGCTGATACACGTGGTTATATCCAATATATACCACGAGGGCACCAATGCAGTAGAGGAACACCAATGCTGCAAGCGTAACAAAGAACTGTGCAGAAGAGGAGAAGTTTCCCATGAGATGCACGTCAGTCCAAGTACCAGCACAGCCTTTTGGGTCTGGTGCACTAAATTCAACCGTATTCAACCTGCAAAGATTTTATCCTTCATGTAGTTAGAGCTTGTTTTACAGTAGAAACTTCATACAGTCAGGTTTCATGATAACAGTGTTCTGGTTGTGTAAGTTTACCCTAAAAGATTTATATTTGTATAATGTACCAGTTATACAACAGATATTCGCCAAGATTTCTGAAGACTGTTACCCATCCTGCATTGATATTTCCAGCAGTATCTTCAGGAGAAGAATCTTAATCCTATTTAGCTGAACAAAGAAACCCCAACTGGGAAGCAGACTTGGCAGCATTATTTTAGACTGGCAGTTAAACAAGCGATCAGGACTTCAAAGGCACAGAGTTCCATTACAGCTACCAGAAAATACAAGCACAGAAGTTGAATAAAACCTGTGTGACTAGCACAGAATCCTTTCAGATGCCCACTCTTCCTTCCAAATGCTGTAGCAATGCTAGGGTTTGTGGCCAAGTTCTGTACTTCCATAGCAGTTTTTAGTAGTTGGCTTCTGAATCAATTTCTATACTTATGTTCTTGTGTTCATTGAACACATACGAAACATCAACCCTGTGCTTGTAGTTGTGCAGCTGCAAGAGCTAAGAGGAAGTCTTCCTCCTCCTGCTCCGGGAAAGGAGCTTTTCTCTACAAGAGCGTTGCAACAACACTGAAGTATTTAGTTTTTCTTTGCCCAACACCCTCAGCTAGATAATGCTGCAATAAACTGAAAAGTATTTTCCATTCAGTCTTTGAACAGAAGTAGGATAACAGCATATCCAACATAATCTTATCTGGGCCTTCAAGTAAGTTAAAAATTGATTAAGAACTAGGCTGTTAAAATTAACTGTATTGTTTTGCTTACTAATTACTTTCTGTAGCATCCACGCACTGCTAGACTAGAGCTTAAGGTAGAGTGATACAAAGCAGTAATACAGCCTATTGCCATTTCTACCTACTTTTTGCTATAGAGCACTAACAGCTGCAGCACTTTGAACAACTACAGCTTAATATTTACTTATTGCTCCTACAGAGCAAGCCAGAGGTCTCACACCTTCATTCAGATATACACAGTAAGTATATAAGGAGACAGATGGGAAAAAGGGAATAATAAATACCCAGTGAGTGACAACTGAAGAGCTAATGCTCACCTGAATGGATAAGCAAAAGCAGCTGTAACTGTTTTGTTTGCCACACCTTCACAGGAAACTAGAAGGGTAGTTTCACCGTGAAAGCTTCCACATGTAGCAAAAGCAAAAATGGCAAAGACCTATAGGAATTGAAACAAAGACATTAGTGCACATCACTAAACCTCAAAGGAAGCAAGCAACACTCAGCTGAAACAGCTAAAGATGACAAGAAGTAGAGATAAAGTAAGCAAAGCTAAAATATGAAGTGATGTCAAGAAGAAAACATTGCCTTTCCATAACCAAAAAACATGAGCAACACTGCCAACAAAAGCACTTTCTGTTTATGTTCAGTTGTACAGAAAAAGCATTTAAAAAAACCCCAAACCAACCCAGACAAAAAACTAACAGCCAGCACAGTATTTCTTGCAGTTGATAAGGGAAATGTTTTTACAAGTCTCAGATATCCACAATCATAAGTCAGAGTAACCAGAAAATACATGCCCAGAGTACCACATCAACTTAAGCAGCCCTTATTCTCCCTTTGTTCACCAGCCACACACTAAACCCCGAACATCAGACAAGCTACTGTAATTAACACATCAAGCTCATGTGTCAGCAGAGCTGGTTCTTCCCTGACAACCAGAAGGCTTGGCTGAGCAGCAGCCTCCTGTTGGACACCCACCAGCAGCAACCAGGGATGGGGACACAGCAGCCCATCCACTCATGCATCTTCAGCTCTACCCAACTCAAACATAGGCACAAAGCCAGGCCTAGGGAAGGAGAGGAAACAGCTCCACTTACCCACTCAAGGACCTTAACAAAGCCCAGAGGCTCCAGGAGCACACTGAAGTCCATGCTCAAGCCAGCCATCCTGGTAGAGACCAGCAGGCACCCAGACCAACACTTGCCCACTGCTGTAGCCTCACCTGCACCTCTTTATAGGGCACCCCATGCCTCTGCCACACCCCCTCACCTGGCAATGGGGATGAGCCCACCCACAGATCCCCCAGCTGGGGCTCTTCAGCCCCAGACCTTTCCTGTGGGCTGGGGAAATGGTGCAGTGACTGTCACAAGGGGGAACGGCATAGGCCATTTTGTGCAGTGAGGAAGCAGTGACTTCTTCCCCATCCTCATCCCCTTCCCCATCACGCTTCGGACAATCACATGTGCCATACCCTGAGCTTGGTGATTTGATAGCAAACAGGGCAGAGTCACTTGACAATTCGTGTGATTGCTGAAATCTCATCAACTACCTTTGATTTTTAATTTGTGGATGCAATTCGATTGTGACTGTGCTTTGTGGCTGGTGTGTTAATCATCAATAAAAGTGAAGAGCTAAAACTCATGCTGAGGAAGGGTTGTGACAGAGGCTGTCCCCTGCCCTCCTCCCTGGCCTGACAGCTGGGCTAGCCAAGGTGGCCACGGGCACAGCATTCACTGCCACAGCTTCCTGGTTCTACTTGAGGATCTTGTAGAAGCTTCTTCAGGGATTGCTGGGGGACTCCAGGGAACCCTCTGAGGAACATCAGGGTGTCTGGTGATGTTCTAAGGAAGGGGTGCCTAAGGAAAGCCGTGGCTGCTTCTAGTAGAATCTACCTGATCTGACAGCTTTTAGGAAGATCTGTGAGCAGATCCTGGCCAAAGGGTGCTGGGGGGGGGACCCAAAGGGTGCAGCAGCTGCCGAGGAGATGCCCATGGAAGAGCTGGCTTGGTGTGCAGCTCCTGGGTATAGTTAGTGAGCGCAGCAGCTTGTGCTGAAGGTGGTCAGCAGCCTCCATGGAGCAGCAGATGTGTGCTCAGCCGTGGTGTGCTGGACCAGCTCTCCCTGGTGCATCAGAGCCTTGGCTCAAAGGGAACTGCTGAGCACTGGTGCAGCTCTCCAGGCCCGGGGCTGACAAGCTGAGGTGTTTTACGGACCTGTTACTGATAGGGCTGTGGAGACCGGGGTCAACCTTGGCTGAGTTTGCTCTGTGGCAGATGTTACTACTGTAAATTAGCATTGGGAGGCCAGCCAAAGGTGGGAATACACGAGGAAGCTTCCAGGTTGGGGACTACGTGTGAGAACAGTAGCAAAGAGTCAGTGTTTCAGCTGGCCCGGGGCTGCACTGCTGCAAAACATTGGCAAGAGGGTCTGACATTCTCACACAGTTCAAGGAGGATTTTTGACCCTGGCTTTCTGTACAACGACCTAAAGAGGTGCTGACATCTGCCTGCTGCTATGAGATCCTGGAGGAAGTCCAGCTTACAGCTGTGGAAAGGATGACTCTTTCCTTCCTTGCACTGCTTTGTTATAGAGTACACGAATCTCACAAAAAGTCACCCATGATCCAGAGACGCAGTGCTGAGGGTTCAAGCCACCTTAGCTTTGCTGTCTGGACAACCAGTGCCTATAAGGAGTAAAACAGGAATATAAAAACAAGGGCAGATCAAGATAAAATGTCTATTTGCTCAACTTCTCCACATCCTCCATGCCAAGAAAAATCTGTTCCATATATAAGTGGCATGTAAAATCTTAGTTCAGCTTAAACGAGCCAAACAACTCTCCGCCCTCCCATCCAATATACCTCTCTAATTTTTTCTGTCTTCCTTCTTCCTCATATTCTACTTAAAGCCTACAAGCAATGTATCTCCCTAAAAATATATATAGACCCTTGTTTGATTACTCTCCTTTTCCACTTTTCAGTTAATTAAAACCATTTCATTATTTGAAGCATTCTTCAAAAGTGCTGCCAGTCCTGATTTATGTGTTTTTTCTTCCTCAAGTCTTTTCAGATGTCCAGTATGGATGTACTCTGAACTATATACAATGTTCTATCTGTGGCTTTATTAATTCAAAATTGGAAAAGACTCTGTTTTTCACTCCATGTTACTTATCTCTCTGCTAAGGTTAAAAGTATTTTGAATCTTTTTTTGCTAGTGGATTGCATTCCAAGGTGATAGCAAACATGAAAAATTTAGGTAGTCCTTCCAAATGCCTAATTTCATAACCTGAAATAAATGCTGCATCAAATCTCTGCAAGGAAGAGTTTAAGCAGGAAGACTGTATACTGTCTAGGAACGGCAAAAAAAGCCTACTACAGAACAAGAGAGTTATTTTAATTGGAAAATCAGCTTGGCCTAGAGAAAAAGTGACAGAAGTATAAAATATACAGAACAAATGTGAGAAAGGAGAAGTTGATAACAATATAAATTAGAAGATAGCCTATTGCAGAAAAGTGATAAGAAAACAAATGAACCTAGGGACCAATATATGGTCTACAGGTTTGCAGACAACAGTGATGCATTTTTGAAACACAGGAGGATGAGAAGAGCTTATACCAAAGTGAACAGACAGAAATGATGGAATCGACTGGGGAAAAAAAAAAAAAAGAGAACAAACAAGATAGGAACAGCCAGTATTGTATTCTGTATTTGGGAAAAAGCAGGACAGTATTAATATTCTAATCATGTGATAAATCCTTTCCACTCCAGCAGGTCTCAAGGGAGTGCAGAGTCACATCTGCTAAAGCTTCTCCATCAGTTGTCAATACCCAGCAACCCCAGCTTGGAGAAGGCTGATAAAGGAGCTCTCTTAATATGGGCAGTGATTGCCAGTCATCTATGAAACACTGGTCGAGATCCAGATGTCTGAATGCTCTGGCAATACAGGTCTATCCATTTATCTCTATTCCTAAGAAAAGAGATGGAGTGACTGATGCAGAACCCTCTTGATAGAGAATTAAATTAGAACAGTACAGTTAATGTCAAGCTACGCAGTCATTTGGGAGTCAGTTTTTGCCGATTAGCTGATGCTTAAGCTGATCAAAAGACTGGGTTGATAATAGTTGACACTGTGACATACTTCCAGGTTCTGTGAGGTATTTGCCCTGGTATTTGATGACTCTGGAAGGATATAAAACTGATGTAAACACTGATTTAATTAGCAAGTAGGTAACTGATTGCTCTTTAACTGAAAATCAGTATTATTAGTGAAAAACCAAAAATTATTTCTCAGTATATCGAGTCCCATCCTCTGGAATATACAAAAGGACAAAAACTACGGTGTTTACATTGCTGGTCTGACACAGCTGGTGTCTGACATGGCTGTGGAATTGGCCAGTGGGATTCCTGTCTGCCCTAGAGACGTGTTCGCAACAGAGACAACAAAGCGTTTGCGCCCCTGTGTGAGGAGCGAGTGAGCTTCCCCTGGAGCACTGTGCAAGTCTCAGTTGCCAATGTTTGCAGCAGATTAATTCAAACTATCCAGGTGATTAAGGGGCACAGAGAGCTCATTTTCTAAGACTGAAAGGACTTGGGTGGTTTAGCAAGGTGAAGGGTAGCTGCAGGTATTACTGCTGGCTTGAAGTGCACAAGGGAGTGGATGCAGGGAAGCCAGAGATTCATACTGGAAGGCAGTTTTACCAAAGGGATCACTGCATGTCATCAAAGAATATAATTTATGTTGAACATAAAGCGTAAGCAGGAGGTTCTGGAAATATCTTCCAGCAGAAGGCAAACACTGAAAGATGTTTTATAGGGAGTTCAGAATATTTGCAGTATTGTTGCTTGTGATAGCAGTGGAAAAAAAATCCTTGATGGCTCATGATGTTCTTTGCCCACCCAATCCCCTCTACAGTCCAAATATGGATTAATTCAGGGAAGTCCCGAGCTCTGTGTTTATAGATAAAGCAAGAGTGGGTGATTAAGTTAATACTTATCTGGCAGGGGAGGCACCATGGCACAGGACTGCTCTGCCCCCAGCACTGTCTACTCGGCAGGTCTGGAAACTCCAGGTGGAGGAAGTGCTTTCCTTCCTCTGATATTAAGCAAACCTTACATGCCACGTAACTGTCTACAGGTAGTTTCTTGTGATATAAGGGGCTGCATTTTGTTAGCTCTACATCTTTTTTCGAGTATCTGCATAATTTTATTTGCTTGCACACTCTGAAGTTTTAAATCTTTTCTCTGCAGACCTGTGAGTATGTTTATTATTCCATTTATTTCTCGTCGAGTCTCCAATAAAAACACTACGTTACATTGTTCCTTTTCTCTGACTTTCGTAGCACCCCTTTGCCTTTGCTCCAACACTTTGGAAATCACTGTTTAATGTGTTTGGCTTTTGCTAAAAGTCCTTGAGATGTAGCTCAGTGCACGTGCCATTCACCCCTCGTATCCAAGCAGGTTTTAAGTTCTGTGGTTAATACAAGTTAGATTTTCAATTAAAACAAAAACAAAAACAAAAACAAAAACCCACCAAAAAACCAACAACCTCCCCTGTCCGGAGGGTTGCATGTGCATGTGCTGGTGCATGCCTTGGAAAGTCCTCACTGAAAACAGAGTTCTGGAAGATAACAATTGACTCTAAACGACAAGGATATGCTGTATACAGCTGGAATAAGGATTCTAATTTGCACTGTAGAGTTACGAATCCTCAGGCAGAATTGATTCAGCTGCTCACTGGAAGAGCTCATCTGGGCATGCTGGGTGGCTGCAGGGCTGTGCAGAGTCCTGTTCTACCATCTAGTGGCGTGTTGGGACAGTGCACACGGCAAAATGACCATTTCAGGATGACGAGGTTATTATTGATGTAATAAAGTATTACTGATTTACGTTCGTAATTCCTGAAACCCAACAGAATTTCTTGGATGAAGGGAAGCCATTAAGAATGCCACAGATGCTGATTTAAAGAGGAAAACATGCTGCAAAGGGGGTGGAAAGTATTCTCTGCGGCAGCCAGACCACTTAAGCTCCACATGGGTTGTCGGTAGCATCTCTGAGGATACACCAGTGCCACTGTATTTAGTACTGCATGTGATCTGCGCCTTACAGCCAAGCACACCTCTGTAGTGCTATTGTTAATTCACTTTTTGACGAATCGAGAAATCAGAAAAGCCCTTCCCTTTTCCCTCATCGTTTTTTTTGACAGCCATCTCTGAGAACTAATCTAGTAAATTCAGTTTTGACCGTACCGTGCCACTTAAGGCAATAGCTGTCCATCACCCTCCAGTCTAACACTGGGTTTTCTGATGGTTTATGTCTTTTTGGTTGGCACTGACACTTAAACAAACGTGCTCCATCCATGGCTGCACTGTTCTCTGCAGAAGGTTATGCCGTCACACATTTGAACTGATCAGGCAAAAAAAAATAAACCCAGAAGTAGGATTTTTTTTGCAGCAACTGGATGTGAAAAAAAGCTTGTGCTGGCACAAAGCAAGAGGTGGTTTGAGTCAACATCTCAGGAGTGTCTGGACACAAAGAGGAAAATTCTGCTCCCAGCAGAAAATGCAGGGTAGGACAAAACCCCTTGGGAACTCCTAAATGTACCGAATCGGACTCCTGAACCGGATCCAAGATCAGCTCAGGGTCTGTTGTAGCATCCTGACTCTCAGCATCAAAGAAGTTTTTAAATGTGTCCATTTTTTGGTGGATGGATAAAATTCAGCATCCACTCCCCACGCTGAACTACTGCTGCTTTGCTGCTGTGCAGTTAATGTGGCTATAAAACTGTTTGCATTTTTAACCAAATCTCATTAGAAGTTTATGTATAATTAATTATATGACTGTGCTGAACACATCACTTTTTCCCCCCCTTCTTTATTTTTCTTGATGGTTCCAGATTTCCCAACTGTTGACAAAGGATGTGTTAATGACATCATTATGAAGTTCTGTTGTTTACTGTTTTCTTCAACAAGTAGTAATTTTATTGACTTTGGCAGAGAGATTGGTGTTTTGCATGATTTCAATAGATTTTGTGACACAAAGGCACAATATAAACCAAGATGTTCCAGAATAAACAGGATTATTACTACCAGATGGAAATAGTCATGAAGCATTATTGGACTTGAAAAAACAAAAACATTTCAGGAAAAAAACGTTTTAGGAGTCAGCTTAATCATTTTGAAAACAATATCTAAGTCTAAAGTACTGTTTTTTGAGAAAACAACGAAAGAATATAAATAGTAATTATTTCAGATCTTGCTACTTTATTGTCTATGCACATATTTAGAACACGAGAGTCTTTAAAAGACTTGCCAACACACTTGAGTTAGTGTTGTAATTTGAATCTGAAATGAGGTATTTCTGGTTATAACACAAATCCAGGCAGCTAAAACTCAGAAAATATTCCGGCAGCAAACTTATTGAACTTAGAGACAAGAGATGTTGGCTGACCTTGTTTGTATAACTGGTCAAAGGATTGTGATTTTCAGATGAATTCTAAATTTATTCTGGTAACAATAGCTTATGCAATCTGTGGATAACGAGCCCTGGCAAATGACAGGTTTATAACTCCAATCCGGGTCACGGACATCAGGCCACAAAATAAAAATTAATCTATCCAACAGTACAAATATTTCTCATTCTAAATGGTGAGAAAGGAAGTCTGTGTACTTGGGTGGAATAACTGTACACAAATACAGATGGTCAAGCAGGTAATATTTGTCTGCCAAATGAGACACAATAGACATTCTTAGAGAATCTGTTAAGAATTTGAAAACAATGAAATGCACTAGGTAGGTCATATATTTTAGATCACAAATTGCAAATATATATACAGGTTAAATATAATGCAAACAGTAAGTAAAGCAAAAACTCAGAAAGGGCATAAGGAACTTAAAGTGTTACCAGGTAGTTAATTCAGTTATTATCTGACTAGATTAAATTCCTTAGAAAACAAAACAGAAACTAAACAAGTCTCAAGCAGCCTATATAAGCAAAGAAGGCTTTCTTAACGACATTAAATGCAAATGTTACTCAGTGAAACAAAATAGTTCGTAAATCCTTAGTTCAAAAGTTCATAGTCTTCCAAATGCAAGAGTGAGCTCTCTTTTTGATGCAAGCCAAGAGTTTGGCCAAGCTCATTTTCACATAGAAAAAGCAAACTGTACTCTTGGCACTGCAGTTTGGCAGCTCCATGTTTAACTCCTTTCCTCAAGACTGCTTCAGCACTGGACACTGAGCAGAGACAAAGGGAGAGGTGCAGTGACCCCTGGCCTTTTCCTGCTGCTCCTAACCAGGGAATAAATTGGGCCACTACTGATCCCTGCCAGTCACACTGTGGGCTTCGAGAGGAGCGTGACTTTTGGCAGGGAGACTGAGCAAATGAGGATACCGTTTGAGAAAGAAGATATTGTAATCTTGGTGAAAACAATATCACAGGGAAACCACAGAAAAAGAATCTCCTACAGGCAACCTGGGAAGTTCAGACTTTCAAGTACTTGGACTGCTGAAAGCTGGCTCTCACAAAAAGATTTTTAGAAATCAGGTAGATTTGCTTTAAGACTTTTTCCAGTTTAATTTTTAAAAGGTTTTCCTACATTTCTTGACCTTATCAATGTGTTGAGTGGCAGTATGAATGCAGTGTAAAATACAGTATAAAATTCAGCAGGAAAGTTTCCTTCGTTTCCTAAGATGTTTCAGCTTTAGTCAAGGAAATGTGGCTGGGGACCTTCTTGGGCTCTGAGCAGCTGACATGGTGCTGACTTTCTGCTCCTCAAGCCTCAGCCTCCAAACTAGGGTGGGTGTATGAACTGGTTATAACCATCTCTGGACCACCCTCACTCCTGAAGTGTGCCTGGGAATTATTTGAACACAAGTCCCTGTGTCCAGTTCCTGCCCTGGAGTGCTTCACCACTTTGCTGACTGACAGTGCTCCAAGGCAGGTGGCTCTCCTTGCCACTCTTGAATTTTTCTGGTATTGTAGCAACACCTTTGTAGGAGGGCTGGAATATCCGTAGAAAAAGGAGTTGCCTGCGATTTCCTTCTCGTTCCCTCTTGCAGAGACTCTCATCACTCTCTTACCTCTCCAGGCACTTAACTTGCAAGCCCGGTTTCTCCCTTCACCCATCACCTCCCTCCTTCTTCCTGCCTCCATTTTTCACAGGTCTCTCTCATGTTAATCAGTCCTGGGGGGAATCTTTCCAGCCTCCTGTGATGGGAGATAGAAGGCAGCAAGAGGCTGGCAAGAAGCCAGGCAGGCAAGGGAATAATAATAACGCTGCCTTGTATGCTCCAAATCCATTTTACTGCTGCACGAGCCATTTCATGAGCCATTCATCATATTCACAAATGAGCCCTTTACTCAGAGAAAATGTTGAAGAACAGAAAGCTCAGAGGGAAATTCCATGTTGCCTAATGGTGTAGTCACCCTGGTGTCCCTTACATACGCTGGTGCCTCTGCCAGTGCAGTATGTCCTTCAGCAAACACCTGCGGGTCAGGAGCAGGTCAGTAGGGATGTGCCTCACCTGAGCACACCCCAGTTCTGTCACACTGGGAGGGGCACCTGGTTTGCTGTCACCTCACCCCCACGGGATGCTCAGCCTCCGCCTGGGGGAACGGGTAACTTAAAACGACCAAACCTGGGAGCTGGTTCTGGGAACTAACACAGCTCGTGTTTCAGTGCTGGAAATGCTCTGTTTTGACGAGCTTCCTGGGGACTTTTCCAGTAGCTCATTTAATCACTCCTGCTGGTAGTCTGTCAGCCCCAGGCAGCATTTTGGTACATAAAGCTGCAACAACCTCTGAGGGGCACAGGCAGCAAACTGTGAGGCTGGCTCAGCTTGGCTGGTTCTGTAAAGGCATAAATCCACTTATACTTCCTCCCTTCATCCCATCTACACTGAGCATGCACCAAATTCTGGGCTATAGATAGTGCCTAAAAACTCTACCTTCCCTGTGCTTTCCCGTTAACATCCAAAACAGACAGTCTGGGTTTTTGGAGCTCCCTCCGACAGGTGTGTATAGGTTTGGCACATAACACATGTGTATATAATCTACATTAAGCTATGAATTCCAAGAATCCAATTAAGACGCATATTGTTAATGGAAGGCAGAATTTAAGTCGTGTTTTGACAAAAGTTTCTGGAAGATGGGCTTTGATTTGATTTTTTCATTAAGTTGCTATAAATCAAGAATAACTCCCTGAAAGTCATATCCAAAAAAATGGATGCCATTGAGTGTCTCCAATGGAAATAGATTTAATTGAAGCATTTGGCTTCAGTGCAAAAGGAAGAAGATAGAAATCCACCCAGACAAGAGCAGTTGTGTACAGAGCTGTGTGTTTGTGTGTGAATATTCAGCTCTTCTCTGTACGTGTAAGATGAAGTTCTCACCTGCATAGATAGTACCATAACTGGATATAAATAAGAAGTTTTAACAATGAGGGTGCTGAAACACTGGAATAGGTTGCCCAGTGTTCAAGGTCAGGTTGGTTGGGTTTTGAGCAACCGGGTCTAGTGAAAGATGGCAGGGAGCTTTGACTAGATGACTTTTAATGGTAATCTCTAATCTAAATCATTCTTTGATTCTGTGAAAAAATATGATCTCTCTAAGTTTCATGGATTCATTCTTTCCCAACAGCTTTTCTTTGGATGAGAAATTACGACACTACCGAGATTCACCAAGTTGTAAAAAATATCTCCGTCTTTGCTACAATGCCGCAGGCAAATGGACTCCCCCACCAAATCCTGTATGTCACAACCCATTTGAGGCTGGAACAAAAACGTCCATACTTTTAGGTACCTTTCCCTGGATTTTGGGCACTGCCAGAGAGTATGGACATATGCGTAGAGTGTAAACTTAAATTCCCCACACCGCACCAGTGACACTCCACGTGCTTGCAGTGGGCTAATTACTCAGTAACTTTCTTTTTTAGCCTCTTTTCTCAAATGCCCACTGCCAAGTGACCGGGGTTTGGTGGCTTGGCACAAGATTCAAGGGGTGCTGGAGATGTCCCTGCCGAACTGCGACTGAATGTCAGCGAGCCATTACCCGAGATTGTTCACTCCGTGGTGGACACTTTGCTTCCACTCAACCTGTTCCACTACAAATAAAGGCAGGGTTCCCACGGTGAGCGCACGGGACCAGCTCTGATGTGCAGCCCAGCAGCTCCCCGTGCGGATCCGTGGGCAGTGCCTGGCTCAGCCCCAGCGCTCCTGGCTGAGAAGGCAGCCGTGGGCTGACACGTGCCCAGGGCCGGCCGAACGGCTCGGGCACGGCAGTGTCCTTTCACACTCACAGACGTGCCTCCGTCCAAAGGGCTCTGCATACTTGGCACTCGGCCTGCTTGTGATTTTCCAGTGGCACGTGTTCAGTGACGGCTGCCGTTGGCTTTGGCAGATGCGAGGAAAACATTTTGTAAACCTGGAAAATTCCCAGAGCTCACGCTCCATCTGACTGGTTGACAGCATCCTCCTCCAGTGGCAGCTCCCGACTGAGAAGCATCAAAGAGCATAGAGCCTTAGAAAGGAAGGAAGAAGGGCAGGGAGAGAAGGAAAAAAAAAAAAAACCCAGGAGCTATTTTTTGTCTCTATAAGAATTTCAGTGTATTATTTCCTATTCCAAGTATTCAAAATTTAACAGTTGGTCCTCAAAAACATGCTGCTTTTAAGACATGCAGTTAAAAATCAACCTCTTGCTACAGCTGAGATTCCTTTTATTTGTCTTCTGATCCTTTACCTTTTGGAGGTGACATTTGCCAGCTTTTCTCTGCAGTCTCAATGACTAGAAACCTATTCTTCATTGTCATGAAAGCTGAGATCCTCACAGAATCATCTGACTCCTGAAGCTGGAGATGGAAGTACATCGCGTTCCACGGGACCAGCCATCAGAATGCTGGCAACACTGCCAAATTTCCCGGGAGAGCTCCTCCTGCTGTGCTTAATGTCCCAAAGATAATGTGCAAAGTCTCAGATGAGCTGGAGGAGCAATCTAAAGGGCACATTCAGCCCTTTGCAGTTAACCAGCACTAGTCTACAGATCATGTACCTCTCAAACAGGACCTGTCCATCGAGGTAACGCTGACATTCATGTTGACCTCAAGACCGGATTGAATTTCCCTAAAGATGCATTCAGAAAAGCCTCCAGCTCTAGTGGTGACTGCTAAAGTGAATGGGAGCAAAATCTCAGACCTAGAAAAGGGTTTGGGGCTCAGGTTTTTTTTTTTTTTTTTCCTTCTCTTTATAATAGATTGCTTATTTCCCCCAAACCTCTCTGGTGTCCAGGAATTGTGTCTAATTTAGAAACATCTTTTGGATTAAGGCACCTGTATGATACATACAGAGAAGAAAAAGGTATGAAATATTTTGATTAATATGCTACACATTTTGATTAATATGTTACATATATAGATAAAATATACACGTATAGAGATAAGATTTCATTTTTACAAGTTTTCAGTTAAAATGCTCTAGTTTTCTCACTTGGAAAGCATGTTTTATTCTGAAATTTGCCTTATTTAACATTGAGAATAAATTCAAACCTGGTCAGACACAAAAGATGTCATCATGGAGTATTTCAATTGCGTGTGACTAAAATGTCATTTATTTCAACTGCCATATTAAGAAAATCAGCCCTTGGCCTGGAACTTGTCTCAAACACTCTGTCAATACAGAAAATTGTGGAGCCTGTGGGGAGTCAGGGCTGGAGGCAGCAGAACCCCCCAAGGCGCCCCTCGAATCTGTGAAGTCATTTATTGTGGCTGCAAGAGCTGCTTTGGGCAGAGGAGGTCACACTGCTTCAGCTGGTGCAAGGGCACTTTGGTGCGAGCCAAAGGTCGTGCAAAAGCTTGTGAGGGAGCAGGGGGTGCCTATGAATTTTGCAATCAGCTGGCAGTGAGTTTTCTGTATTTCTGTATGGGGGTGAACGCCTAATGCACTTGCCAACAGCCCTCCCATGGACAGCAGAGGCACAGCACCCAAGCAGAACCTACTGCATTTAGGATGCAGATTAACTCTTTAGTGTGTTTTTTGTTTGTTTTCTTCTATTATTTACACAGGCAGATAGAAGGTTTCATTATCTTCTGAGTTCTGGAGCAAGTTTGGGCTGGAGGTTGTGCCGAGGTGTCATGGTTTAACCTCAGGCAGCAATTAAGCCCCTGGTGGCCACTCGCTCACCACGCTCTCTGCACTCCCACTGGATGTGGGAGAGAATCTGAAGAAGGTAAAACGTGTGAGTTGAGATAAAATCGGTTTAATAATTGAAATAAAGTGAAATATAACAGCAACAACAACAACAATCGTAATGTGAAAGGGAGGGAGAGTGAAAGGAATAAAATCCAAGGGAAAAAACAAGTCATGGCCAATGCAACTGCTCACCACCCAGTGACTGATGTTCAGCCAGTCCCTGAACAGTGACCAGCCCTCCCTGGCCAACTCCCCCCGGTTTACATACCAGGCATGAAGTTCTGTGCTGTGGAATATCCCTTTGGCCAGTTCGGGTCAGCTGTCCTGGCCATGCTCCCTCTTGCCTTCTTGTGCACCTGCTCGCTGGCAGAGCACGAGACACTGAAAAGTCCTTGACTTAGGGGTCATCACCACTGAGCACAGCTGAAACATCAGTATGTTATCAACATATTCTCATGCTAAACCAAACACACAGCACTGGACCAGCTACTAAGGGGTAAAAAAGACTATCCCAGCCAAACCCAGGACACAAGGAATGGATTTCTTACCCTGATTTAAGTTGACAGCTCTGGAAGGACAAGGGCATGTGCTGCAAGAATAGCTCTTGGCTACTCCAAAAGTCTAGAAAACTCTGTCTTGGCAGCACGTTTCTAGGGAAGACATTTGGCACAAATACTGAGCGAGAATTTTGTGGCGTGTTTTGCCCCGGGATGTTTTCCCAGTGTCTTTCCAGTGGCAGGGAATGGGGTAGAGTGCCCTGGCGTGGGGTGGAGTGACACACCTGGTTGTGGTTAGCACAAAAATAAAATGCTGAGTTATGGAGCATGCTCAGACAGGAAATCACTTATTTCCTTGTGCAGCTGCTATGACAGCAATGTTGATATTGGATCTTCCCTCGCTGAAAGGAAGATAGGGACTGATTTCAGTACAGATGAGCTGTTGCCTCACTCTGGAAGTTGGTTTTCTCCAGCCCCTGAGCACAGATCATCAGCCACGCAAGCTGCCAGAGGTGGATGGTTGTACATTTATCTTCCTTGATCTAGAAGATGCACAGCCCTGAGTAAGAAAAAAGTATTGATTTAATTCTGTTTGTACCCAGTAAGAAACAAGGAAGGATTTTCCAAGAGCATTTGAGGTAGTTTCATTTCTATTGCCCTTGAGACAGAGATTTATATAGTCCTGTCACTTGAGCGCAGCCACTTGCACTCTTAACTCCTGTGTTATCTTTGGGGAAGTGGCTAATAGCATTCAGTGACCAAAAAATCTCCTCTGGTCATTTCACGTGGGAAAACTTAGGATTTCCTGACACCAGAGTTGTAATTTTCACTGCAGTCGTGATTCTTCTGAGAATGATGCTACATGCTCTGCTCAGCCCTCCAGTAAAAAGCACAAATCTCATTTTGGGAGGGAGGTGTTTGTTTCTTTCTTTTTTTTTCCCTTGCCATTTGCTCTGCCTGTGTTGCCAAGAAAAGACAAAAAGAGCCATTGTTTCATCAACCCCGTCCCCAGCACTGCAGGCAGTTTTTAACTTTGGAACAAAGTGGGAGCAGGGAATATTTGAGAAGTTGTGTGACAGCAATTGACTGTAGAGCAAAATCAATGCTCCCCATCAAACCAGCTCGATAGCCTCTCGTGCATACCCAGCTGTTCTGTTTCTGGATGCTACATTTTGCTCTAGCAACATTTCCAGTTGTCATTACCAACTTGAGCTCTCTGTTTTACCAGCAAATGTTTCAACTTGGTTTACATATTAACAGGCTCGGCTAAATTCACCTTCTTTAAAATGTGCGGAAAAGGAGACTTGCACCAAAAAGTTAGGGAATTCTTGTGAAATGGATATGAGAGACTGAGCAGTGAGGCGCAGATGGCACTAATGTGACTTGAAGGGACCTATGTCTGATAAGAGATTTGTATGAGACACAGCCACGCTGGGGGTTTCAGGAGGACAAAGCCTTGGGGCTGAGATGGTGCCAGCTGTAGCTGCCACGTGCCTTGGACTCACACTCCCTGGGTTTGTTTGGCAGCTGCTTTGCAGTTCCCTGCCTTGCCGGTGGAAGTAAAGAGTAAAGGAGTTGCGACACCCAAACTCCTCCAGGGTTTCCTATTTTTGTTTGAAAAGTAGGCTTTTCCTTGGGGAAAAAAAAAAAAAGTCCTATTTGTTCCTGTTTGTCTACACGGTATCTCCTTCTCCTTTGCTTGAATCCCTCCCAGCCATACCTACCCTCCCATGTCAAGCCCATACGTGCCACAGTGTCGTCTTTGGATTTATGAGCCATCTCCAACCTGTGCTGGCTTGTTTTCCAGGAATACTTGTCCTGGTAGCACTCTGCCAGCACTGAGAGCTTCATGAAATCCCTCTGGGTGACTGACCCTACAACAAATGTGTATCCTGCCACTCAGGCCAGCCATGGAAAATTTGCCTGCATCCCCTTGCAGACAGGGTAGGTCATAGCAGCCAGAGACTACCTGGGTTGATGGACTTGTGTCTCCTGGAGCAGAGGCACATCCACACATTTCTCCCTAGCCACTAGCAAATTCAGCTTAGTCTCAGCAGTATGAAGTCGCCCAGCAAGACTGAGCCACACATCGACCTCCCCCGGCCTGAATTCATTCCTCTGGGGATTTGAAGTCCATCTACTCTCATTAAAAAGAATCACAATCAGTGAGAGATCAGCAGTCACACTGCAGCAGCGCTGACAAATGACATGGTGACGTGCACGGCACGAGGACTGACTTGTGCACTTGCTGTTCAGTTGTTTGTGCTGCCACAAGCTCTGCAGGGAACCCCTCGGTGAGGATGGTGATGGCAGTGTCCCTGTCAGCTGGGGAGGAGTTACCCAGCCTGGGAACGCAGAGGGAGGGAAATACCATCGCCTAACCTCCCTCCCACAAGTGCCACAGCCCAGGAGTGAGGAAAGAGCAAAGAAACTTGCTTGGACAATAATGAGATGTAGGGAAAGTGCTCACTGAATGAGACGGCCTTTCATGTAACAGACTGGTGCTGAAAATGCTGAGATTGATTGATATTGGCTTCTCCCGCAGGTCACAGTCCCGTCGCTTTAGCGCCAGGTCTGACCCGCAACCTCGCTCCGGCACACCCAGCCATGAAGGCATTCGGTCGTCACCCTCATGTCAAAACACACGTATGTGTTGCTGTGTGTGTGCGGTTACTCCAGCAGGTCCCAGCCTCCAGGAATCAACACCAGCCCGAGTGCAAGCCTACAGCTGAGCATGGTGGCTTTGCACCTTTAAAGAGGTGCAGAACAGACATACATGTCTGTCTGTTCACAGTGGTGGGGATCCTCGTATTTTGTTGTCCTTTGAGGAGGACAAACAGAGTCTTCCAATCCAGAAGGTGGAAGTCCCTTGGCAAGACAAAGTTCTACCTCCTAACTGGAGCGTCCTTATATGGGTTTCTACCTAATTTATTTTATGATTAGTAGAAGTTACAAAGCATTTCCCCCTAGAAGAACTGAGAGACCTATTGAGATAAAATGCCCAAAAAAGTAAGTGGGCAGGGAAGGGGCAGGGAAGGGAAGGGGCACAGACAAGAGACAAAGGTCAAGAGGCAAAGCCAGGTAGGTGTGATACATCAAGCCACAGGGCTGCAGCTGAGCACCCTCCACAAGCCCAGCACTGGATTCCACTCTCTGAAATCTAAAGCAGCTCAGCCCCAAAGCTGCTAGGCCAGGTCTGGATTCAAGGCAGCATTTTTTATACTGGTTGGACTGTGAAAATAAATATTCTAAATAAAAAGTGAAAATAAAGATAGTCCTCAAAAGAAACCAGAAGAGTTTAGAAAGCTGGACAGGGATAGTTATCTAATAGATTCCCACAGTTCAGTTGCTGAAATAAACTTTCTCACCATGTTTCCATAGAAAGCAAAACCGAGGTATATAAAATACAGTTTCATACTATCACTATTTGAACTGGAGCTACAGCATGGGCTGAATGTAGGACTGCACTGGACACCCCAGGAGGCAGGTGATGCTCTGCAGAGCTGCAGTCAGGCTCATGGCCCAGGGTGAGAGGAGAAAGTACCCCAAGCTGGGGTGCCAATTGTCCAGGTTTCAGACCTCTCGCCACCCCATTGGCTGCCTTGGGAGATTTGTGGCTCCTGGAGGGTGAGAATAAGCCTCCAACACGCCCAATAAGTCCAGCTAATCCTGTCCCTGTGACTCCCAAGGACAGCGCCAGCAAGAGCTGGGAGACAAGAGATTTGATTCCTCATCACCGACAAAATCCCAGACGATGAGGGAAGCTGCTGTGTTATCCCAGGTCTTGGTGGGAGAACACATCCCTCTTTTCCTATTGTGGGGGGTCGTTGGATCCCCAGCCATCCCTCAAGCCCTGGGTGTAGGTACGAGCACAGCCTGATCTGGCTGTTTGAGCGCCGTGGTTCTGGCTGTCTCTCGGAGCAACCTCTGGGCACTGAGCCAGCGTGGCTGTACCAGGGACTATGGAATCCATCACCAAGCATCCAGGGGTATTCCCAAAAGCAGGAGCGCACAGGGCTTTGGTGCGAGCTCAGTGCATAGAGGAACAAATTAGCAGGTAAAATGCCCTCTAGAAGAGAGTTAGCAATCTCACGATCCAATGATTGATGAATTAAATATTTATTAAAGGCATTCCTCGTTGATGCTCTTCAGGCTTGGACTGGATTTACTCCAAAAGCACCAGGCACTCATACTTTTTATAGCAGTGAATTTTTATGACCCTTGAATTACCTGTTTCAGAGGTAGAAATGCCTTCAGACTTCTTTCTCAATTACATTTATTAGAAGTGTTTAATCATAATGCTTTTGATTCTTGACTATTATTAATCATACACAGCTCTGTAAACTTTAAAAACCAACAATGTCACTTTACTCCTGGCTATTCAGGAAAACGTTAGGCTAAGCAGTAAGGAGATTAAAAAAAAAGCAATGGATAATTTTTTGAAGAGCAGATATTAATTTCAGATGAAGGAGCCTCATGTCAAGGTGCCAGGGGGAACAGTTTGGAGATCATCAACCAGAAGGAAGAATGGTTTTGTCTTTCTGGGTTTCAAACAAATACATCTCTTTTTCCAGCTGGGGACCCGAGCAAGGGCAGGTTTCCACTGATTGTGCACTCTTGGTATTAAACTGTTCTTTCAGCCCACAGAGGACAAAAGGCAAACAGCAGCAGCGTTCAGGAGGATCACAGCAGAATGCATGATCCAGCAAGGGGAAGGAAATCAGGCCACTGGGTGTCTCCTGAAACAACCACAAAGCAGCACAGTTTTGGTGCTTAGGGAGTGGAACGAGAATGGCACAGCTGCACACAACCTGCTTGGTTGCAACCACAGCTGGATTGTGAAACCTGCACCGCTAATGTAAGTATTAGTGTTGCCTTTCTAGCCCTTAGCCACGAAAAAAGATACCTGTGATGAGCCTATTTTGGTGCCTTTGGTGTGCCATGGGGCTGAAGGCCAAGGACGTCCTCTCCAGTGCAGGCTCTGGAGAGTGTCATTGCACGATAAAATCTTCCATTATGTTTTGACCTTAAACCCTCCACTTTTTTCCCAAAATTAGAATGAATGTAACTGGTTTTCTGTGCTTACTCTGGTATGGAAAGCAGGAGTAACAAAAAACAACCAACAAACCAGGGAGAAAAAAAAACCCAGTTCACACACCCATTTTTAATTATTTCCTTTGGCTTTCCACACCCCCCAGTTATTCCCAATATGTTTCCTGGACAATAATGCCTTCAACAGAGGTCAAGATCTTGACTGGATCTTTATCTTGTTCTAAACATGCCTCACAGTAATTCCAGCCCAGAATATTTCTTTTTTCTACAAAAAGCAACAGCAAAACAGTAATAAGCCCTCTAAAGTTGGTTAGTGTTGGTTAGCAAAACCAACATGTGCCTTTAGTTCAATGTTTGTTTTTCTTTTCATTAGAGGCTTTGCACTGCCCTTGGTGAAGAAACTCAGAAGCATGTTGTGAACTTACGATCACAATGTGTTTTGTATTAGGTCAGTTTAAACATTTTCATTTTAAATAGCGCAAAAATTCTTCATTTTTAGTTAAAGGTAAATTTTATTTTATTGTTATTTTTTTTTTCCACTTTTTAAATTTTGATTCTATTTTTTAAATCCAATTGTAAATAAACTTCGTATTTGAAGAGTTGTGCTGACAAATTTAGCATTTCAGCAGGTCAAAAATTTCCTAACCAGCTATCAAATGGGCAGGATTCACTGAAAGCAAGGCTTTCTGCGAACTGTTCTGGTTTTAGCAAACTGGCATTTTTGAAGGAAAAAAATGCTTCGCAGAAGAAATTCCAGTTCTCTTTGCCCAAATTATTGTATAAAGGCTTTCATAACACTCAAAGGTCAGTTTGTTTTCTCAGAGAAAGCAAGTTTGTAGTTTTTTTCACTTTCCTCCTCTAACTCAAAAGGAAGTAAAAACAGCTAAACAGTCTCTTTTGGGTACTAAAGCTGCCAATTGGTACTTCTATAAGCACTACAGAAAATGTAACGGAATAGTTTAAAACTTCTGTGGCTGAGCTGGTGAACCTGAAGCTGTGGCAACTCTGAAGTCCCAAGGCTGAGACACCTGTTTCTCCCTGGCTCGCAGACGCCAGCCGTGACCGTCAGGCTGAGAGGGGCTCCAGTGTCACGTGGATCTGATGGGGTTTTGGGTTGGTGACGGCCCTGCCAAAGCTCTCGACATGCAAAATTCCAAAAATTACCTTGAACTTTGGGGTCTGCGCAGGTGAAATTGAGCGCCTGTGCCCCCAGATTTACCCTCAGTTTCCCAGAGTCAAAAATTTCGTCCTGGCTGGAAACCCTGCTGCTCTTCCAAGGTCTTAAAGGTCAGCAGGACTGGGGTGTGAGCCAAGTCCCAGTGTCTGGCAGCGAGACACTGGCCTGGCTGTGGAGGACACTGAGCGGAGGGGACAGTGGTGCTGCTGGCACCCAGCTGGCAGTTGCTGCAGGGACTTTCGGAGGGTTGTTGACATGGTGCAGGTTTCTTGGGGAAGGAGGGCAAGCTCCTTGTTACAATGCCCTTTGCCGTGGGAGATTATTTATCCCACCAGAGAGGCTGGGAGTGTCTGGTGCTTGTCCATACGTTGCCTCCTGGGGAGAAACGGGATGTTACAACGGACTCAGGCTGGTGGGATGCGATGCCAGGAGGATGCTGCTACCAAGAAATCACATCTACAATGGGAAACAAATTTGTAAGGTGGTGCAAGGGGCTACGTGCCAGACAGGAACACGTCAAGCTGTGGCCAACAGCCCTGCACTCCAACTCCTGCACTGCTGGAGCCACATCACTTGCGGAAACTCCTCTCTCCTCAGCCTTGCCCTGGTAGCAAGAGGTTGTCTCTGTTTAATGCACGTTAAAGTTCTGGTGTAGATGAAGGAATCCGCAGTTTTAGCACAGAGTGGGCGGCGTTGGGGGAATCCCACAGGCTTGATGTACGATTATAGCAGCGTCTTATCTCTCAGTCAATTAATTATTGCATCCTTATTCTTTTATGAATGAACAGCAGCACTCAGAGTCAGGGTCTCTTTGTACTTGGAGACAAGAGATGCTGTAAGGCACACTAATGCCACAGGGCGGAGAGGAGAGGGGCAGGCAAGAGGGACATGACCAAGCCGTCCCTTTTGAGGGCAGGGCCTGCTAATGGTGCCCAGCTGCCAGACCTAGGTGTTTGCAGCCAGCCCTGTGTGAACGCTGGGAAAAGTGTAGGGCATGCAGAATATACGTGTGATGTGATGTGATGTGCTGTGAGACCCTTTGCACTGAAATCACCAAGTCACCAGAAGGCTCATGAGGGAATTGTATTTCCTGCTTTAAGCAAGATGTTGTTTGCTTGTGAATGGGACATGGGAGATGCCATCCAGGCTTACACACCTGCTTATGAAAGTCATTGGTCAGTTTAATGAAGACTGACGGGATTTTTCTGGGGTACATGCTCATTCTCCTGTATCTTGGAAGCACACTGGAGGGCATTTCCCAGACTGCTGGAGATGCCTTGGAATGATGATGCTCCGGGAAGGTAAGCTGCTCAGAAAAGGAATATCACTGACTGGCTATGTAGGGTCCACTCAGCCCCTCACTGGAAGCTCAGGGTATGTGCTCCTTCCCACTCAACATGTTCTCGGCAAAAAAGTCCCAAGTCACAAACAACTGAAAATAGTAAAATGATCTCATAGATCAGTTGCTAAAAATACAGAGAAGAGTCTGCTTACAAACACTGTGGCTTCATGGTGTGTTATTCAGCAGAGAAAGACATCACAGAACCCTGGATTCTTCCAGTTTCAAAAATAATTCTTCCTTTTTGGTGTTGCCTGCTGCCCTTTTCTGACCGGCACCAAGTTGATGCTAAGCCCACTGGAGAGGATCTTATTAAGAAGGACGTGCCAATGAACCAGGCAGGAGTACAGCACATCTCTCATGGGCCACAGGCTCTGCCACTCCTGCCCATTACCCAGGGGTGCCCTGTCCTGTCGGAGTCTGCACTGTCATGCCCTGTCCTGAGAGGGCACATGTGTCGCAGAGGGAAATAAACCCTACATAGACACAAGGCAGGTGCCGTAGTCTTGACCAGAAGCCTGATGCTGCCTGATGTAGTTTTGGCCTGAGGCTGCTCACTCACCTTTTGGACTTACC
The DNA here is from genome assembly GCA_013396755.1 of Sclerurus mexicanus. Classification (NCBI taxonomy): domain Eukaryota; kingdom Metazoa; phylum Chordata; class Aves; order Passeriformes; family Furnariidae; genus Sclerurus; species Sclerurus mexicanus. Next base: position 596,483 of record VWZF01000575.1, on the reverse strand, counting down.
TGGATCTGTGGGTGAAGTTGCTCCAGGGGTTGCTGGGCTGCAGGGACAGACGGGCCCCTCCTGAGAGCAGCGTTTGGGCAGCAACTGCTGATGGAGAGGACTTGCTGCAGGGCTCAGGACAGCCTGGCCATGCAGCTGGCTGCAGCTTGGCATCTCCAGGGGAGCAGTGTGCTCAAAGTGTGCTTAGCTGGCTCTTGCTCAGTTCCTTCCCCACCCGCAACCCGGGCAGGCTCTGGGAAGCATAATATGGTGCATTGTCTCTGATGCACTATAGGTCACCCCAAAATACAGCACACATTTACGTTTGAGCTGCTCTAAACATGCACAGGCTCCTCTCCCGGACAGGTCTGTTGAGCCACTGTGTGTTGTCAGCTCCTGGCTGAGTCTTTGAAATCCTCCCTTCGCAGACCTACTCTCTTTGCAGTTACCTGGCACTTGCAGGCTTGGGAAAGGCTGGGACTTTCTCCTCCAGATCCTTGTGCATACTTGTTCTGTGGGAAAGCCCAGCACGGGTCGGAGGCAGCACAACTCCTTGCCTTCTGGTGGTCCCATTACTGACAGTGACTATCCCATCCCTGTGCCCACAGCATCCCAACACCCCAGAAGTCTGCATGCACTTCAAATAAAACTCTTAAGCTCGGATAATGGCATTAATGGCTTTACTTGAAAGGCAAGCAGACCCCAGACTCATTCTTCTATGGTCGTGTGTGCATTATCTTCAGGAAATCAGTGCTGGCAGAAAACCGCCGGGGTTCTCCTGTGTGTATGACTACCCCTGGCAGAACAGGGGCTGGGGGATAGCTGCCCTTCCCACTGGAGTGTTGGCATCACCAGCTCGTGCTGGATCACATGTATCTTAAGAACAAGTCATGCTCTCTTTTATAAATGGTGTTCCTTTATTGTCTTTTCCTACCTCATCAGCATTGCTCACTGTTTTGTAGTGACTTCCCCCTAAACATGGGGGAACACTACATTCATGTTCATTTCAGAAACTTTAAATGTTGCTGGAGCAGCCTGTTGGGCACATATTGTCAGCTAGATTTAGGTTCATTACAGGTGTCTTCCACTTTCTTTATGACCAAATTACTCGGGTTTTAATTTCTTAGAAATATAGTTGGAAGCTGCATGATTGCCTGGGCTCCAAGTGACTCTACGCACCCTGACCTGCCTCACCTGGGACCTCCCCTCTCCCCCCAGCCCATGGCCCAGGAGCACCACTGCAGCTCAGCCAGAGCCACAGTCCCGTGGCTCACCATGTTCAGTCCAACACACATGTTTGCCCAGGGATAGGTGAACTGCCAGGTCTGGGCTGTGCCAGGCAGGACAGTGGCCAGGGTGATGGTCCCCGCTTCTCCTGTGACTTTACCTTGCTAATGCACAGACCCCACTTCTCTGGGGCTGTTTTCTCCAGCCAAATATTCCCAGCACGTTCCTTACCTAAAGACATTTCTTTTCGTCGTTAGGAATTAGCCAGTAGCAGGTCCTGCTCAAAGCTAAAGGAAGAAGGAGATTCCGAGCAGAGAAGGAGATTGCCCTTAACTTTCCAGTCCAGAGCAGTTTGCTGGCTGGTAGTAACAAAGGGAATGACATAGGGCTGTTGTCTTTTTCTTTTGTTATTTTACTTTTTCAGGCCTGTTACATAAAGAAAACCATCATAATGCAATGTTAATTCCTCCAAGGCATTAGTACAACACTGCATTTGGTTTTAAAAACCCAAGCAATATGTAATTTCCAGGTACTTAACAACGTGGATTAAAAACTGGTTCTTTCATTGATCTCAATATATTGATCGCTGGGATTCACCACCGAGCAAGACAATATTTAGAAGGTGCCAAAGGACTTGTTGCCACAATTTGTTTGTTCATCAGTGACCTAGACAAAGACATAAAGCTCCTATTGATAAAGTCTGTGGAAGACACGGAAATCGAGGGGTAATAAAGAGAGACAAAGCCAGGTTATTGTTATGCACACCTGACTTGTCTGATCACAGTCCCATGACATCCACTGGCAGGTAGCTAAATACCAACTTACACAACACCAGAGACAGACATGAAGACTCTCTTGGCAAGCAGTGATTTGGAGACAGATTTCCGAGTAATCATAGATGATCTTTTCAGCATAACTTGCCAGTCAGGTGGTAGCTGAAAAGGCTGCTTACACAACCTTTTCATGCATAAAATGAAGTTATCAGGAAGAAATGAAGCAAGGATCCCTGTACTCAGAGTTTAAGAAAGATCATAGCACATGAATGATCACTATTAAAAAGTCCTTAGCATTTATGAACATTTGATTTTATAGTTAGAATATATACACATCTTTACACATGCCTATTCATATATATTTACATCTTTCTGTGTGTAAACTGTATATATGTACATACCTTTCTTTGCATGTGACCTCTGTACAGTCAGTATATGTAAAATACCAACTGCCAGTGCTCACTTGATGCCCAGAAAACATGACATCTGTATTGAGACTCCTGGTTTCAATATGCCCTTGTTTCCAGTAGAGACATTCATCTTTGTGGGACACGAGACATGTCTGCAGAGCCTTGCATGGGGTTTTAAAACAAATGGCTCTTTACTCAGAAGTATTCTGGAGTCTCATTTAGTCCAGAGTCCCCTGTTGAACAGAAGAATTTTTTGGAATCCAAGGATGAGCACTGTACAAACTAGGTTATCTCTGCCCCTAGTCCACACTGCCTGGTGGGGCTGTCTCTTTTACTGTGTCCAGCTTTCCTGTTCAAGCAAGTTCCTGAGAAGCATCACCAGGTGACAAGCCTCCCACAGGTTGGTCTGTCACTTGGTAACTGCCCCTCTTCAATTCAAACCCCAATGGCTCACTTTTTTTCTTATCCCAAGGTACTCCACTGGAGAATCTTGTCAGCATCATGCCATTCACCACTGAGCAGTGTAGTGCCACATGATAAAGACAGCATCAGAACAACAAACCTTTTCACAAATCCCCTGAGTTGACTGGAGTCAGATTTTCCAAATTTTCAAACTACTTTTGATTTTGTGGACAAAAGTACACTTAAGACCAAGAGAGAAAGTACAGTTGTAAGAATGAATTTAAGCTCCTGAGGAAGATTCTGATTGATATAAGTGCATGAGAGAGTTATTTTCTTTGAAGTCCTCTGAAAGAATCAACAGGTGTGTGGATAAAGGAGACCCTTTTAATATAGCCTATTTTGCTTTCCAAAAGGCATTCGACAAGGTTTCTAATCAAGTCTTGAAGGAAGGTAAGAAGTTTTGAGACATGAGGGGAGGTCCTTATACGGACACAACATTGATCAAAGGATGGAAAATAATAGGAAAATGACTCAGCTTTCTCAGAGAGTGTGAAACTCGGTGATAACTGTGCTGCAGCCCATGCTGCTCAACGTGTGGTTAAACCACGTGGAGAAGGATGGGTGACAGCTTGCTGGAGGCGCTGAGTTACACAGGGTAATAAAGGTGGGAGCTGATTGTGAAGAATTGCAAAAGGACCTTATGAAATACAGTGACTGCAAATTAAATTAGATTAAATTCATCATAAACTGATGTGTACAGGACAAAATAATCCTAGCCTTGCATGAAGCGACATGTTATGATTCATCTGCTACCTCGTAAATAGAAAATCCTGGGGTTATAAAAAATAGTTTCATAAAAATGTCAGTGCAAAACTCTGCACTAAAAGCAACCAAACAAAACCAAACCCAGGCAATTCAAAGGTTAGTCGAGAAGAGAGACCGTAACACAGAGCTTTATCCCATTGCAGGAACATTACACGTGGCTGCTTGATGGTAGTGGTGCTTCACAAATGCCACGTGTTTTAAGAACAGCTGACAGAAAAAGCCAGTTGGAAAAGAACCAGAGGCAGCCTTAGCTGACATGCAGCTCAGCAGCCTTGCCTTTGCTGAGGTGTTTATAACAACCATCCCAGTGGCAGCATTTGTGTCTAATCAGCTGACTTGGTGAGGAATTATTATTTACAGTCATAGCACAACCTGCAAAGTCACTCCCTCCTCTCATGCTGGTTTACAGCACACAATATATTCAATAACCATGTGGGTTCTTGTCTCCTTTGGGCAGGACTCCATTGTAACAGGGAAGAAACTACTGAAACTCTTCCCAGGTCTTGCCTAATCCAGTACAGGCTGTGAAAGACAGACCAGGGATTAATCATGTAACAAAACAGCCATGGGAATAGTCTCCACAGCTTTAAGCAGAGCTGGAGCTGAATTAGGCTCAGCAAGCCCACTAAAAAAGCAGTTTTTTCCTTTGGGTCCATGATGGCAGTGGGGCAAGGTATTCCCAACAGAGTTGGACTTTGCAGCAGACACCAGACACAACATTGAGAACTCTGCCTTGCTACTTTGTGTGCCAGTGCAGCCTCTGTTTTATGGGATTACCTCCAGCAACACGCTGGAACTGGGGTGAGATTGGTCCATCAAGAAGCACATTGAGTATTCAGCAATGTTTCACTAATTACTGCAAAGGTTCTAGGTGTATGTTTCAGTATAGGACTTGTACAAGGAAACCAGTTTTCAGGAGAAAAAATTCTTATTTTTGCCAGATTCTCGCACATCTATTAACATTTTCATGGTCACAACTCAGGACATGAAAGGCAGCAAAGGGTCAGCTTTCTCATTTGGTTTTAGTGTGTGAATCGATTTGCTTTTGTCAGAAGGTGTAAGGATCACAAAACCTTGTGCAGAGGTGAACTCTTTATTTTCATCTTCTGGAGATTTACGGTAGCAATAAAACCAAATAATGGTCTTCAAGCAGCAGTGCTGGAGGTGAGACTGCAAAATCCACAGTGTGTGGGAAGAACAGGAGCTTTAATGAAGTTTGTCACTGGCATTTGGTTTAACAAGGAGCTACAAGCTACGGACCTTGAAAAAATGGATTAAGGTTAAACTGGGGCAAATTAACAGACCACTGCTTTGTTATCACAGGGACTGGGCAGCACTGTTTTGGTCGAACAGACTCAATGTTTTCACGGCAGATTATAGGATAGACTTGAACCTGCTCAGCTGAGATGGAAATGGCAGGGAGGCAGCCCCACCAGAGAGAGATTAGTTGTCATGCTCTGACCTTACTGTGACTTACAGACGTATCTCTACCCAAAGCCATTTCACCCAGAGATTATCCTAGTAAATTGCTGGGGTATGACATCATTCTGACACATCCAACAGTGATCTGCAATACCTTGTGCTTTAAAAAAGGCAGCATCTTTTGGAATAGGGAAAAATTCCTTGAAAGGGAAGAGTACACCAGCCTTATTCTTTACAGCCAGAAAGCACATCCCAAAGGCTCTGAGCAAACAGCTTTTTTCGTCTCACATTTGTAGAAAAGGGAAGGAAGTTTGAGACTGAAGTTCTTCCCTCTGCCTTAGAAGATGTAAAGTTTAGAGTCCATGCAGTTTGTCTGACATGTGTATTACTTTTTTAATGTTCTGGTGATACGAATACTCAGGCATTATAAGTTTCCTCATCTCATTTATACAGAAGAGTGGATGTGAAGGCTTTAAATAGCTACACTAATAACCTAAACTAATGACAAAGAAGTAAAAATGTCCAGCCCTCAGATCCTTCCATGCATCCTCTTTTTACTCACTTGAATTTAAGTACTATAATTACAAAATTTCTGAAGTAATTCTCAACAAATTATAATTACATGGCTGTGTACAATATGCTTACTCGCACAAGCAAGACTCAGATCCTCAGATCTCACAGTGTTAACCAATGAAGCTCTAGAAAATGTAAATAGTTATATATATTAATAAATAAAGAGTATGCTTGTGCAAAATTATCTAGTAAACTTGGGAAATAGCTTGATTCATATATAAACTGCTGAGGGAAAAAAGTTACAGAACCCACATTTGCTGGTTTTTGGCTCAAAGATAAACAAACAATAAATCTGCCCTTCTACCGAGAAGAGTTTTATAAGAAGGAAGTAAAAACTTTGCTGGAGGCATGATGGCTTCTTAAGAGCCATCCTTAAGAGACCTCTCTGCTCCAGCCAGGAGCAGGAGAGAGGACTACCACTCTGATTTTAGGAAAGCTTACCCTAAATTGAAAATTCTACCAATTCTGTTCGAAAAGCAGTTAGGAGTCCTCAGACAAAGATTAGTAAGGAAATTATATGGAACAAAATATGGTACTTTATGTCCTGCCGATGTCCTTGCCATATCCTCTGAATTGCTCTGGATTATGCTACGGCAGACATCGATACTTTTCAGCAAAATACCGTGCCAGGGAAAAACAGCTTTTGGAAATGCTTAGTGCTAAGTGCTTCTCATCCCTTACCGTGAATTAAAAGCAAATATCTTTAGATATCTGTGAAGGTGTTTTAAAATCATCAACAAAGTCAGCTGTGCTGCTAGTGAAACAGGCAAAAGACCTCCAAAGAACATAACATCCATGGTTAACAACTGTGATTTCAGTAAGCCCGACTTTACAAAGCATCTTTAGTCTCAGTAGCTCCTTATTTCTGATCATCTGGGTATTCAGAAGGCATGCAGCCCTCCACATAAGGCTCCTATCCACCAGGTTTAGACAAAAGGATGATCTTTCACTCAGGTGTTTACAAATTTGACAGAGCAAGTGTGCACCTATAGGACCCTGCTGGGGCTCTCATGGACAAAGAAACCCAAACGTTTCCAGGTAGGGATGCAATTACCATTGTTTCGATGCACCCTCACGGTCCCTGCCTCGAGCAGCTCAGCACAGTCACTATTTTAATTGTTACAGTAGAATTGGAGGACAGACATCTTTTCCTGTGAGTCCTTTGCCTTCTGCACAGTCCGAAGGCTGGAATTTCCCTACTGACTCCATGCAGTGACCTGGGGGCGGCCACTGCGCTCACGCCGATAAAATACTTTTAACTTGGACAAAGGGCGACTAGAGTGGGAGAATCTGGAATGTTGCAGCTGGTGGGTTTTACCAGCGTGGAAAGGAAGAGGAGCCTGCCTGCCCCTTGGGCTGTTCATGTTCTCTGGAGATAACGTAACAGCCTTTAAAGTCAAGTGCTAAAAGGCCATTACTGTAGGCTACAAGGGCGCCTTTCCACAGCACAGCACGAGCTGGAGGCACCTCCAAGCAGTGATGACAAAAACCATTACAGGAGGTGCCTTATACACCCACACTGACACGTCTGATTGTAAGGTACCCACTGCAATTTAAAGTCATGCAGGAGTTAAAAGTGTACCTTCTAATTATGAAAATCCTGTCCAAAGAGGCATGAGATGTTCTCTCTGCCAAAGAGCCGACGTTATTTTTCAGACACTGAAATGAACTGAAGGGTGCAACAGTGATGATTAATGTAATGCTTTTAAATAAGCATTTTTTGTGACTTTTGAGGTAAAGTTTAAATACTGAATCTTTATTTGAGAAGGGGTTATATGAAATATAAATAGAGGATAATTCCTTATATCAAATCCAATTACAAGTGCTTCAGTTTTAAGTGCATATGGACAAGATGCTGAAGCACGGATGTGCTCACACCAGGAAAAAAAAAGGAAAAAAGGCATGTCCAGTATCCCCTCCTCTCTAGAACTGAGCTGACTGCAAATTCCATCAGCCCCAAAGTGCCTGCAAGCCAGCAGAGCAGCTCTCAGAGCGCTGCAGTGCCAGCACAGCTCCGCTCTGCTCTGTGTTTGGCAACAAAGAGCACAGGAATGACATGTGATGCCAACATCACAACTTTCAGACACAGTCAGATGGCTATTGTTTTCACTGCCAGAACTAAACTTTATTTCCATGTGTGTTACATACTGGTATTTGATGCCAAGTACATTAAACTTACTTTAACAGAGGATTGAAGTGAGGAATATTTATTCTTCCCTAAACAAGAAGGAATGTAAAAACCTATAAGAAAAGAACTGTTTAAGCTTTGATTTGATTTTGGCAAATCAAACAGTTAAGTATTCTTCTGTTCTCTCCTCAGATCTTTCAAAGTACCAAAAAAGCATCTTTTTATAATCATGCAGCTGAAGAAAAAAATAATCTTACAAAATCCATTTCTTATGCTAAATATGGTTACAAATGAGAGTATTAAACACAAAATTCCCAATTCCTATTTTTAAATACAAATACTGTATTATATTATGAAATGGGGATAATTAAAATATATCAATGACTACAAATCTAGTAATTTACAGCAAACAAACATGCTGTTTGCTTTCATGTGGAAGAATTAGGATATTGTATGGTTCAAGCACTGCACTATTTTGTGTCAACTCCTTGATGCCCAGAATGTCAAACCACCAAACACAGACAAGTATTCAGGTCTGTATAGCACCAGGTGTTTTTGTTTTTCTTTTTTTCCCTTTTAAAGATACTAACATTTAATAAAATGAGTGACATTACAACTTTCTGAAAGTGACATGCACAAGTAGAGGATTTGCTTTGAGTTTTCAACTAATAAGCTGAAAGTTTTAGACAATACTGAACAATTAGTAATGTATTTCATGGTACACAAGAAAACAGTGCTTCCACAGTATATCCTCAGTTCTCAAGTACAAAAATATCAGTTATGGATAGTCAATATTTATCAAAATTTTTATTGGTACAGAATGAAAGCAGCATTTACTTTATTTTTGTTTTTTTAAACCATACATCATAAAATTCCCTAGTACACATGTGAAGGAGTGAAATAGGCTCTGTACTATTTACCTGCTACTGATACTAGAGTGAAATACCTGCTACTGATCCTAGGTCCAGATTCAAAATCTTTCCTGGCCAAAACCAAACTATATAATTAACAGCAAAGGGAAGGCAGTTCCTCAGTGTGAAAGGTCAGCATTTAGAGTCTTACTAAAACACTATTTTTGAAACAATACATCACTTAAATGTATAATTACATACACTACAAGTGAAAAACAGGTTTCTATTAACAAGAACTATTGAGACTGGGCATAAACATCTTAACCACAAACCCTAGAAATATTATGGATGCTTTGATGTGGCCCTTTTTGGTGAGCGAGTCAGAACAATGAAGTATGGCTTTTCAAGCTTCCTTTAAAAGCACATTTTATAAAATTGTGTAGATTGAAATTATTTTAGAGGACCCTAACATTTTTCAGGAACATTGTTTACTAATTAGAACCATTAATTACATCAGTATATTAAACCATTGGCGGAGAGTTGATCACCAGCATAACAGGAGCTGTTTGCTTTTGCTGTAGTTTTTTGTTTTTAAGTAAGGGAAGTACTTTCCTAGTGAGAGCCACCCTACAGTACTATCAAACATTTCAGAGGTTACTACATAGCTTCTCCATTAAAATCCTCAACAGTTTTGTTTTCCAGCAGATACTCATGTCAAGCACATGCAGAGAGCAAATACAATCAAGTGCAGACAGTTCAAAACTATCTCCCAAACATATCATTTTACAGCTGCCCTCTGCAAAATAAAGGGCCCTCCTCACCCCAAAGAGATGGGGCGAGAAGGGGAAACAGGTCTGCCATTCATGTAGGAGTTTGGCTAGCATAGAGTTTTATTAAAGTTGTTAACAAAAATAGTTAAACATTTTTACAATTTAACATCCAGTCTGACAAAAGGCAAATCAATGAAAAAAATACAAAAAAGTAAAAAAGTGCACTACCCAGTCCAGTATTTTGCTTTAAAGTCATGTCACTTACAGCATATGAAAAATAAACCCAGAAGTGTAATTACTTTAAAATACACCGCTTCCATATTTCAGTATTTTACACATATATTCTATAGTGGAAGAGGAGATCTCTTAAAAACTTTACTCTTAAAATATTGAGGTGCATATACCAAGTGGGATAGACTTGGCAAGTTAAGTTGCAGTAGAGAATCCTTTCAAATTTGGCATTTCACTTACAAACCTTACTGTACCAGCAAGATCTGTAGTACCTAAACCTTCTAGTAAGAACAGTAATTTTGTTTAATGTAGATTTACTAATACAGACAACTACAAGAAATGGTGAGGTCAGCAACTCTATGGGATCTTAAGGAGTTACAAGTCCTGATTTAGTTGTCAAATGGAACAATGTCACAACAAACTTTAAGGCCATGTTTTATTTGCTGATTAATGGACAAAAGGCAATGGATTCCCCCCCCACTAAATATTTTCTTGAAAGTCTGTGCTCATAAAAATCATGAAAAGTTGGAAAGACTTAATTATTGAAACTTTAAATATATTTTACACAATCTTGTTTGTACAAAAATACAAGTTAAATATAAACATAAAGCAATCATGATAATTTCATGTAAATCCATTTTGTGATATTCTGTTATATATAAAAAAGTTTCTCAGCTCTGTCTCATTTGTGAAAAGATCAATACCAGATTGAATCACTACTGGCAAAGGGCCCTAAAAAGCACACTTCAGCATTAAATATGTTTTACAATGTAAGTACCGTTTCCTGATTTTATCTTCTAAAGACTGGCAAAAGATAGGGCAGTATGTCCATAAACCAACAAATAATTTGGCTACAATGTCATAAAACACAAACACACAAATCTGTACAACAAACCAGTAGCTATGCAGTACGAACTTGTTACACACACACATAAACAGACATGGAATGGAACTTAGTGAGACGCCGATTGTAATTCACTGTTCTTCAGCCTGGCATTTTGTCTTACTTCATCAAATGAATATGACTTTGTTACCTTTCCATTCTTAAATACTGTGTGAAGGAGGTCCTGCAAGAAACACCATTGTTTTAGCAAGAGCCATTTGGCAAATGATCAAACAACACAAGTTATGCAAACTCAAAAGCGAGCACGCGAATCAAGGCTGGTAAGACTAGAGCTTAAACTATCAAGATACTATCAAGTATTTACAGCTTCTTCTGATATTTTTCACTAATGGTTAGACAGAAGAAAGGACTTGGGCCATCCTGTGCACAGACAGCAGGTTTGTGCTGAGTAGTCCCTTTGTTGAGACATCTACACCTGGCCAAAGCCAAACATACACTAGATATACCTTGCTAGAGCAGTTTATAAGAAAGGTGACACTCAGTCCGTCAAATACAACTCAACTACAGGTTGATTTTTTGCAATTTGATTTTAAATTAAATACTTTTTCCCTCTAGGAAGAAAAAAAAAAGAGAATAAAATATCTTTCTTCACAGTGCTCTTTGCTCATGTATTTTATAAAACAGCACACTGGAAGGGCAATGAACACAGCGTGGCACACAAAAGTCAGTACAACAGCAACGCTGTTATGACCTATGGCAAGGACCTGGAGCTTTAGGGAAATGCACCCACAAAAGAGGACGTTTCCCTGTCGCTCCCAGGGAGCTCCAGAACCTGTACCACGTAAGGGATACTCCCTAATACCCTGGGACCAAAAATATTTTAAAGAATGACTTCACCTGTCAAAAATGAAGGGACTATATATTGCCTAATTTCAGAGCAAAAGTCTCGTGGTTTGTGTTAAAGACATCTCTCACCATTAGGTGCTTCCCCCTTCCACACTGCCCCAGTCTCTCTCTCTCTCTGAATGTTCACCACAAACATATGTACATGCATATATGTATATATAAATTTGAAACTATTTTTTCTTAGATCTTTCCATCCAGAGCACAACACCTACAGTGTGTAAAACACAGGGGTTTTTCACATTGAAATTTCTCAGAGATCTCAGTTTTATGCTTACTGCTACGTAACACAGTGTGTCTAGTAGCACCCCTCTGCCTGGCAGCACAGAAACAGGCTTCTGTATACCAGAAAACTCTAGAAACTGTCAGCTTCTAAAAGCTGAAGTGCAACTCGACAACTCATTTTCAGTCCTCTTAATTTGGGAAGAGTCCACATGCGATTAAACATTTCAATGTTGCACACTAAAAAGGCAAGAGCTATCAAACCAAAAGCCTGAGATCGATATAAAGTTTGCGTTTGTTTCACTGAAATAGCATTTCATTTTGCAATTGTAAAGAAGTCACAGGGTTAAACTTACATGTTTGAAAACTGTGCAACTACTCTGTGTACAGAGCATTGACCCCTGAAGAAACTAGAAAGTCTCAATGTGAAGTAGCAACAAATTTTAGTTACAGCTGTCTCTCTTCCACCTCCAGCTGCGGTCAGTACTCAAATTGGGCAATATAGCCCAAACAAAACTACTTGGCCAGCATATATTCTGCAACATTGAGACATCAGTTTTGGGGAAAAGCAGCAATGTTCTCCTGTGTCTGAAGACAAAAGAGAAAGATCTCTATTTGCAAAGTGTGAACACTCTACTGTCGTTCTATCATTCTGCTGTTACTGAATTTGGCACTAGGGACACTTCTGAGGTAATAGGATGGAAGTTGAACAAAAAAGACAATCAGAAATAAATTCTGAAATTAAGGTACAACCTGCTTTTTCTCAGTCTATTTTTGCATGAAGAATGATGTAATACATATTCATACCTGTCCATACTCTTCCAGATCTCCCTTGCCTTCTTCAAGTGTCACGTACTCTCCAGCAGGTGTCCTGTGCAACGACAGCCGTCCTTTCTTTGACCTTTTGTTGGGATCAGCAACGGGATCCTTGAAGACATTTACCTAAAATGAAAAGAGTGTTTTTGTGAACAGAAAGGGTTTTGTGGGACTTGCAGATGGCAGTATTGCAACAGGAAATGTCAAACACATTTTCAGGTGGGGAAGCCTCTACCGAAAGCATAATGGTAGAAGTTCTACAAAGACATACCCCGAGACCATTGGTCACCACGTAACTGCATTTAAAGGAACAGTTTAAGAGATCTCTCGTTAGTTTCTGCAACAAAGCTCCACCAGATCCAAAGGCAATGTTCTCAATACTCCATTTATTCTTCTTCATTCCCTCCACGATCTAAAAAGAAAAAGAAAATCATGACGGAGCATACTTTTAGGCCACGCCATTTTTCCATAAAAATATTATACTACTTCAACAAGATGCTTTTACAGACAATTAAGCCAACTAACATTCAGTTTCCAGGAGATGTGCGTAATAATTCGGTCAATACTTGGCACGCTGTTTGCATTTTTATTTATGGTTCCAGCATGGCATAATTACAGAAAGCTTTTGCTGTAACACTAGTATCATGCCAGCATACCAACTTTCAAAACTAGGGTGGCACAGTAACGCAAGGCCCAGAGAAACAGAGCTCTAAAGAAAATAAAAGACTTCATGAGAGTATTTCAGAGCCTTCCCATTTCCCAGAATTGTGGGAAGACCTCAAAGCAGAGGTCTGCATTCATGTATCCTGAAACAATGCAGTCATCTTGCTCATCAACTCCAGAAAGTTATTACCCACTCTGACCAACGACTTGTACAGAGCAGCACTCTTGAAGAACACATTGCCTAGAATTAGAATAGCAATTTCAAAGATGGGAAATGAAAATACATCAAGCTGCTTTAAAAGTTTGCTTTGCCACCTTCTCAGGCAGGTACAGATCAGCGTGAACCGCACTGCAAACAGTCAAGGTAAAAGTTACCATATAATTTCCTCTCACCCTCATTCTATCCAGAAAATTCTGGCATCCTCTAGTCTGGAGTAATGGATGCTTGTTTAGTCATGCTCATAAATGGCCAAGGTTTGTTTCCCTGACCTGTAACCCTTAGGTAGCAGCCTGAAATGATGGTTGTTTCAACCACTCTCTTCTCCTAACCCTACTAACAAAAGCAGGTGAAAAACCCAGAGTGGGGGAGATAGCAAAATACCATCCACCCAGAAAAAAGGAAGGTGAGAAGCAGAATGGAAGGATATGATCTATGGGGAACAGTGCAGGGTTTCAAAAATCAGCATAATTACAAATCTGGTAATATTTAATGCAATCTCAGCCTCCTGCATCAAGAAGAAATCCCAGAGTAACAGTGAACAGGACTGTTCCAGAAGCTACTGGTGAGAAGCTGCTTTTTTTCAGGGACAGCTAAGGATCATAAGAGAAGAAAGGAAAAAAAAACAAAGACAATTCCAACTTCAGACCTGAAAAACTGCTGGTGTAAACAAAAGAGCACACTAGTATTTCGTTTATCCACTTAGTCACATGCAGACTGTCTTCAGTCTGAATGCCTGCTAGAGGTCCATCCACAGGAGAGGTGGACAGCAGTCATAATCTTTTGAGACGATGCTCTGAACACCTTCCCACCATGTTCTTACCAGAGATTTCTCCCCAGCAGAGATCTGATCAGTGAGTTTCTATCCTTCCAATGGTACCAGCTTACTTGGCCTCACTCATGAATTCAAGCAAAATGAATCTCAAGCCCTACCACCATGACTTCCACTTAAGAGAACCCTTTGGAAGCTTTGTATCCTGAACAAATGCCCCCCTCAAATATGTGACCATGCCATGGATTTTAGCAGTAGACATCAGACCCTTTCAGTGACCACGTGAAAAAGGAATTTCTACTTTCAGGTGATTAAATTCTTCTAGAAGCAATTACAAGAGGTACTCGGGGAGGATAAAGGACTGAAATTAATTAAATGCTCTTTTTAGTATCTCCGAAGTAACTGAAGATGACAAAGGAATGGTAAGAAAAGGGATTTTGTACCTTCTCTACTTAAGCATAAGGCCCAATAGTACCATAAGAAACAAGACTTGACTGGGCCTGGATATGGACTCTTCTTACTTTTGCTGTCTTTTGAAGAGGCAAATGGAGGTAAACTTCACCTGGACTCTGAAGAAGCTCTGTCCAGACACTGACCAAGCCTGAAGCCATGTGAACTGCTGGCCAAACCTGAGCCAGTATCTTTTGCTCCTTTCACTATGCAGTTTTATAGCTCAGGTCTGACACTGAACTTGCTTGAACGTGCTTGCAAGATGTAGCACGGACTACTTGGTATAAACAACATCCTACACCAAGGCACACGATGCTCAGGCCTCATGTTCACCACAGGTTAACTTGCAGGTTAACAGATGTTAGTGTGAGTACAGTGTAGCTGGGCCATGGCTGCTTGACCTTCTCGCCTGGGTGAGAAGAAATGTGAACCCCTCTTTTAGTTTGCATTCCTGCTCTCATTTAGAGATGTTTTTTTCATCTTGTGCTACAGGCACATGTCCTTGCTTACCCCGAGTGAAGAACTGGCTTCTAGCTTTCCTCTCTCTCCAGGGATTTCCTTACTCAGACTGACCTTTGGTGAAGGGTGGAAGTCAAATCAAGGCTAAGGTGAAAGACAGCTCTAATTGTACCAGTGACCAAAGGCCCACGTAACAGCTTCCCTAGGTAGGGGGAAGAGATGGGAAACAGCAGCAGTAATAGGGAAGAAAGGGGAGATGTGAAACAACTGGAGCCTCCCCGAAAGGAAAACAAGAAAGAAGAATTTCTTGTCTCACACTTTCAAACCTATACAAGGAGGAGAGTTCAGGCGTCAAGGTTTTGACCAGCTTCCTCTGACTGTTATGAGCATGATTAATATTTCAACTATGACTCCAGATTAGAGGATTTTGTTTGTATAAAAATTTAAAGATATCTGGAAATTGAATGTTCAAAGAAAATCCTTTGAAAGTGTAGTATACTGTGGAGTTAGCAGATTGGAATGATTTTAAAAAGTGAAAATGCGAAGAAAGTCAGAAAAATTTCCTTACCTGTTCTACCAGCATCCCCTATTAAAACAAAGAATTTTAAAATCCAGTTTATACTCTGAGTTGTTCTCTATATTGTTGTTTCATAGTTTGGATAGCTAAATGAGGCGATCAGTTACTACCCATTCTAGATTCTCCTATTATATTCATTACCTTTCTTATGATTTGCAGCAATAAATCATGCCTAGAACCTAACACTGATGTGGACTAATTAGAATAACGACTTGCATAGGCTATAAGAGGGGGATGGAGGGGAAATACGGCCACAACAATACATTCGTATTTGTTCATGTAAACCCCTTTTGGAAGAGAATGAATTAGATTTAAGGGCTGGTTTGGTTTTGATGTGTTGTTTTGGGGGAGTTGTTTGTGTTTGTTTCTTGTTTGGTTTTTTTTTTTTAAATCGGTAAACTATTACCCAATCTTCAGAGAGTCAGCATTGTAGCCTTGGTTTTGCTGACACAAGAAGATGAAGAGACCCATGAAATGTAAACACAACTAAAATTAGTTGCAAGATCATGGTCTTTTTGCTCCAACATAAGTTGTTGTTATCAAATGAGAAGTGTCTCTTTCCTTCCTGCCTGTTTCTCCCAGCTCAAAACAACAGTTTATATTCTCCTGTATAGTGCTGGCAAGTACTAGCCCCTTTTTTGGAACAATGTAATTCACTAAACCACAAAATTGATCACTTTTGGCTGAGTCAGTTTGCTGTTGCAGCTCTGGTCTAAATTACTTTAAATACCACCGTTAAATGACCAAAGCTGCCACGAGGCACTGCAAGATTACAGAGTCAGGAAGAGACGAGAAGGTGCCAACAGGTAGCAGGGAGTTATGTCTGCTCTGTATGTCTTGGGGAACTGGATCTTCTGCTCTCTTATACAACATGCTACAGGTAGACTTCCCATAATCAGTTTCAGCTTGATGAGGAAAATATGTAAACAGGCAGATTGCCTGAACAAAGAATTGCTCATTCTGCCCTCTCATCCTGCCCCAATAGGTGCTGCATTTCTTTTCCTGCTCTATTCAGAACCTGGAGAGCAGAGCATTTTTTACTCTAATGCAAAGATTTTAAATACTAGTTTTAATATTTTGACTAGAAGCAATGTTATATGAGCATGAATTTTGTCCAGTACAACTCAGAGCAAGCAACCCAAGTTCCTTACAAGGAAGAACAGTCCAGTTCCTGTCACAACTCAAGAAAATCTCAACCACAACATACTATGCCTGACACCAGCATCAGTCCTGTTAAACCACTACTGAGAACAAGCACAAGTGCTTTTCTTTTGTGTGGTTTTTGGTTTGTTTTTTTTTTTTTTTAAACAGAGTGTATTTCCCTGCTATCTAATGATAAAACTTTCTTTCCAGCTATTAACCTCTCATGCTTGTGTTCTGTCAAGCATACCAGCATAGCTGTATATTCTCAAAAAGCCACATGGAACATAAAAATAAAGTAAAATAAATTTAAAGGCTGTTGGAGGCAGAAGAAAACAGTAGTGCCTGACTGCACTACAGTTGGCATATCAGGTTACGACCTCGGCATTAACTGCTCTCTAAGGGTCTGAGTGACAAAGCTGAGTTCTGTCACTGAGGTACACATTATGTGCCCATGCTGGATACGCAGATCATTTCAGACTAACTAAAAAACCAAACCTGATATCTCTCTTACTCTCAATTTTGAGGAGGAGGAAAAGTCAGCTGTGTTAAGAAGAACCTAAGGATGTGTCAGTCTAGAAAGCTAAGACAAGTGCCAACAAATTCAAGTAAAGTTAATCTTAAATTTATCCAACTTGTTCTGTTTTTGAACTCTAATACAGCTGAAGATGAATGATCGAGGATGACCCCGATAAAGTCCTCTTTCTTCTACATGCCCTTTGTCACCTATAGTCGCTGCAGTCTGTACCTTTGCAACCATATTGTATTACCTAATACCTAATCTAGTCAATAGCAGTGAATTTATGACTAGTTTCAAGCACATAGCATCTACTAAATCATCAGTTTTTGCCTTGGTAAAATTGCAATTGTGACTCACACTACAGCCTAATCTGTTACATATGTGTTCTGGCTTTTCAGTGATCCTTATTCCACTAGTTAGCAAAACAATGAACTCACCGTCCTTACCCCTGGTTTTAAGAAGACTCCTTCAAAACTACACCTTCAATATTTGAGAGCAAACACACTTCAGATGGTACATAAGTAATGAGGCAAACCAGTTAATTACTATTGCTGTAGCACAGTGATCATGCACAGTGTGCCTTAGACATCAATGAAAGGACCAAACATGCCCAGATTTTAATCTCAATTAGACTTGACAAGCATGATGAAAGCAAACAAAAGGAGAGTCAGTGGAAAGAGAAGGGTTACAACAGGGGGATTACAAAATTCCTTTTAGGGATTTTTAATGCATCTTAATAATTTCCTGTGGAGTTTTAATGAATTTGTTTTACGCATTATGATATCACTGCCAATGTCTGGAGTGAAGGGCAGGGGTGAGGTCAGCAGTCTCTGCTGCAACATCTGACTAGTTGTGACAGAGTCCAGATTAAATATCAACGTTGCCAGTGCTACCCCAACACGTGAACAGGATCTCCTACCTCTTGCAACGTGTTGATATCCACACCATCCCCTTGAATAACTCTGAGATACGGTGGCAACAACTTGTAGCCTTTTGAATTTTCTGTAATGGGAAACTTCTTCCCCAAGATCTCCAAGACCTATTGAAAAGAGAGACAGTTCAAAATAAAAACAAAAATCTATGTAATATGTATACAATAAAGAAACACCATTTCCACATTTGAACAAAGTTCTCTCTAATAAAATAAAATAAATACATAACTCTACCCACATAATCATGCTCTAAATCTACCCACACAAATAAAAAGCATGCCAGCCATTGTGGTGGAAGCCCTTAAAGCAGTCACAGACCATACGGTCTTTATGAACTTAGACCCGAGAGCTAATCACAACCATCCTTCCCTCCTTTCTCCCTCTGCTTACTGTGGATTTTGTTACTAAATGTGTCAGCTGAAGATTCTGCTCTTCTTTTGACCTCCCTTAAGACAATGGATGAGGCTTTCAGTTTTCTGCGATTTTGTAAGACAGGAATACTTAAAATGAAACACTTCAGTTAGGAGCTTTTCTTATCAGCTCTGGTAAAGGTCATTCAGAGCTCTTATTTGTGATACATCACTTGTCCCAAAGGAAAAAAAAGTGTTAAAGTTGTATAGACCTGATTTGATAGAGTACCAGTGTAACTAAAATTGCCCCTACTTTCTTATTAGGACAGTGCTGGCAGCTACTCAAATTCAGAGGTATCAACAGCTTTTATTATGAAACTGTAACAATCATTATACTCTCTTAAGAACAGTGAGGCAAGGAGGGTGGGTGCCACAGATTTAAATGCGCATCTGACAAAAGGGAAAAGAGTGCTAAACTTGTATTTGTAGCACAAAACAGTGAATTACATTAATACAGGATGTCGAGATACCTAAACTTGGTGGTAAGAAGTCTTATTGACCTGGCATTTATTAATAATCAAACTGTTTCTCATTTTATTTGTTATTAGGTGATGAAAATTTCTCTTTATAGGAGCATTCCAGCATCGTTACATCAGCAAAACTGGTAACTGTTGTAAAAGCTTCAAGAATTATATGCAAGAATGGGTTTGATGACAAATACTAAACTATTTAGACAGAAAAACAGTTTCCCTATCTATGCTTAGATGTGTGGAAGACTTTTGGGGTGGGAGACAGCTTTGGCCTTGAAAGGTGCAGCTGTGAGCTCAAGAAAGCAGAGAAGATACCTATGGCCTTGTTCCAGGCACGGGAAAGTAAAAAAAAGGAGAAAAACAAGTGTGAACAACAAGATATGTTTTGAGATTTACCAGCATGAGAAGAGATATGAATTACCTATCAGAAGATGGTCTAAGACTCGTGGACAGAAGTGCTTGGCTAATAGAGTGTGACACGTGTATACGTGGACAGATAAGAAAAAGTACAGAAGTGCTTGGCTAATAGAGTGTGACACGTGACAGATAAGAAAAAGTATAAAAGACAAGCCTTATAATAATAAAGTGGCTGTTAGTTGTTAACCTTTTCTTGCCCTAGGCCTGTGTATGTGTTTTTTGTCCCTTGCATAGATGAACTAAACATTTGCATTTTTCACAAGTCCAAATTAGCCAGCATCATATATATAGGATGCATATCAACTTGCAGCATTATGCCTCTAGGTTTGCTAGCCAGTCATTACAAAACAAACCACTGCCTTCCCAATCTTGTATACAAATGACTTCAAGAAAGGATTTTACCTTTAAAACAGTGTCAAGGGGATTCCCGGAATCTGGTCTAATAATAAGCGGCGCCTCTGGACTTCGGGCTTCAATTATATGCCTTAGGTCATCGCCCCATATTTTTTCACACGCATTGTAAATGTCATAGCTGTCACTAACCACAGACACAGGCACTGAAGAAAACTGTGTTACTATGTGTTCAAAAGCATCTTTTTCATGATCTTTCCCCCAAGCTGTTATGGTACTGCAAAGGCAAATGAAAAATTCAGATTAGAGTGGCACTAGGAGAGAAAATCATACATTCTGTATTTTCTACCAGTAACAGTTCAAGATAAAGATAAGCAACGTGATTACAAGAAAGCATAACCTATGTGCTTATCAGCTCTGTGTTGCATGGATAATAAGTCTATACACTAAATAAACAGCACTCTGAATTTATCTTTGGCCCTTCAGACAAACACTTGGCACATGAAATTTCTTTCACACGTAAATGCGGGGTTTTTTTTAGTTTTATTAACATTTGTGAGAGAGTTTCTCTTTTAAATCTGAAATTCAGACAGTTAGGGAATTACAGATGCAAGAACAGAACATCTGCTCTGGCAACTTCACACTATAAAATGGGAAGTTGAGAACGAAGCACCATATGTTAGAAAAATCCTAAGAAGAAAACAGAATTTATTTTCTTTTTTAATAGTGATATAAAACCATTATTCTCACTCATACACACATTCTTCCAGAGGAACCTCAGGGCATTACCCTTGGTGCAAGGGTACAGGCAAGCACATAAACCAGAGCTGCTGAGAGCACTAATAAGTTACTGAATGCCAGTTGATCTGCAGCTGTCTCAGACCAGCTCACACAACCTGCACACAAAGACCTAAAAATGCTCTCAAGCACAGCGTAAGAGTCAGTGGCACTGAATTTTTACCTTAAAATTCCATTGTTAACTACTGTGAGGACAAGCCCTAGGTCATGGTAGTGAAGAGACAAAAACTTTGTTTCACAGAGGTTGGGGCAGTTGCAGGAGCAGCCCCGCTGACACACCAGAGGACAGCACAACACTCACACCACCACCTCACATGGGAGGTGGTGGAACAGTATGACAATTCTGGAAAAAATCCGGGCCTCTTGTATGAGGCCTTTTCTGTGTATTAACATGGAAAGGGTGACCGCAGTCTGCATGTGGCAATGCAAACTTTCTGTGGGACAGTTTAAGCTGTCTGATCTAATGTCACCACTTCAATATGCTGCGCAGAAGACACTTGATCTTGTGACTCCATGTGTTTGCTTCCATTACAAAAAAATTTATAGTTGCTTGGGCCATTATTTTTTCGATTTAACTGTAGTATTAAGATATGCTGAGGGAAGAAATTTCAGACAAAATTTGTCACTTCTATTGATCAAGCAGTTCCAGAACAGCACTACAGCAATGATACAGAAAGTTCTGGGAAGCAGTTCTCCTTTAAAGGTGACCACTACCCTACAAGGGCTATTTGGGCAAGACTTTCCATGATCTGCCCTGTAATCCTGAGTGAGTGCTAACTATTTAAAGTGAATACTAACTATTAAACTGGTTTTTGCGTTCAATATGAAAAACACAACCTTCCTTTATATTCTGCTCATTTCAGTGTGCAAATGTGCAACTGAAACCCAAGAATTTGCATTCACTCCTAACTTTGTAAAAGATCTGGATATAAAAAAAAATTAAGAGCTCTCTATCTCAAATGCCTGAGATCAGTTCTTTACTCTTAGAAACTCATTCACAATTCTTAGTGAGAGATCAAGGATTTACTGTTGACTGAGTTAGTTATGCTGAGGGGAAGCTTAAGAGCAACTCCTTCTGGAGGGAGAACATGATCTGTGGGAGTCCAGAATTGCAACTTATATGGTTTTTCCCTTTATGATGTTATGTTTAAAACAAAATTTGTTTATAACGTGAATCCTCAATATCTATAACCTGTAAGCCTTCAAACCTATTCTAAAAAGAATACCCAAATTTACTTAAACCTGATAATAAGGTTATAGTTAAAAACATTTAAAGCACATTTATAGTTCAGAACAACCATGACTAGAACATACAGAGGCATCAGTACTCAACTGCAGCCTCAACAGCTGGATCAGTCATAGCTAATACTATAAGATCTATTTCTGAATAACAAGATGGATAAGAAAAAAAAATCACATTTTGTTAAGCTGTTTTTAGAAAGGCTTAGCCTAGTATCTTACCTGTGTTCAGCAGCTGGAACAGAATATCCCGGAACTGGATCTTTTGTACCATAGTACTTTTTAATTAATGCAATTCCTGCTACAGTGTCTGTTCCTTTGAAGTTCACCAAATGAGCTGAGGCTCCTATGCCTGCAGTCTGAACAAGACGAAACTTTCAGTTTCCATGCCAAATACATGAGCCTAAATCCAGTCACCACCTACTGCTAGTCTGTAGCCAGCAAAACTCTTAGTTCATGTTCACTAACACTCTCTTCATGCATTTTCACAGGACAGACATAGGCAAAAGCTCTCCCAACCTAGTGCTCACAGCCCAGAGACACATCCACCTGCCCCCACCGCAGATCCCCCCTCCACAATCAGTCCAAACACAGCACTCGGTGCATTCACGATTTCAGTGCAGAACGGGGACAGAGGTTAACAGACACATGCTACAATCCTTCACAGTTAAGAACAATTAAGATTTTTTCAAATTATTAGACAAGTAGTATTACCTCTTGTGAAGAAACTCCTCTGTAGCCGAAGTCATGTAGTTTATACTCCAGTCCTTCTAAGCTGCCAGAAGTCTCTAGCAAATATTTGGCCAAAATCTTTTTCTGCTCTCTAGAGTTTGTAGCTACTGTGATTGGATACCATGACTGCACAAGAATAGTCTAAAACAAAACCCATCACAACATTAGGTGTATGTTTGCTTAGAACTTAGCAATGCCCACTTGGCATTTTAGCAATCACAAAAAGGTCTATTTGTTTTTATTCTCTGTTCAGAAATTCCTGATGCCTCCAACAGTTTGCTTTAGGGCTTAAGCAATTAGCCTTTATAAGGCAGGTGAGGTATTGACCTTCTCAGGTTATCACTCCCAAACTACTGACATGCAGTTGCCCCATCCTCCTTTTTTGTGGATAAAAGTACCTTTAGTCCTGTAAAATTGTTACAATCTCTTGCCAGGTGAGGGAAAAAGGTCTGTGCAAGAGGACTACAAAAAAGAATCCAGGCTTACTTACAGCAGAAAATGAAAGTTGCCAGAGATTTCCCTTAAAGCAACAAGGGATTCAGCCTTTAATTTAAGTGCATTAATATTTACTTCAAAAAAAACAAATTAAATTTCCAAAACTGACCTCAATCCAATTTGTAAGCCAGTAGCACTCTGGATCTGTGTTTTCTACTGTGAAAAGAACATTTCCTCTGGGAATTACAGAACCCTCAGGAACAGCCTTGATTTCTATAGGAAGATGGCCATCGTATTTCTGTACAAGAAACAGTAATATTGTTAGACAATAGAAAAGATTAGGATGTACCTCTCTTTTATTTGACTGCAAGGAATAAAAGTTAGTCTATGAGTTTATTGATAAAGTTTTCTTCTTCTTCATTTCTTTCAACCCTAAAAATAAACTCCTAGCCCAAATAAATGAGAAAATCCATATTTCACAAAAAAGGCGGAAAATCCTGTAACCTAAAAAACAGTCTCGTTATCAGTTGTATTGCTTTTGCAAACTGAGCCAGGAAGGCTTAAACATTCTATAAGAACACAGAAGTTCTACCCACAGAATAAGAAATATTTGCTACTCAGTTTTCTTCAGTGGTTTCAAATGAAGTAAGCTAAAAAAAGTTTAGTTCTTACCTAGACCTCTAAAAAATCTCTAGTTGTGCTTAGTATAAATGTGTGCTTTGTTAATTTATTACAGTAGGATCCATTTAATAACTATTTTAAAGACTATTTTTCATCTCAATTATTCACTGAACACAAAATCTCAAATTGAAATGTCATTCTTCTGTCAGTCTTTCAACCCCGAAGGACATTCACTGTGTGAAATGAGCCTTTTGAAAAAGAGTAACTTGCAAACAGCAAATCTAAAAGAGTAATTATAACTTTCTGAAAGAGGAAGAGCTAAACTGGCAGTACTGATAATGTTTTGGATAACAAAATTTTTTGACAGAAAGCTTCTCATGAGATATTCTTTAAAGGCAACAAAAACTGCACCAATTTAGAGAAATTACAGATTCGTAAGTAGCATCAAAATGTATTCTCCAGTACCCAAAACACATCACTCTTCTACACTAGAGTTTAAAAGTTAATTTGAAAGTGTAATAACCTGAAGCAAATTGTGTTTATATCATGCAGGGTTTAGTTGTCAGACTTGGAGATTTCTGGATTAACAAAGGACAACAAAGCCTTCAAAAGGCTCGAAATAATTTATTTGTGATTCAATGAAGACAAAAGGATATTTAAGTGGAAAAAAAATAAACAAAACAGATTTTGACTAAACTGAGTTGAATGGACTTAGTTAAACCACATTAAAACTCAGCAACGACAGACATGCGCATTAAAAGTGCATTAATTCAGTTTATCCAAGGAGGGATCAAGTTACTTTAAATACAGATGAGAGCGGCTCCCAACGTATGATGTAGCTTAAACACAAATATGGATTGAATTCACATTTGTAGTTACTTGAAATGGATGCAAGTCCTCTACAAACCTCTCCATTACTCCCTTAGAGAACTGTGGGCTCAGGTACCTTGCTGCCATTTGAAACATTTAGTTGAAATTGCACACCTATGGTCCACCCCAGTGGCAAGATGACATCCAAATACAATCATAGACAGATGCCACCATGAGAACACATACAACCAGGGAATCCAGGGAAAAATAAATGCAAAGGACTAAAAAATGTGCTTTCATATGCTAAAAATATCCATTCACCAGAACCCAAAATGAAACCTAGCATTTAATTAATCTGCAGAGATTAGAGCAGCTCTGATGAATGCCCTTGGTCTGAATCTGCTGCTTTTACAGAGAAGAGATGTTTGCAATTAGTTGAAGTCTGACACCTTTTTAAACAAAAAGGAAAGAGGATAATTGTGGCAAGACTTAATTTGGAAGGTTTGGTGTGCCTGAAGTGCTCAAGCCTTGTATTTCATAATAAAGTTCAACTTTCATATCTCTGAAAAATGTAGGGAACAACTGAACAATACAGGTATTTTCTGGAAGTATTTATACACCCAAGAAGTTGTAATGCTTTCTGCATTAGAATAAAAGTTGTTATGATTAGTTCCAGAAAGCAATGTAAATGATGCAAGCAACCACTAAGTGCTGTATTGCACAGGGAGACTTGCCAACAAGCCCCCACTTCCATGAGCTGGCTGACGGCAGCCATAAATCCTTATTACCTGCAAAGCCATATTTGGCATCTGAAAGGATGAAAATTACTTTTCGCTAAGGAATTACAATTATATGATTATTCTTTGACAGCTGCTACTCCCTAGACACTAAACATGAAAAGCTAAATTTATCCAGTCTTTACTATCAAGATTAAAAGGAAAGGCTGTTGTACGTATTCTACAACTGATTCAGAAATTCTTCATGATGATCTCAAATTATTTTCATAATTTTTTTTTACCTCCAGAATATAGTTCCATCCCTTTTCATTGAAGACATCATCTTGAAAATGCTCCCTATATACTTCTTTGGCTTCCTTGATTTTCTCTTTGGTCACCACTTTACCTGTAGTTTCAGAAACAGATGAAAGCTTAGAAACTTACAGTGTTCATCAACTGATAAACTAACTAACCAAATATAACTTTCATTTATTATATAGATTAGGATGTTCAAGAAAGCAACAGGACAAAATATATTTGTGGTTTGCAGGTGACTCAGAACAATTTGAGATTATTATTCTTTTCTGATGGTCAAAAATCTGTCATGAGGTTTAGTAGTAGTGCTTTTCCCAGAGGAATGTGTTGATAGTGCGAGTTGACATTAAGGGCTAAGCTCCAGGGAGAATGCCCACGGAGAGGTGTTACAAGCCGTCTTTGACTGACCACTTTGTGATAGGAGCCAACAGACAAACCACGTGATTTGAATAAGCATTGCCACTGCTGTAGGGCCAAGAGAGAGAGAGAACAATCCTCAGATTGCTAAAGACAAAAGAGATCAAATTCTCAAGTGTTTTGATTATAATGGAATTTCAGTCTTTGGCAGAATTGGCAGAGATATTTATTGGCTCAAGACAAAGACAGGTAAGCCCTGTGACTGAAGTTTTGCTTCTAAAGCTCAGCAGAAGGCAACTTGCATTCAGGTCAGAACAGGTGATACTCGTACCTAATGCAAAAAAGCAATCAAAACCTTAAACAGCACCAAGAAATTTTCGGCTGTTACTCTTAAAATTAGCAATATTAAAACCATTTTCACATGTAGCTGCCACGTTCAATGACGTAAGCTGAGGGGCATCCAAAATTTAAGGAAAATTAAAACCATTACTGGTTTACACAGTAAACAGTAAATACAGACTGAAGTTTATGTTCAAAATGCAAAACGTGTTTTCCACTGAATCTTCTACCTGCTCGTGAGTCTATGCACAGTATTGTTCTATTTGCACTTATTTCAATGTAGCCCACTGAAGTTGGGACATGAATACCTCTTCATTTTTAATAAATCATTGGCATAAATAAAGATAGTAGAGATGTGTCTGAATTACAAAGTCAATACGAACAACTTATTTTCAGAATCACATATATAAGATCTTATGCATGTCACCACTTCTGGTGTACCAAGATAATCTGGAATTGTTTCAACTATAAGGCTAAGGCTTGAGAAAAAAATATTTATTTATTTACAGGTCAAGTTTTACTGGAATTTGAGACAGTTACCTTTTAAATATTTATTCAGAATGTACTGCAAACCATAAAAAACAGTTTCTTCATACTTCACTTTCCTTAATTTGGAATTTTCAGTCTTCTTTTCACGACATTCAAAGTAGGAATATACTTTGCTTGTGTTAGGTGGATATTGCTTGTAGTGTGTAACCTACATTAAGAAAAACTTCAGTAAGAGCTCAGAACATCACTACAAAGCACAAGAGAAATCATATTTGTACATTAAAGCTTAAGAGTAACTCCCAGTTCTTCTGGACTGTTATTATTTATCTTTGCACATTCAACACCATAAGTATTTAGGAAATTTCCACTTTTTTTAGTCTCCTTCAGTTTTCAGTTCAAAAGACTGTCATCCATTCTTTGCTTCTTTATCAAGTCTTTTCCCCTAGAGCAATCTTCAAGGTCAGCCCTTCTCCTCCCCTGATGACTTCGCTTTGATTAACTGGGAAACACATTGCCTAGGATTTTAGGAACGGCACTGAACACCAACATGCCGGGTCAGTGTTTGTTTTCTCACACTTTGGCCAAGCCTGATAGCTACAGGAAGCACAAAATTCCATCTCACTATCAAATACCTTCTTGCATTTGACCGAAGTTTTGAAGGCTACAATCCCACAGTTCAAATAAAAGCCACCCAGACTCAAGAAGGCATTGACAACAGCCTTTACCCAAGCACCTCCTTCACCGTGAGCAGGTTGGGTCTCTCAAGCCCTGGTTACATCAAAGCCAGTTTGCAAACCTGTTACTGCCAGTAATGCTCTTAAAATCTATCTGAGGTTTGTACCTCCCCACAAAGTTTGCTAGATGGACTTCTTTTCCAAGTTTGAAACAGTTCACATTCAACGTAAAGGAAGCATGAAAAGTTGCTGCCTGAGTGTATTACATGGAAACTGGTCATACAAACACACAACGTTGTGCTGGATTCAACTATAACAGCTTTTCTTAGCTCCTGATTTTAAATCCAGCCAATAATTTACTTTCAGTAATAACAGCATTTGAAACAAGTACACTCCAAACATTGAAAGCCTTAAACCCACATAATTTTATCTCCTAATGTGTAAAAAGCAAACTCCATGCAAAATCTGTAACTCCATACCAAAAAAAAACAATACATAATGACAATCAATGTTTAAATTACAGAATCCATAAATCAGTATAATCCCCAAAGTTGAAGCTATCAAGAGTTTTCTTAAGTTATGTCGAAAAGTCTGTGAACAAGTCTATACATTCCATACAGAAAAGTTGTTCCTATGGCTCAGTAAAGCACTGTCGTACCTCAGAACAAAACTCAAAATGGTGGGAAATCATGTCTGAATTTTTTTCAAAACCCCATATTTACAGGTTAGACCATGAGTTCATTACATGTTTCTTGCTGTTACTTACTCCAAATAACATAAAGATTTCTGTTTCTAATATAACAAAGAATTGGAAAAAGGATGATTTTACCACTTCTCCCTTCTTGTCCTGATTTTTGAGATGCACCTCTGCCACTCTCAAAATAAAATATTTGAAGGTTTCCCATACCTGTATTGCTAAAACTGTACGTTAAAGGATTTTAGAATTTCAGTTTTCCTCTCCAATGTCATATAAATTTAGCATTTCACTCAGTTTGGACAATGAACTAGACTATTCAACTGCATTTTTTGGTTCTCCTATACCAGCAGAAGGCTGTTATGATTGTGTTTCCAGTGCTGCAAGGAAACATTGGAATAATGACAAGGTCAATTTTCAGATCATTTTATTGTCTTTACTTGTATGAGGTTTTCAAGGCCAATCAAATAAACCCCAAGCTTGTCATTGCAAGTTTTCTGCCTTCACTTCAAACAAAGCACTGCACCACAGGCATTTAATGGAGCACAAACCTATTCTGTTACAATTCCACAAGCACTCAAAAGCAGAATGCTTAAGAGTTAGACTTGAAGACAAAACCTGGCTTTAGATTTAGTTCTAGCTATTAGTAAATGTCTCGCTTCACAAATTAACACACGTCCTTTCGTAGTTCTACACAGAACTTCCAAGGAAGTACATCAAACTGCCAGCTCACTGACAACTCTCTGCATGATACCATCACGTTTAAAGGAAATTTAAAAACCCTATAGAAAAGAAAATACACACCCCATCCCCCCTTCTTTACTATGGAGCAGACAAAAATATGCTCCATTTGACATGTCATTCTAACTAATGGGTATATGAACACACACACACATGGAGTTCCTGAAACATTAAATCACAGATTTAGCTAATTTTTCTGACATGAGACTACATCTTAACTTGAAGATACATACTAGTTAGTGTCCAGAAAATAGTTATTTCTGGCATTCAAACCTAAACAAAAATTTTGAGTACGACAGAAAAGTAATTTTATTGACTTAGTTGCTCTAAGTACTTGAAGGAGATAATGAACTAATTTTACAAGTTACATGTGTAGTGTTCAATTTTATTCCTCACACATTAGAATCTATTTAAACAATGAAAAATACACATCCCTGGCAATTAACTACTTACATCTGAGCAAACTTTACATCTGTAATTTTAAATGTGTTTCTTTTGACATTTCACAAAGCTGCTAGTTTTACCTACAAAGCTGAGACACCCTTATAAATACTACTTTGTATTTCAAGGCACAAAGATGATCTTAAAAGTACCACACTTACCAACCACTGCTTACTCAAAGGGGGCTTATAAGAAATATGTGAACGCACCTTTTAGCAGGGCCTATAGCCACAGGACAAGGAGTGATGATTTTAAAATAAAAGACGGTAGATTCAGACTAAATAAAATGAAGATTTTTTTATGATGAAGGTGGTAAAACACTGGAACAGGTTGCCTAGAGAGGTGATAGAGGATCCACCTCTGTGAACAGGGCTCTGAGCAACCTGATCCAGTTGAAGATGTCCCTGCTCATTGCAAGGGGGTTGGGTTAGATGGCCTTTGAAGGTCCCTTCTAACCCAAACTATGGTTCTATGTTGTATAGATATGTGAGAAGTTAAGCACAGGACCTACAGCCCCTATTCACTTCCCTGGCTAACTGTTTTGCTCCCAGGCTCTCAGACAGGGAGCATCTGCCCACAAAACATCACAGTGGCTCATTGTGTTAGCTGTCATTTCTGAACTACTAGGACACGGGGAAATAATACTCATCTGCCATAGTGGTGGTCAGGTTTGGCATGCAGTGAAATGCCTGGTGGTAAAAACAGCCTGAAAAAGGATCGAGCTCCAGGAGCGGGAACAGTTCACAGGAAACACAAAGAACACCACTGCAAACAAAACAAACCAACCGCCACCACCAAAAAAACCAAAACCCAACATAACACTATAAGGCACTTGGACAACAAAAGCTATGCTTCAAAAAATGCCTGATCTTTCCTTGTTGTCAGATGAAGTTTTGCATCTTTCTGTATCCTAAAGAAGAGTGGAAAAAACAAGAGTGACTATGTACAATATTTGAAATTAAACTTTATGTGACATATATTGAGACAGCATTGGTAAAACTAAGCTTTCAGTTAGGGAATGACAGAAGCAGGACTTGTACAGAGAGGCTCTTGATAAGTAGGAGTCACCATGAAGTCAATAGGAAACCCCTTCTCTTCAGGAATTAAAAAACCCCCAAACAAACAGAAAACCAAACAAAAGCTTCTGCTGGGATTAAGAGACCCTTACAAGAAAATAACCCTCCCAAATATCTTCAAAGGCCTTTTGATGTTTAGTTCAAAGGCTTGGTTTAGGTTTTGTCTACAAAACATATGACAAACAGCCTTGGAACAACTATCTACAAGATTATGTACTATGACTGAAATAGAGCACTTTTATTCCAGTTGCGATAGCTCCTTATTAAATTTCATCCAAATAAAGGTATACTCTGAACAAAGAATATGTCCACAAGGACTACATCTATTTGACTAAATCAAGTAGCCATTCAAGAAAAGGCATGAAGCACAAATTGCGTTAGATCCATCCAAATAAACACCCCAAACATTAAGAGTTAAATTTTAAGAAAATGGAATTAAAATTCATCATAGAACAGGGACAACTGAGATAAATGCTGCATTTCCATAATCTAGGTAAGAAAACTTTAGGCATAAAAAAAAAAATGTTCTTATAATCAACAAGCTTTGTTGGACAACATATTGCAGTGAAATTACTCTAAAAGCTTATGTAAGTAATATAACTCAACCATTTGAAAACATGAGAAAACCAGATGTGACAGGAGTGAAGTCAGGCATGGCCAAAACCTCCATTGGTGGTTAATTCCTGCTGCTCCCCTAGTCAGATGGGTGATGGGTCAGATGCTAACATGAATCATCAGAAAGATGCTTCTAAGCCTCGTCTACAGTGAAGAAAACCAATCCCCAAACATCTACCCAGCAGAATCTTGCCTGTACCGTAACTCTCATGTGAATAGATGATACCAGTTCGACAGTCTTTGAACTTTATGGAGCTGTTCTGAAAAATCTTTAGTGCAAAAATGGATACAGAACAACCCAGTTAATGAATCCATGGCACCACACAGCCACAACCATGAAGAATCAGAGGGACAGGTACAAGGTAAGCCAGAAGCAGCATGGCCTGGAAGTAGCTGGGCCACTTGGCTAGGACACTGCAGGTCTGCAGCCTGTAATTAGGGCCCCAGGCACAGGGTTGGACAATGTACTGCAAGCCGTGATGCTGGAAGAGATAACTGGGGGATCCTTACCCCCTTACACACCTTTCTGAGCTCGATGATTTTAGTGCAGTGGTACTGCTGGTATTTACACTGCAGAGACTTCTGCAAAGCACCTCCAAGATTCCCATGAATTGTGTTATTACATATTATTCACAAACATTGTGGAAAGAGACCATGATTTGAAATACTGCTTCACCTAAACCTTTATAAGATTTAGCCAATGGAGCAGTTAAAAGCAAAGTTTGCTAATAACCTGGATGGAAGACAACATTGTTAGCAACAAGGAGATGAACGAGTACTCAAGAGCAAAGGGAATGCTCTATCAGATACACCTCACTGGGAGGACATATAACTAACAGAGGCTGTAAGGCAGAGCTGACCCCCTTCAGGAATAAACCCAACACAACTGTGACTAGCAGGTATATTCAATAGGGAGGCTTTTGTAGCTTTCAAACCAAGCACAGAGGGAATACACACCACAACAGTGGAAATGAAAACCAAACCAAATGCCAGTATGGTTAAATGATAAGCTTATTTGAACAAAGGAGGAAACATTAGACGAATCAATCTTTAATAACTCAAGAGAAAGGGCATCCGACAATAGCTGGTAAAGTGCAAGACACTCGTGAGTTCAAAAAAACATAAATCTAAGAGTCAAGTACAATCTTACTATTTTGATTATATGAGCTTCAAATTACTGTAGAGAAAAAAGCCTTAGAGAGATTCCAGACCCCTTATTAGAATGCATAAGATTAAGATAATGCTTAAGAACTAAAGTGAGAATAGTGGGAGATACCTGCTTTTATGAGATGAGATAAGCTAATGGAGATTATGACTGAGGAATGACCTTGTACCATTTCTAGTGTCTCCATATTTGAGTTCATCCACCATCTCTCATATGTGTATTGAAAAATAAGAGGACCAAAGGTGAGGAAAAAAAAGTTAAGAGGTCAGCCAGAACTACGAAAACCAAGGAAAGCACATAAAAGCAACTGAATTCCTACAGAAGCTGCATATTATCAGCAAAAATGTTGTAAATTACTAAGTCCAGATTCATTCAAAAAACAAGGTCAAGTGTAAGCACTAGAACTGAATGTATTCTAA
Organism: Sclerurus mexicanus; assembly: GCA_013396755.1. Classification (NCBI taxonomy): domain Eukaryota; kingdom Metazoa; phylum Chordata; class Aves; order Passeriformes; family Furnariidae; genus Sclerurus; species Sclerurus mexicanus. The sequence goes on along the minus strand of VWZF01000575.1, from coordinate 564,053 downwards.
ATTTCTCAAAGAAAATACAATTCTTAAAAACAATAACACTTTACAATAGATTCCTTTACCACTACAGAATTTCATGTGTTTTTGTTGTGGTTTAACCACAACTGGAAACCAAGCCCCACACAGCTCTGGGTGGGATGGGAGAGAGACTCAGAAGGCTAAAAGTGAGAAAACTCATGGGTTGGATAAAGACAGTTTAATAGGGAAAGCAAAAGTCCTGAGCATGTGAGTAAAGCAAAACAAGGAAGTCATTCACCACTTCCCAAAGGCAGGCAGGTGTTCAGCCATTCCCAGGAAAGCAGAGCTCCAGTCCATGTAACAGTTACTGGGGAAGACAAACACTATCACTCCAAACATTCCCCGCTTCTTCCCCGAGCTTTATGTGCTAAGCATGACGTCATGTGGTATGGAATATCCCTTGGGTCACTTGGGGTCAGCTGCCCCTGTGTCCCCTCTCCACTCCTTGTGCACCCCCAGCCTCCTCGCTGGTGGGATGGCATGTGGGGCAGAAAAGGCCTTGAGTCTTTGCAAGCACAGCTCAGCAAAAGCAAAAATATCCCTGAATTATCAGCATTGTTTTCAGCACAGATCCAAACACAGCCACATACCAGCTACTAAGAAGAAAATTAACTCTGCGTCAGTCAAAACCAGCACGGTTTTGCATCCAAGATAATCACAAAAAAGATGACAAAATGCCTTACGTTTACTGTTTACACATTTGTGACGAGTCAGATATACTACTGCACATGCTGCTACAAATTTCCTGTTCCTTAATGAAAAAAGAAAAACATTTACCTTTTCAACACTGAAAACTGCAATGATTCTGGAAGGGGTTACTTTCCGTTAATTTAAAAATCATGTGAGTACTGTACTGTTGCAGTGTTCCTGTAGAGCAATGATGTCTTGGGGTTTGTAACAGGACCATGTGACTGCAAATCAAAATTTGGAAGATAATGAACGTAGACAGAGTGAAGATTGCGTCTTACGAGGAGTGCTGAGCCAGAAGTTTCCGCTGATTTCCCACTGACAGAATTACAGGAGGTAAGAGAACGCATTCACACCCCCATCACAAGATTTTAATTTAAAATATATATATATATATATGGGCTGTTGTAAATAATATTTTGCAGTTGTTAAGTAATAGTCAAAATCAGTAGACTAAAGAGTACTCATGTCTCTTCCTTGCATACCTCTAGCCTTCTAAATAAAGAATATACAGGCTGTCAGAGCCTAGAATAAACACACACTCACGTGAAGTGCTTCAGAATTCAGTGCTCTCCTACAACCACGCAGAGTAAAAGAAGTAATTTGAAGTGACAAATATTTAAAATTCAACATGTAAGGCATACAGAGTTAAAACATATCTTTCAGATTTCCTTGAAGCATCCAGAAAGAAATTAATTCTGAAACAGATCTCATTTACAGTCTAGATAGCAAGTCAGCTCCTCCTAAGGGGTAATTGCATGGCAGCTTATTATAGCTATCAGTTTAATTACGAAACATGCCAAGCAACAGTAATAGATCTCATTGGCAAAGGCAAAATAAGCTGTTATTACTTAAGTGAACAAGGTTCAGTCAATGGCCTTTCCCCACTTGCAGCTCCTGTCCATACAACCCAGGCCCGGTACGTGCCAGTCACGGGTATCTTCCCACTGACCAACACAGCTCTGCCAAGCTCATGCCCTCCGTAGTTTCAGACCACACATACCCTGGAGGATTTCTTGCCTGCACAGAAATAAACAAATACGAGATGAACAGAGCATTGGGAATCAAAAAGAAAGAAAATGGAGAGGTGGTGTGTCAAGGACATCTGACAAATGAGGAACTGAAGAGCTTTGAGCCTTTGGCTTGGGAACGGCAGTGAGCGAACAGAACCCTCACTTCACAAAGGGGCAAGATTCCAGGGACTTCTTGCTATATGCGCAACAGTAAGACATCACACAGCATAGTGAGCCTCAAGGAAACTGCTGATATCCCCTCACTTGCAGCTTTCTAACAACAAGGACTTTGACTATTCAACTACTTCCCTTTTTCAAGTAATACCAAGTCACTAGCAGGAAACTTTACTATCACAAATACAATTGCTATACTGGACATTCAAACAAAGAGGCTCCCCATGTAATACTGCACTGATGAATATGTTGAGAGTCTCATGATCAGAAGAATTAAAAAGACTGCTGTTATTTATCAGCAAGTTGCACACACACCATACCATATGCCCATGCCCAGACTCTGAGGAGATGGCACATAATTCCCAGCACCCAGGAGGAATTACACTGTTGGGGGATTTGTAGGAGCTTAGGAATATGCAACAAAATACAGAGGAAGAAAAATCGAACTGATGTAAAAATATTTATCTTGCTATCGAGTTCAGAGATAAACTGCATAATTTGAGGACTGGCCTCAAAATCTTGAAGCACTTGTACAATTGAGTAAGGTGCAGTCTATAATGGAAGCTCAGAACCAGATCCAGTGCACAGTTCACTTACTGGGAACTATTCCCAACTAGAAATACTAACTATACAGAAAATCAGCACGATCCTCAGTAGTTTTCCAAAAACTCTTTTAAGATTTTGAAACCAAGTATTTGATAATCACTATGATTTAAGAGGAAATGTCCTATGATACACACACAGATCAGAAAAGGCAGTGCAGAGGGAGGGGAGGTCGGATTAACTGTCAACAGACAAATCCTTGCCTACCAAATTACTTTGTTTCTGAATTTGCATAGGCACTAAACCAGTAACGAATTGTCTTTCCACCCCAAATTTCCAGCTGCAGCAACAGAGAACTGGGACACTGGAGCTAACACTCAAACTAATGAGTTGTGACAGATACAAGGATGAGATACCACAACTTTTTTTCTCACGGACAGTTGCCTAAGTCAGGGTTGTACTGTTCAGTGTGGTCTGCATGTATTTTTCCTTTCTGAGCTGTTTATTTCCACATGATTTTCATCACCAACATTAGCTTGTATGGACTGGCATCTACTGCAACAGGATAACTATGTAACCTTCTGACATGATTCATGTTTTTTCTGAGTCTGAATGTTATATACATACAGACAGTATTGCACAGATGCTACAGCTGTGGATACAACAGAACTATCTTAAAAAAAAAAATAGAAAAGAAAAACCCCATGATCAGGTCTCACTTTTTTTTAATTGCTAGTAAGAGTGTTTGGTAACTCCTGTAAAAAGCTTGATGTTGCAAACTACCAGATATTTTAATGCAATTTTACTGAAAGTACTCTCACAAAGTTGTTTCATTGATTAGAAAATGACAGTATTGTCCAGGGAGAAGATAAGTGATGTTTGCTCATATTACCTAACAAGATAAAAGCAGCTACTTGTTTAAGCATTGTTCAGAGAAGCTGGAGTTCCTAAGATTTGGAAAAAAGCATATGGAAAGACAGACAATTTAAATAGCCCTAACAAAGCAAAGTAGACAATCTCAACTGTTCTAAATATAATACAAAATGCTCCTAGCTGCCACAGAAAACCTCATCCAAATTCAGTTTTAAACTGGGAAAAAACCCCACCTCAGGCCTTTATTTGACCTCTTTAAAATTTCTACCAGTCCTGGAATGTTACCAAGTCATCTTTCCTACGAAACAGCAAACGAAACAGAAGCAAACTGGTTTTCTGTCACTCCGGTGCTCTGCACTACTACCAGTCCTTGAGCACTCCCAGAGAATTCAGAAAAAGCAGCGTGCAAATTAGATTTGAAGTAGATGCCGTTTAAACCTAGGCCTGCAGTATTTAATGTGATTAGTGTCAGATATGGAAGAAAAGTGTATCTTCCATATTTGAATAAGTTAGATAACAAACACTTAAACAGAGTTCATAAAGAACACTGTATCTAGATTAAGCTCGGAATGGAAGTGGTTTTGTGAGCCCTCGTGGCAGCGTCAAGATGCTCTGACTGAGCTGCTCCAAGATTCATCAGCATCTTCCTGTCTTCCAGCACACCTTCCCACAAACAGAAGCTGTAACTGCTAAGGCTCTCTTTACAAAAAGAGCATCTTTATGTAACCTATGGTAATAACGATAAGGATAATGATAATAATTATGATAACATAGTATTAATAATTATAATAGTAATAATAATATCACAGAGGAGCCAGAAAAAGCACAACAGCAGAAGTCAGCAATGGGAGCACATACTGAGGGGTTTGTACTTTGGTAGTTACTCAGTAACAAGACCTGGTCACAACATAGCTTTGGCTTTTTCAACTCCTGTGTCTAGAAGTATCCTCCTCCCTGAAACTCATCCAAGCGGCCAAATGTTCGCAGAGCTAGAACACCCCAAATGCTTTACACGGACACGAAGGTGACGCTGCAGGAGAGGCAGGACTTCGGCCCGGGCACATTCCCGGTGTGGGGCACACCAGGAGCTCCCGGGTCCGAAACCACGGGGTCGGGGCGCCGCGCAGCGCGACTGCCCCGTCCCGATTCCCCCTGGCCGGGCAGGGCGGCCCCGCAGCGACCCGCGGCTGAGCGGAGCGCTGGGGAACACGCATTTCGTGCTGGCCGGCTGCCGGGGGATCCGCACCCCGCGGGCAGGGCACGGCAGGGCACGGAGGATGCCCGCGGCCGCCGCCCCACACACACC
>VWZF01000575.1:404908-559331 GCA_013396755.1 Sclerurus mexicanus | reverse complement strand
CGGCACCGGCGGGGAACACACGGGGCACACACACAGGGCAACCCCTGCTGGGGCTGGGGCTGGGGCTGGTGGCCGTACGGGAAAGGACCCCCCCACACTTGGCTTTCTGGGGCACCCAGATGTCCGCCCATCCATCCACCGCCGCCGGCGCTCGGCACCGGGCGCTCCGTGTGGGAGGGCATGACGCCTTTTGGCGGAAAATGCTTCTCAGCCCGCTTTTCAGGAGGTGTACGTCAGACATTACGTATAAAGTTACAGCAGCTTCCAAAAGCTGTTTCGTAATCGTTAGAATTGTAACTGGCCTTGCGATCCGAGTAAATAAACACTTGAGGTTTTGGGATCGCCTTTACCCATGGCTTGGATTGCTCCGGGAGCACAGGAGCCCCCGTGGCACCGGGAGCACGGACACCGGCACACAGGGGCTGGAAGGGTCCCCCGGGCCCACCCCCCTGCCCGGGCACAGCGGCGGCTCCAGGGGCTTCTGGAACACCTGGAATACCTGGAATACCTCCCCCCTGCAGGGGTGGAGACCCTCTCTGGGCCATCTGCGCCAGGGCTCCGTCACGGCCTTCACGTGGCTTCTGTGGCGGTGGTGGGTCATTCGTGATGGGAAGGTGGTCGTCTCACCCTCAGGTGTATGGAGAAATAACTAAACAATGCAGCTGCACTGGGGGTCGGTCTCTTCTCCCAGGCAACCAGTAGTAGGACAAGGGGAGAAGGGCTTAAGCTCTGCCAGGGGAAATTTAGGTTGGGTATTAGAGAGAAATTCTTTACAGTAGAGAGAGTAATCAGGCACTGGAATGGCCTGCCCAGAGAGGTGGTGGATTCACCATCCCTGGAGGTTTTTAAACTGAGATTGGACATGGCACTTAGTGCCATGGTCTAATAAACAGAGCGGTGTTGGATCAAGGGTTGGACTCGATGATCGCAGAGGTCCCAATCGATTCTATGACTCTATGATTAAAAGAGCCGCTTAATTAGACTTTCCTGTAAAACCGTTGGTGAATTGGGTTGTCACTTGATGGTATACATATCCAAAAATTGTATAGCTAATAACTGTTTATTGGGATGATTCAGAAATGTTGAGTTTCACCCGGCATATTTTCATTGGAAATATGAATGTCCAAAGTAATTGCAAAGAATAAGATCCAGAACGGGGGGCTAGGTATTTTTCACCTGATTCTGTATAGGTCCTAGTGGATCCATAATTGCACTGTGAGCCACGTTCATTTCATTACCCCCGTGAACCCCTGTTGACTTCAGCATGCTCTTGCTTTATGTCATTTCCTGTGAGAAAAACACCAGGGAGGCTGTGGAGCCTCCCTCAGTTGCTAGACTCTATCAGTGGGGATAATCAAGAACCCTCTGGACACAGTCCTGTGCCACGTGCTCCGGGATGACCCTGCCCGAGCAGGGAGTTTGGACCAGATGACTCTATGGTGCCTTCCAACCTGACCCATCCTGTGACTCTGTGAAACTACTTTCATTAGTTTTCTCTGGAGGGAAAAGGTTCCACGGAATAGGAAGAAGTCAGTGAAGCAGTTGGAAACATTAAGAGACTACATATATCAGGCGTTTCCTGTATGTTTCCCTCTGTCAGCTTGCGTGTGTGCTGTTTTTCAATAAAATCTGGAGTAGGAATGGTAATGGCTTTTATTGCTATTAGCCACCGTGAACTTGAAACTAATTCTTGTCTTAGATTTTCTGCTTCACTCAGCTTTTTCTTGTTCAGTGTCATGGAGACAAAGTTATCTTCTTATGATTACTTCCCCATCAGAGCAAAAAAGTTGAAATTTTCATTTTCTATCTCAGATCTCTTCGTAGCACTTCCCCTTTTTATCTTTATGTCTTTTTTGTTGCTGCTTAGACAATCCAGTTTGCTCTTTCCCATTGGCAAAACTTATCTAAAAGTGCTTGCTAGTTTAGAAAGCTGCTCTACCTTTTCCCACATCCTCTTTAAATATAAAATGATTTTTCTGAAGTTGTCTGGACTTGACTTTTCCTTAATTCCTTCTGAGGATTCCTTTTGTGGAATGTCCCATCAATGTGAAAACATTATGGGATAATTTGACGTTATCTTTATATACAAATCTCCCATGTTTTGTCACAAAACTTTCTTCTGTGGTATCTCTTACATCAGAATTTTGCCCAGATTCTTTATCTGTGCTATCCACCCTTATATTTTTCATGGTGAAATTTCTCTGCTGCAAAGGACAGAGCTTAAATTCTTTTTGGAAAGTCTGTTTTAATATAAATCTGATTAGTAAAAAGAAACAATAATTTTATCAGATCAGTCTTTCATCTTAACTTCAGTGAGAAATTAGAAAAGTCAGAAAAATACTGCAGGGCTTGCGTTTTTTTGTGTTGGGTTTTTTTGGTGGAGGGGGTTGTTTGGGTTTTTTTAAGATGACATTTCTCACTATAGAATTCTGCTGATGTATCTTCAAACCTTCAATAGAATAAATAATGATGATTTGCTCAGACAATTTTTGTCAGCATCTTCCTCCTTCTGATGGCTCTTTCTTGTATCTTATGATATGCCAAAACTTGAATAATGGTTTAATTTAGCTCATATGAACATATCTTAAGCTGTATCTGTAATGAAACAATTTAAAGTTAGAGCACTTCAGAGTATTAATAGAAAATGGTACTATGCTAAACAGAACTGTATTAAATCACGGTGTGCTGGTGAGAAGAGTATTATTTTAAGTCTGGAAAAAACTAAATACAGCTCTTGCAGCACTAGATGGTGGGAGTACTGTTACAATGACAGAAGAGAAGCAGTCCTAGGAACCTCAAATACTCGATTCCTTGTGCTGTATCTGTCATCTATTTTCTGTGAAACTGACTTTGGACTGTTGGACTGGCTTGTGGGAGGGCTTAACTTCTCCCTTCAGATGGAACCACACCAAGAGATCGTACTCTTTAATTTAAATGTAACTTCAGCTAAATTGTTTTTGATACCATTTAGCCTCCTGATAGAGTTGGAGTTATCTACTGACATTTTGCTTTGACATGTGAGAGATTTTTATAGGTAGCCATTTAGATATTTTTAATAAACAAAGTTCTAATGGTAACTTTAATAAATTCATATTAATCCAGGGACATATTTTATCACCCAGGGATTTCTGATAATAAATTATATTCTGTGTAGCAGAAGCATCCAGTCAGCATTTTATGTATATAAAGTCTATATTATAGTCTACTACTGTATTTGGAGAAAAACTACCCTGCAAATTTATCCTCAGGATGACATCTTAGGAGGTATACAAGGACAGTCAAATTAAGATGGATATTACATTATATCCCTTCTTCCATCACTACTGCAAAACTCGATGTTTATTTCATCTAGCTGTGAGAGTCCTGTAACCATTGCGTAGAAGATCTCTGTGGCTGAAATTTGTGCACACACTGTGGTTCTGTACAGGGCATGAGTTTTCCCCTCTAGTGTTTCTGGTCCTTTCAGTTGTTAATTCTGAGCCTGAACCAATCCCTTTTGCTCCCTTTCTTTATCTGAGTGGTAATTCCAAGGCATATTGACAGATTAAATGTCAACATTGTTTCTTAATAGTGTTATTTTTCTTTTCAGATATGCTGGCAAAAGGGCAGAGTTTTAGCTGTACTCCTTTGTGCTTTACGTTTGGTGTAGCTAGTACTTGTGGGAGTGTTTAAGCTTACAGTGTTTGGCAACAAGTCCCTTGGTGCCTGACAGCCAAGCTGGTGTAGCTGGAGTTTATCAGGTGTCTGTCACTCACCACCTCAGTGCATACAGTTCTTCGCTGTGGAACGACGAGGAAAACAGAGTGGAGCCTGCAGACTTTATTTTTCTACAAGGCTAAACTCCTTTTATCATTCCTAAAGCTTCCCATCTTACACCATTCTGCAAAATCTCAGTGTTTCCTCTGTGTTCTCGCAGCATTCTTTCACCTTGGATACCTGCCTGGAACTCTAGAGTTAATCAGTGCATAATTGGTTAAGATCATCTAAGCAGATTTTGATGTGCTCGAGAATTTAATTCTCATTGCTAGACTGTATCTGTTGGTAGTCCTGTTAAATACTATTTCAATCACAAGGAATCGTGTAGAAGTAGATTATTCTGCATAGAAGTGAGTAAAAAAATCTAGCTCATCATTTTAAATCATTCAGTGAATGAAGCAAGCCTAGTGTTTCTACCTTGTAGGTTACCCAAAGGCTTATGTAGAGGTTTCTCTTTAAAAATGATGGGTTTTGCAGATTGTATGTATGAAAAATTGACTTGACTGTAGGAAAATAAGAGGAAATTCTTTATCTATGCAGTATATAGGACAAGGTTCAATTCAGTACAAGATTCTGTTTACAAGAGATGGCATATTCTTCTGATGAGCAATCACACTGGATTATATGTAATTTGATATTTAGACCTTTTGTCTGTGTGTGTGTGTGTATATATATTTATGTAAAATCTCTAATATTCTGTTGAAATACTGCTTGATGTTCTGTTTCCTGAAGCTCCTGTTCAGTCCATGCCATAGCGTCTCTTTTCTGAACTCCAGCTACCAAGCAGTGGCTGCAGGACCTGGGTCAGCAAGGTTTGTACTTCAGCACTGCTAACCTTCAAATGTTTGTTGGGTTTTATGCTTCTCAGCATGACTCACAGGAAGTCAGTTTTAATTTACACCTTCTTAAGAAATATACCTGGCCATTAGGTCTTATCTTTGGAAGTCAATGCCTGTATTTCTGCTGGGACTTGGATTTCTAGTTTTCCAGACATCTGTGAGAATTCTTGCCTTGATTTTTGGAAGAGATGAATTTCAGATTATGGTTATGGCTTTGTATCACACCACATAAAATTGTTATTTCTTGGCATGCATTGCATAACCAGTACTGAGGTTTTTGCATGTTCTTCAAAGAGTAATGGAACTTCAATCACTTCATTGTTCAGAGTGTTGTTAGCCTGAGATAGCTTGAAGATGCTGTCACACAGATGGATGAATGACACAGGACACCCTGAAATTTACTGTTACAGAGATGCCTGATGGGTTCTGCATTGTCGCTGTGGATCCAGCACAGTTTACCAGTTTTGGCTGAGTCCTGAGGCTCCCTCCACCAAAAACCACCTAGGTGCATCTGCTCGCTGTTTTTTCAATGCTTGAGATTCCTCATGATCTGGGTGGAAAGTAAGTGTTGCTCATGGGTATTTGAGTGGATCTGTCTAGCATCAATCAGTGGCTTTGTGAAGTTCAAGGTGCAAGTGTTGCATTTCTGCATTTTCCTGGTTTTGTACTGGGGTCCAGATGAGCAGTGTATGGAGTGTATGGGCTAGTAGAGCTGATTCTTTATGTTCCAGATAATATAAAGGTGGCTAAACTGCTTCCAGATCTGAACCAACACCAAAAGCTGTTTAGCATTGTGCTGCACTGTACCTGAGCCAATAAAGTTTGTAATAGTAGTCTCTGAGCTATACAGAGCTTGTCCCTGGCACAATTAGTGTGCAACTAAAATAACCCTCTGCAGCTGGTTAAGTGATGGCTGTTAAGTGTGGGATGAAGTGCAGGAAGGGAGCTGACTTGAATCTTAGACTGGATCACTTGTGCTTTGCCCACACCTCAAGGTTCCCAAACATCCAAAGAGCTGAGTTTCTTTTGCATTTCAACCAAGTAAGCACAAAGTATTTCCTTTGCCTCTCAACCCAAATTTCCTCTACTTCATTACAGTGATTTCAGTCTCGGCAAATACAATAGCATTCATCACAGTGAACAGGAAGAAGAGTTAAATATTTCCAGTAAATCTATTTCAGTATTCAGGTGTACTTCTAAATAGTTTCTTCAACAGTGTTTGGCCAATGGAGAATTTGTGTGAAAATGTTACTGCTGTTTGTCTAGACTAATGTTTATAATTTAACCAGTTTTTACTGCTCTGGAGTAAATACTGAGTACCCTGGAGCTGAAACCATTTGTAGTTCTGTGTTTGTTTATCACCTGATGTGGTTAGGGCTGATTCAAACGAAAGCCTCTGCACTAACACAGTAACAACAGCAACCACAGTGTCTGCAGGGCATAATTGAGCTTTGAGTGGTGGAGGGATCAGAGACCTGGAGCTAAACCGATTGAGCTTTGTTTAGTATTTCACAATATACAATGCGTATTCAAATACGAGAGACAGATGTACGGTTGTGTGTCTGGGAGAAAATCCAAGGTTGACAACACTTCTGCAGCACATGCGAAATTCAACCACGCTGCCACAGTTATGTCTGAGGACCAAATGTCACCTGTCCATTTCAGAAATACAGAAGATGGCTTTCTAATGATCCAGGTCTCCATGTTCATTCTAGCAAGCTGAAGGTTCTGTTTTCCTCATTTGATTTCTACTTGTGTGAGAAGAAAAGAAAAAACTTGAAACCCCCTAGAAACACTGATTGCCCAGAATTTCTGTTTTCACTGTGAAAACAACATAAAAGATTATACATACTTACTGATTGCCAGGTTTTGCAGAAGAGTACCTGAAACAAAGCAGGATAAATCAACACATTTGTAAAAAGTAGTAGAAGGCCAGACACTCAGCATTTTGCTACAACCCATCAGTTAGAGGAGTTGCAGTTTCACAGTTTATGACATGAACCAGTGTCCTCACATGAACTTCAGCCTTGAACTGTCTTTTTCTCTGGGCTTGTGTTAATATGCTCATATACCTTCTACTTAGGCCTGATCCTGTAGCATGCAGTGCTTCTCCAGTGAGAGTGATTTTATATACTGTGTCTTTAAAAAAACGCAAGCAAACAAAAAAAGGAATAAATTATTTATCTCTCTGAAAGAATGGTATGGAGGGCAAGCTGTATTGTACAGACAGTGTTCTGGCCAAAAAATGTCACAAGGTTATAAAATTTGTTGCACTATAAGTTTAAAGAAATGTGATTCCCGCCCCCTCCCCTTCATCCTTTCTAAAAGGAAACTGTGAGGTTTGTCAGGCAAAGACCTTGCTCCTGCTGTTCCTGAGGAGTGTGAATATTTAGATTGTAAAGGGACCATTCTTGTAACAGTCCATCACAGATTACGGTTTGACTGGGAGACAAATCAAGACCATTTCAGCCAGTCAGCGAGGTTATCTGTAACTGTGGCTGGAGCTGTGATGCTGTGTAAGGATGCAGGGCTGTTCTGCTAAGTCATCCCAGCTGTAGGTAAGGAAACCCGGCATACAGATGCAGGATCCTTTCTGCTCACTCAGAGCTGGTGCATGCAGACTGCTGCTGGACTTGTGCTTCTCCTGTGCAGAGGTTGAAATAAAATTGTCTAGGAGAACACCTTTGAAAGCGGGGACATCCTTATGAAAATTCATATATATTTAGGTTTGCATTTTGTCAGTTCTTAAGGTAAAAATGAAGGGAAAAGAGTTAACCAGCAAAAACTGCCTCAGATGGTTAAATTTCAGGTGTTAGCAGTCTGTTGACTTGAGCGGGATTAAAATTGGTGCTTTTGGTAAACAATTGCAAAAATGATGAAGTTGTGTGTGTGCGTGTGTGCTCAGTTGCAGAGCTGGAGATCTTCCTTTTAATAATATCTCAAACACAAATGATTTCTGGAAAAAAAAAAAAAGTTGTTGTGTTTTTTAAAAGTGGTCTTACACACTATTTGCGCTGCACAGGGTTCCTGAGATCTCTGTGGGCTGATTTACAGGAAATGCAGAATCACTGGAGCAGCAGACACGCTCTAGAGCAGTGCCCTGCACTCCTCACAGTGTAGATGAGACATAGGTTTCTCCTGCTGTCTTGCAGACCCATTCCATCATCAATGCCCTCATCGGGGTGCTGTGCTGGGGGCACACGCTGGGAGCCCCCGCATGGCCCTTTTCTCTGCTGTTGCTGCTGCTGCTGCTGCTTAAGCGCGTGGACAGTTTTCTGCTCTCCGTATCCACATGGGAAGAGACTGCAGTTGTGTTTTGTGAAGAGCTTAATCCTATTAGCGTGCACAGAGCATGGCCTAGAAATGTGCTCTGGGTGTAAGCAAAGGAATGCTGACAGGCTGACAAGAGGCAGCCACTGAAGCAAACAGACAGGCAGTGAGAGGTCTTTGGGTTAAACAAATAGGCACCTACTATATTATACAGAGTTTTCTATGAATGGTACATTTGGATTTAGGTCTTCCCTTTTTTTTTTTTTCCCCCCCTATTAAATTCTACTTCACTCACATTTGTCCTAATTTCAATTTAGTGCTTTGTAATTAAAGACAAAGTGAAAACTGTAGATTACAGCCTGTTGTGGAAGGATGAGACAGGGGTGAGCTTTATGCATCAATTTCGATACAGATCAGACTGACGAATAAATTTAAAAAAAAACAAAACCCAAACCAAACCACATCACCTTAAATTATGAGGGGCTACAAGAGGTGCTGAGAATTGTAAGGAAAAGCTGCTGGTGCCTAGGAGGGAGAGAGATGGCAGGCATTCTGCGTGACAGCTGGTGCTGCATCAGTAATCAGTGTGGGATCCCAGTTTGAGCTATTTGATTGCACCTACCTAACAGATACCTGTAGGGTCTGGCTTTACCCTTTTGCTATGGTGACATGTGGAGAGTTTGTCAGTCTGATAAGTTGCAATGAGCTGTATTATAGCATGGCCCCCCATGGCACACAAGATTTCCTTGCCAGCTCCTCTGCTCCCACTGGTTTGCCAAGCTCTCTGAATTCAGAACCTGCCTGTAGTCTCATTTCTTCCTCAGTGCTCTCAAGAAATCAGCCACGTAACTGGAACACACTCCTGAAGTCCACACTTGTTTGTAGCTAGTGCTTTCTCTGGGATCTTTTATATTTCTCTCTGTAAATTTGATCCTGAGATCTGAAAGTCAGTGAAAAGAGGAGTGAAATTTTAGATTGCTACTTTTTAGAGGTATGTCTTCTTTATCAAAACAGCACTGAAGTTGGGATGAAACGATAATCATATCTCTCACAGCATGTACTTTTTAAACATGAATATGAGATAATCTTTAGCCAAAAATATTATCTGGCATTTAGCTTATCAGGTGGCAATTAATAATCATTCCACAAATATTTGGGGAAATCTGTGGGCCAATGAACCCAGTGAGAGAAATAGTTTGTGTCAAACTCTTGATGTCAAAAGAAACGTGACCTTCCCACAGCCCTTGTTAATTTTACTGTATTGAACCAGTCCCTTCCTTGTATTTTCATTTTACATTCACTTTGTCTTTCTGTTTAATGCACCCGTTTTGCTGCTTCTGACAGAAGTTTCTTTCTTCTTGGTGGGGAAGCAGAAGGTATCTGATTTATTTTTCCTCTGCAGAGATACCTCCTTCTATGTTTTACATAGTAATGTTTTCTCTCTTTTATAAACTGATCATACTAGTGGAAATTAATCCATATTTCTGTTGAGAGGATTTATTTCTGTGTCACTTTATATTTATGAGCATTTATTTGTTATCCAGTCATCTAACTTAGAGTGTCACAAAGATCTGCCATTGGATTCCAATTAAAAGATTTAAATTTGGAAGATTTTTGAGACTTAAATAACAATTAACTGATAAGTGTTGTGCAATGTTTGCTAATCCCAAACGTCTCTTTTAGAGAGAGAATGGAAATGCAACACTGGAAATTTGAGGGGAAAATGTCTGAGTGTGTATCTTAAGCAACAGTGTTCTGTTTGATGTTGAAATACTAAAGAGGCAAAGTTTTCCTCACGAAGGGAACTATTCAGAGGACACTGAGGGTCACCTAACTAGCATGGAGCAATGGAAAAGGGTAGGAGTGAAATTAAAGACTGAAAATAAATGATCCAGCAGACAACAGTGGGAATATATATGTAGAAGAATGGTCGGACTTCCTTGTTTATGCAAACAGTGATGGAGTCATCTTCCGCAGCCCTCCTATAAGTCATGGCCACGGGCAGGTTCTCAGGGGTTCCACTACGTCAGAAAATCCACAGAGGAGCTGTGTCCCGATTTATGTGTGGAGTCGTGCTGTGGTACACTGTGGTGTTCTGGCTGCTGGTTATCAGCATCTCTTCCATCTTTACAAGAGAGGTACCTGAGATTACTTAGTATGGTGTGCAAGGCAGGGGTAGGGCAAGGAGGACAACCATGAAGTTCCATGTATCCATATCACTATGAGAGCTCCAAATGCAGTCAGGACAGTTCTGGTTGAGGAGATGAGCTTGTGGTGGTGGGACAAGTCTGTATAAGCAATACCTACTGAAATCCCTCTCCATATAGATATTTCTATGTACTTTTCGAGTCTGTAAATTAGTCATAAGGAGGCAAGATGTACCAGTGCTCCTGAGAATATTTCTGCGAATACTGCTGTGATTTATTCATGCGTAAAAGACTTCTGTGAAATTTTTGATCTTCATCTGAGTTATCTAGAAAAACACAGTGAACTCCTGCATAGAGTTGATATTCTTGATTAGAAGTGCCTGGGGAAAACCTGGACTTCATTTAGCATTTTCCGAGCAACACCTATCAGTTAACAGAGAAGCAGCACGACTGAAATGCTTTAGTTTTCTACAGCTCTGGTCTCCGTGACTCTGCCTGGCACTCAGTGGCAATCCTGCCAGTACAGATGCTCCAATTTTTATGCTGGAGTATAAGTTTTTACCTGTTTCATACATACTGATTACATACAACTTAGCTGTTTGAATAGGGAAGGTTAAGAAGAGTCAAAATACATGGGCCTTGTTACATTGTCTGTTGATATAAAATAGGCATAAACATAATGAAATCAGTGGTAGTTATTGCAATGTAAAACAAGTGTAATGATTACAGAATTTAGTGAGTTTAAGCTGAAATATTCTCCTCTTCTGGTTAAAGTAAAATGGATTATCGGATGTGAACTCTGATTCAACAGGAGCAAAAGACTTCATTAGCGTAACACTTCAAAATGTCTTTTTTTCCTAATCTGTATCCAGTTTGGTTAAATCGTAACAATTAAATCCTTAGAAGATCAATAAAGGTCTGTACCATTAACAATTTTTTTTAACATATTGGATAAAATGATTTTTTGAAATAATGAATAAACCTGCTGTATGTTATATTAGTGTGACTGAATATCAAATCAATATCAAGCCTGTCATGTTTAATCTGATTAAGCTCCCCAGGACCAGGTTTCTCAGTATTAAAAACACTATCAGGAGTAGTATAATCTTATCTTCTATGAACTAGCCAGTGGACAAGATGAGATTTATATTCTGTTATTAAATGGACTGTATTTTCACTTTACATGTAGAAGTCATGGATTATTTATGCCATTATCAGAAGGTCTTACATTACAGAATGAAATGAAGTGTCCACCTCACTATGTCATGTACAAATTTGTAGAAGCCCAGAAGATAAAGGACTAACGTGTGTGTCTCAAACACTGAGAGCTGGATGGCTGTGGAGCCAACCAAAGATTGTTGGTAACAACAGCCAAGGATTGTTGGTAGTAACACACAGTGAGAAGAACAGGATGTGACTGGGGAGCGGTCCATGAGGAGGTAGGGCAGCACTTTTCCGGGACAAATGTCCTTGTTGTAGTTCCTGGAGATAAGCACAACACAGTTCAGTGAAAGCTCAGGAATAAGATGAGAAGTGAACATGGACTGTAGGGGGGGAACGAGACCTCGCAAGAGCCCCGAATCCTCTGACCCATTTCCAGAAAGGTCGGAAAGTATGGACTGTGTGTGATAAATAATTTGCACAGAAAACAAGAAATGTATCTCTAGGGTGGGGGAAATTATCCCTAAAAAGGTGCCCATACCAAGGCCGGGCAGTGTCCCCAGGACCCTGGACACCCCATCAGCTGGACTGATTCTGAAACCAGGACTGGTTAATCTCTTTCTCCCTTTCTGTCTTTTCTTTCTCTCTCCTCCCCTTTAATTCATCTTTTTCTTTCTCTCTTTCCTTTTATCTTACCTCTTTATCCAAAACCCACTGTTGTGTACTTACAGAAAAGTTCAGGGACTAACATACCAATTTCCATGCCAAGTATGTAATTTACTAATGAAACTTGGTGAGGTTTTGTGGACCCTCTGACTTTTGTCATTCCTTTTGACCATGAGCATCTACAAATCTTGGGTGCTCCCTTTCTCTTAAGGGTGGGACATCACAAAATTCTTGGAAGATTTTGCTAATGCCATCCATGTAGTTGGATTTTGCAAACATACCTTTTTTAATGAAAGTTGATTACATACATTCCTTGGTAAATGCCTTTGTGCGTAATTCACACAGATTTTTTTAATAGGTTATTTTTCCAAGAAATGAAATTTTTACATTTTTCTATCTCCTGCTATAGCCAGATCAAAAGCCCAAAGAGATTTGAGATGAAAAGCATTTATACTCTCTGGGGGTTTTTATTGTGTTTTTACTATCTTACAGAGCCTTACAGTTGTGTGATTTTTTTTTAAAGTAAGAATATTAATCCAGCATTCTGAATAAATTTCCCGTCTCTTCAGCTTAATTGGAACAAAGGTCTTCGGGTTATTTTTCACATGTAGTCAAACACTGCTGTATGGTTTTGAAAAGTCACTTCAATTCAGGGAGAATTTCCAAGTATATGAGAGATTTTGATCAATAAAACGGTAATCAAAAAGAATGTTTTGTACTTCTATATCAGTCAACCCTCCTAAGATCTTAGAGCCCTTTGAACGTTGAAGGAATAAAGCACATAAAGTATATCAAATAGGTAACCTATTATTTTCATTTAATACATTGGGAAATCAAGGCATATGATTTTTTAACCATTTTTCAAATGGTTAACACCCACTGGGGATTTTTTGGGCAAAGACTTCGTCTCATGCTCTGGATTCAGATCAGTTTGCAGCATTTAATTGTGTTTAGCGCTTGAATTTTCAATGCCATGTAGTCATCTGGAAGAGTTACCATTTCTTGTGGAGCCTCTGTCGCTGTGTGTACCTCATTCTCTGATCACTCCCCTTGGTGTTCCTCCCTGGCCCGTTTCATAGCTCAGAGAAGGCCCCCACTCAGCAGCTTGCTGCCAGGGCCCATTAGCATGGGCACTACATTTTCCTGATATTTCCTATTATTCCTTCTGGGGTTTTTTGGGGTTCTTTTTGCTATCCTTATTCCCATTCTTTATCCAGTTTAAGTATAGGGGTTTACTTTTTGCTTCTTCCTTATCCTCAAAGACAGATGTCCCAGACTTCATCCTCCTACAGAAGGAAGACATTGGGTCTAGAAATAACATTGTTCATGTGAGGCTGTGCTGCAAGAGGGGCTCAGGTTTTGCTGCCAGGAGGATTTCCTACCAGTAGTGCTGGAAGGGGATGCAAAGCTTTGACCACAAGATCATCATGGTGCCACATGCAGTTTGGCCTTCATATAAGGCCTGTCATGGTAGAGGGAAGCTGGGACTCTGCCTTCTGGTTCCCATCCAAGTTGAAGAAGATTGGTCTAGGTGAAGTCCATCCAATAGGATCAGGAAACAGCTTTCTTCCACTGTCCCACCATCCTCAGTCTCCATGCCGTGGTTCTTGGCCTCCCAGAAGCCTAGCACTGGTGACTGTTGTGCTTTGTATAGTTTCTTCAACCCTAAGAGAATGGAGAAAGAAGCATGAGTGCAATAGACTGTGAATGCAAGTATTTTCCAAAGCTGTCGCAGCCACTCTTCCTGCTATTGACCAGCCACAGGCAGTGAAGTGTGCTGGGTTTGTTAACAGATGTTTCTCCAGTTTGGCATCAGCTAGAGAGGACTTCTGCACAGAAACCAGCTACATCACATCAGTCACTCTGGCTAAGACCATGTTGTAATAATTGTGTTGATTGTGTACATTGTGATTGAAGTTCTACAAGGAAAACCTTGCTCTGAACATCATTTGCTTTCATGTCATGCCACTGGCGTGCTTGGCATCATGGTATTCCTATGAGATTGTTATTGCTGTTGCTCTTATTCTCCATACAGGAGAAAAGAAACAGTACAGCACTGTCTTCGACATGCCCCCCTTTTTCCTTTTTCAGAACATTCTGGGCTATAGTGTCCCTTCTCCATCCTCTACTAGCCTTGGAAAATGTCTGCCTGTTGTAAGGCCACACTGACATTCTCAAGATTCCAAGCAGAACAATTCTAGTGGTACGGTAAAAGAAAGTGAAGAGGCTATAAGAAATAGGTATAAAGCAAGATAGGAGCCTCTTAATTCTTCACATGAATGAGTCCTAGGATGCACAAACAATCGTAAGTCACCATGAAACCAGATTCTGTGATTCTGTAACATCCCAGTTTGGAGACAAGAATATTATGACGCAGCATTTCAAAACCAGGAAGTATTTCAAAAGCGAAACTCAAAGTGTGGGTTATCCGCTTCTCTCCCCTCACCATAAATCTAGTAGCTTTATCATAGAAGGCAAACAGATTGCTTAGATGCGATTTTCCCTTTGTGAAAACCATGCTGACTGTTCCAAGTCATAGAATCATAGAATGGCTTGGGTTGGAAGGGACCTTAAAGATCATCTGGTTCCAACCCCTCTGCCATGGGCAGAGGCACTTTCCAATAGACCAGGTTGCTCAGAGCTCCATCCAGCTTGGCCCTGAGCACTTCTAGAGGTAGGGTATCCACAACTTCTCTGGGCAACCTGTTCCAGTGCCTCACCACCTCACAGTAAAGAATAACAGCATCCTCTCTTTCATGTGCCCAGAAATATGCTCCAAGAAGCCCCAGTAAATGACTTCTCAAAGGGTTGTAGGGCAGCTGACCCTGCCTCCGTTGAAGATGGGTGTAATATTTGCCTTTCTCCACTTGTTGGAGACCTGCCCCAAACTCTCAAAAATTACAGTGGTCTCACTTACAATATTGGGCAGTTTTCTCAGCACTGGTGGGTGCAACCTGTGTGGTCCCATGGACTTGGATGGATTGACTTCTAACAAATCATTCCTGAT
The DNA here is from genome assembly GCA_013396755.1 of Sclerurus mexicanus. Taxonomy (NCBI): domain Eukaryota; kingdom Metazoa; phylum Chordata; class Aves; order Passeriformes; family Furnariidae; genus Sclerurus; species Sclerurus mexicanus. The sequence continues at coordinate 544,485 of VWZF01000575.1, read as the reverse complement.
TGATAGTTCTCTCTGAACCTTGCTTTTCAGCCCACTTGTAAGTGTAGGCTGAGGTGAAGAAGGCACTACATTCCTCACCTGTTTCAGTTACTAAATAACGTATCACATTCAGCAATGGTCCCATATTTTCTTTGTTCGTCCTTCTAATTAATGGTAGAAGCTCTTATTGCCCTTCACATCCTCTGTTTCAACTCTCCTTGAAAGGAACTTGGGTTTCCTAACCCCATCCCTGTGCAATCTTTCTAAATTCCTCCTTTATTTCCTATCCCAGCTCCTTTATGCTCTTGATTGCACTGAGGCTCAGTCATGACCGCTATTTACACTATCCAGTCTTCTGATGAGCCTACTTGATATCCTACATATTGCACTTGTGCTTGGAGGATACCGTACTTCAGGCCTTGCCAGCTTTCCTGGACTATTTTACACTTCAGAGCTGTTTCCCACAATATAATCCAAAATTCGCTGCTATTGTTTCTATCCCACTGTGTGGCCCTTGCAGCAGAAGTCAGAGAGGCTGAAATCCCCCCCAACTACTGAAATGGCTGTGTTGCACAGAATTCCATGTTAGAAGAAGACTTCATTCACTTTCTTAACTTGATCGTGTGGTCTGTTATTAAGTCCTACCACGATATGATCTTGGTTGGCTAGTCTTCTGATCCTGACCATGATCTCAACCACCTCTCAGCCAGCATTGTCATCTATCTCATGGGAAAGTTCCATACATCCGAACTGGCTCTTTGCATAGACGAGAAATCTCTTGTCCTCTTCCCTACTGTCATTCCTGAAGAGTTTCTCTCCATTCCATCCCTCACATTGCAGCTGTCATACAAACTATCCAAACATATCTCAGCTGTTCCAGTGACGTTGTAGTTCTGCATGTAAGGCTATAAGTCTCAAGAGCTAGTTTAAAAAAACACAACCAACCAAAAAAACCCCAAACCAATCCAAAACAAAACAAAAAAGAACCCCAACAAGAAAAACAAAAGCACTTTTTTTCAGGCTGTGGCCATACATTTGATGTGGATGTCCTTTTTCCCTCTCTTATCATTCCCGAAGTCACTCTTTCTCCCAACAACTTTTATCATTTGGTTTCAACCTCTGTTTCCTCATCTGTGCGTCATAACATCCATTTCCCAATCTTTGTTGTTTAGAGCGCATCTTACCAGGATGGCCAGCCTTTTGACAAAGATACTCTTGCCCAACTTCATGAGGTGTATCCCGTCACTCCCCAGGAGCCTGCAGGTGAACAGCAAGTGTGGGAATTCTTGGCATCCAAAGGCATCATCCACTTTCCTAGAGGACTACCTGAATGAGCAGGAGGTGCTCAGCTCATTCACTAATTAGAGTTGGTCATCAAGTCCCAGCAGAGAAGGGTCCTTCATATGGTGTCCTTCATATACTGTGCGTAACCTGACTCTTCCTTTCCCTCCCCTTGCCTGTGCTTGCTCAACCCTCCTCTCTGTGATCTGAAGCACAGGCTGCTGCTGAGCTGAATGTGTTGAAAGAGCTTTTCAACTCAGTGGCCTCATCCTCTTACAACACAGGTAACACATGAAAAAGGATCTCTGAGACTTCTCAATTGACTGCTGAAAATGTAGACCTCAGCTCTGAGCAGATAGGGACACTGTGTTGAACTGTGTGTTTCCAGAAATCCACAGGGATTGATATACATTCTCTTCAGAAGGTTCTCAGGTGTGGAAACACTGGGTGCTGCTACGCTGCCATGACTGCCCAGGGCCTAGAGACAAGGACCCTGAATCAGAACTGCTCTGTTGACTCGTACCTGGTCTGCAGTGGGAACACCACTTCCACTAAGGGTGTGCCTGTTCACCATAAAGGAGCAGCCACTTCTAATGGAGTAGTACAAGCAGTGCAAAGAGGGGGAACGGGTTTGATGAATCCTTGAAGACCATTCAAGAGCGTGCTTTTTGAGCTTCCAGACACAGAATTTCCTTTTTTTGTGGAGTACCCGTCAGAGCCAATGAGTTTTCTGCCGTTGAAAGAATACTTTCCTCAGACTTCTGTTCCAGAGGCCACAATATCTCTTCTTGTCCTGGAGCAGTCACTTTTTCTGTAGGGACCCTATTACAGCTTCTAGATATTGTGCTGCTGAAGACATCCATCAGGTGGATGAGGTTTGTGGTGCGCCTTAGAGGTGTCTGTGCCATTTGGGTGCAGTGCTCATGGAAGGGCTCTTGAACCATTGTGCAGTGAAGACACACCCCAGAGCATTCCAGAGCGAAACAGCAATCCCTGATCTCCCACTAGCCACCAGTGAGACATAGCAACTTGACAGCAGCTGTCTGGGCCCAGTAGTTCACTCCAGAATATGTAGTAAACACATCCTGCCAGAGAGGAACATATGTTTAGCTGAATGTTTGTTTTCCATAACACTGAGAGAGCTGTCATTGTCTGAAACCCGCTTTGAGCTACAGATAAATCTGTAGTGGGGAAATTACGCAATAAGGAAAATCTAAGCCAGACCTTTTGCAGCACATGCCTTGTAGCAGGAGTGCAGTCAATCTGCACTCCTTGTACTCCTTGGGTACTGAGCAGACAGGTATTTACATACCATTGGACTCTCAATGTCTTAATTTGTTGGGAATGATGGAGATAAAGGCTCCACCTGCACCAGTATTTAAGTGTTCTTTTATAGCAGGACATTGCTCATTTGGAGCCATGAAAAGGCTTTGCTTCCTCTGTGAGTGCAGAGGTTCAAATCCCTTGAAGCCCTGGTATGGCAGCCTTGTCAGCTAGCAGTCCACGGCTCACAGCTTCTTAACTCACTCCAGAAACATGTAATCTCAGACTAATTAAACAGACAGCTGCAGCCTTTCACAAGTTGCAGTAACATCGCCCTTTGCTGTTTCCAGGACTTTCAGGAAGAATATAGTAACTCACATGGACAGTAGCATAGCCCACATATGCTGAAATTAAACAACTCTTCAGTTTCCAGGTTGTTACATGTATAATGATGTGCAATGAAAAAGTAGTTCAGGGACTTCAAAGCCGAAAGACAGTTTAAGAAAAAAAACAAAAACAAAGAAAGGAAGTGCAGAAGGAATGAGGAAGACAGCCTGTATTTAAAATTATCTTATGCCATTTTATCTCTTGACATTTGCACGGGAATTCTGAATCAGATTAGTCTTTATACAACTCCCACAAAATAGTTGGATTTATTCCAGGTATTTATTATATGCCAAAGCACCTGCCAGCTGAAAATGGATTGTCAGAGATCACCTTCATATGTCCTCAAGAAATATCCATTCCCCTGGCCTTGGGAGAATTATGCGCAGCAAAACTTAGTTGTTGAATGTCTGAATGGTGCTTTCATCTGATGTCTGAGAGGAACTGTTAAAGGCTGAGCATCTCTAAAGGAATTTCAGAAAACAGATATTCATCATTTGGCAGACTGTATCTCAATTTACTGTATCTGTCAGATGAAAGGTACACGTGTGACAGTAATTGCCCTGGGGTAAACATCAGTAATCTGTGAGTCCCTCTGAGAAATCTTTGTGGTGTGACTGTAGAAGTTTGCAGCTATCTGGAGTAGTGAGAGCTGTACACCATATAAATATGTATCTGAAATATATTTTAAAATAGTGATTTGTTTTAATAAACATTTATTGATTCACCTATCTATACCTGAGATAAATTACACTTAGGAGTTCAGTGGTGATACTATTGCCATAATAATAAAAAAGATGAAGCATGTGGCAGGTTAACTGACCTATGTATTTTATTTCAACCTGAGGAGTGGGCAGAACTTGTACTAATGGTGACATTTGCACAGTCTGCAGCATCAAATATTACAGTATAATGTATCTAGGACTCCAACCCTCTGGCACACTGCATGATTTAGGTTTTATGTGAAATGTTTGCCAATGTTTCATTTTCACATTAGTATTTGTTCTTTTGTCCAGAGATGTATCACTCAGACATCCTGTGTCTGTGTTTAAGGGGCTCTTTGGCCATCACATCTGCTGACAGGAGAACTGACTGTCTTGGCAATTGTGTAATAGTACAATTTTATTTCCACTTTTGATTTACTTCAAGTAGCATTAGGGATCAACATTAAAATAAAGTGCCTGGCCACTGCAAACAGCATTCCCTAAGAGGCTGCCATGGCTTTCTTCATTTAAAAGCATATTCTGAAAGAATCTTTAGATTTCAAAATGCACTTATTATGGACAGCAATATCTAAGGGTATTTGAGGGCTTTATAACTGCTACCAGAGTTGACCTTGTTCTTTATAAATTTAGATAAGTAGAAATAAAGCTGTCAGAAATTATTTAGCTCAATGAACAATGTACAGTTATTGAATTTTAGCTATCATTGTACCTTCAGATGCAGCAGCGTCAGTGTGAAAAACAATCAGGTGTGAAAATTCCCAAGTCAACCAGCACAAGGGAGAAGGATGGAGTCCACCCAAATGTCCTAGCTGTGCAGGCTGCCTCTACGCACTTAAACCTCTCTTAATCCTTTCCCCAAATGGGCACAGCTGGAGCAGGCGTGGGCAGCTTTCACATGATACAAGGAGACTGTTCTCCCAGCTCAGAGTATAACTACACAGAGGAATTATTTGAGACACTCTATGTAAGCTTCAGTAGTCCCAGATTTCTGTTTGAAGCGTTTACAAGGTGGTAGCTACATGCAGTCTGACTGTGGGCAGGGCTTTGATTTCCATTCTGCAATCTCAGCAGATTCCCCATTACACACACGCACACACACACACACACACACACACACACACAGCAATTACAGTACTGAAACTCATCCTAAACTAGAAGCAATACTCAAAAGACATCAGGCTGGCAGGTTTCCTCCCTTGCAATGCTCTCTGAGAGTTTAGACAGGCAGCATCTTTTCAGACCCCTTTCATTTGTCAGCATAAACAAAAATGCTAATGTGGGATAATATTTGGCTTTACTTCTAAGACTGTTACTATAGTTTTGAATTGAAGTGAGCCTGTTGCTGATAGGCAGAATTAACCCTTATGTTCATGCTTTTGGGGATATACTCAGCTGCTGACCTGTGCATCTTCCAGAGGGAGGGTATTGAGGTGCTTTAGTAACCATTTCTCATGCAGGACAGTGTTACATGGACACTTAATGACAGAATGTTTAAAGTAAAAACTATTTTTTAAATTCTTATCATACGGTAACTCTCACGCAGGGAATCAAATCTCTCCGAATGGCTGTTCGCTGTCCCGTACCAACAGGAGTCCCCACTGAAGTGGTTGTGCAAGGTCTGAGTTGCAGGCTGTCCCCTACCCTGCACGTCCCTCCGTCCCTGTTACCGTACCTGCTGCAATGGGCAGATGTCACCAGGCTTTATGTGGCATCGGTTTGCAGTGGAGACCTGCCAGGGGTAAGCCCATGACCTGATGTCTGCCGAAAATTGTTCCAGCCTCCCCTGAGGTAAGTGAAAACCATGTGGTGAGAAAACACACCCATAGGTGATCTGTGCCAGAGCAGAGACACAGGGGAGGAGAGCAACCAAGGCCGTGGCGTGCAGTGTGGTGGAAATCATTGCACAAAAACTGTCAGGAGTCATGAACAGCAGCCCAGTAGAAACAGCTACAGGCAGGGCAGCAGAAAGCCATCTCATGCTCCACTTCCACTTTCCCACACCATCACTACCATTGCCAGAGGAGTTTTGGGGGATTATAACTGCGGCAAAAATAAGGGAAGTTGAGGCCGGGAAGGAGGGAGGATGGAGTTTGGTGTTAAGTGTTTGTCTAGCTGTTGGTGATCTTTTTTCTCTTGATAACCAAATCAGGAATCAGAAGTTTGTGTGGCCTGGCAATAAATCAAGCAAAATTTCCCAATTCTGTACTGTTTTGGCTATGACAGCTACATAAAAAACTGGTTTAAAAATCTTAGCTGCGTACAAAAGACTGTCCTACATGAATATTTTTTGCATCTGCAGGAACAGTTTGTACTAACTACTCTCAAATATCTTATCTATGTACAACTTGATCCCTTCTGCAACCATCAAAGCAGCAGAATTGCATGAGAATGTCAGGGACACTCCATCCAGGATATTAATCATCACGTACACATTTGGCCATACAAAGGAGATGAGCTACCACAGGAGCTACCTGGAGAATATGTGGAACTGTCCAAAAATTCCCACAGAGAGGTCCTGTTGTGTCAATTACTGAATTATGGGTGTGACAAAGAGTTCAGACCTGTTTTCAAAGCAGTCTGTTGTCTCAAACCAGCCCTACTATCTCATCTATGCTTATGACAAGCTGGGATTTTCCTGGACCACCCAGGGAATCAATGACTTCAGTGCAGAGGATGTGCAGAGAGGCACAGCCCTGATACTCACCTTTGCCACACCTATAATTATGGGACAGGCTTGAGTTTCATGCTTAGAACTTAAGTCTGACAACTCCTGCCACTTCAAGATACTGTCCTGATTGTAGAATTTGGAAATCCCTCTTCTTGATTTACTAATTGAAAGAATTTATTCAAATTGAACACACTTCTAATTCATTCTAGATCATACAACTTCCCATGAAAAATTGTGGTATTGTCCAAAGTAATAAATCAGTGTTGCAGGTCAGCTTTTATTTGTCCAAACCTATGACAGCTCTACCATTTTAAGGCAATCACTGGCCTCTGTCACATTTGCAGCAAGACAAACTTGAGTTGTAATTGGGTGTAAATTATTATGGCAACCATTACATTAACTTTAATATTTTCTTCATCTTAGTATTTGCCATCAGTGGATCTCACCATTTGCATGTTGTCATGCACTGGAGTCCAACAGGTATATTCATCAATCAGTCAAGACTAACAGGGAAAGCGAGGTGGCCTCACAAAGCCTCTGGAGATCACGCTGTGTTGATTTCTTTTGCAAAGGTAAACAGGGTTTGCCTCATGGCTCTGTTTCTTCTGCTCTGCAGGTCCCCAGAGACACTTGTCTTTCTGAAGTGCTCTTTTCCCCCATCCCCAAGGACTGCCCCAGACCAGCCACACGGGATGCTGAGCTGCTCAGGTCCTCTGAGCTCTGCTGGGCCATGGTGTTCAGAATCAGTAGCTGTAATACAGGTTTTGAGAGGTGTTTCAGAGAGATGTTTCTGTTACCAACACTATCTCATGCAGTCTCCCTTTCCCTCAATAAGGAGAACAAAGCCGCCCAACAGCCACATCTCCACGACATTGTTCACAGGCAGTTTAGCCTACATTTTACTAAACAAACATCCCTCAAATTGATGCAGGAGGTCCGAATTGGGATTATAACGTGACAGGGTTGTTTGATACAGAAAAGTGCTTGATACAGAAAAGAGAAGCAGCCACTCCCAGCAACCCCAGCTGTGGAGCTGCACCAGCCTCTGCAGTGCCTTGTCAGGGCAGCCAGCCAGTCGGTCAGCAGTTGTTGTAATACCATATCTAGTCTTTTCAAGTTAGGGAGAGAAAAAGAGGAAATGATTTTGCCGAGAAAATGATTTTGAAATCATAGAAGTATTTGATAGCAGCCTGAGGCCAGGGCTCTGAATCTGGGGTTTTCACTTCAGGTTTGGGCTTCTAGGAAAGAAGAACCGTAACTCCCCTGGTGTGTAAGTGAACAGTGTCCAGTTAAGAGCAGCTTCACTCCCAACTAAACTCCAGTGAAATACCAATGGATAAATAATATCAATTTCCAGTTTAATGGCTGTCTGTGGGAATGGAGTGCAGCACTGTTTAGTTTCGACCAGCAATAACCCTGAGCAAATCAGTACCATCTGCTCTCAGCTCAGTGCTTTTCTGATCAGCATAAAATAAAATAGATGCAAAAAAAAGTTTCAGAAAATAACAGCTACCCTCAGACTTGTCAGGCTGGCACCATATGTCAGTCTTCCTTTCCAGCAATGCCCTCAGGGCTGTGCCCACCATTACTCAGGAGTGGCAAGGTCTGGATCTCAGGCCTGAAATGTTCTCGCCCACATCTTTGGTGTTCCAGCAAAAACAGAACAAGAATTTCGTCATGCTATTAAATTATGTTCAGCCTTGCTAACCTCTGGTGACGAATGGCTCCATCTGAATTTAATGCTGCCAGCCTCTTTGCATCCATATGAAATATAGTTATAATATATCTTAGGGACCTGTCAGGAAAAGAGCTACAGCATTTTTATGCAGGATAACCCCCTGGGGAAGTGAGATGAAATGGAACTATCTCAAAGCTTACTAAAGAAAAAAGCATTTGAGGCAGTTCAGTGGGAGATGGGTCCCAGAAGGGCCCAGGGACCCACAGCAGTCAAAGAGACTTTGTTTCTGTCACACAGCCATGCCTGCTGAGGGGTGACAAGCTTCTGGAATCGAATCAGGAGCCGGAACAATGAAATGGCTCAGAAGAAACCAATTCATCATTTTTCAAATATAGCAGCACCCTCTCCCTTTCTCCTGCTTGCAAGTAAACAGGAGTCAGGGCCAGCCCATGCTGCAGGGGCACAGAAACCATGGTGGCAGTGTTGTGCTGAGACGTGGGCTTGTGGTCAGTGGGTATGGGCAGCAAGGAGCTCAGCATGGGCTGACCTGCCCTGACAGCGAACAGGATCACGGAAGGGCTCCAGGGAGCAGCTGGGCACCACGTGGGGTTTGGTGGTATTCCGTGACGGCCTGTTAGGCTGACAGGGAGCAGTACCATGTCCTCTCCTGGAACCCTGAGAAATCACAGTCAGGGAGTGTATAAACATTGAACACAACTTTTCAGATCTTGAGTCTCAAAGAGAGGAAAAAATTAAGAATTGTTTTAGTTCATCCCATCGAGCGAGCAACACTTAATACCTTTCCTTTAAAACAACTCACGGTTTTCTCAGCACCCCGTTGAGTTTCATACTCCACATGCTCACTTAGGTACTTTGAGTATAAAATGGGGCATCTCTCTTTAATACATGCCCTTGCACAAAAGCAAGCCCCAGGCTTGTTCCGTGGCACTCCCAGAATCTGTCTTCAGGCTGATGCTGCTCCTGCCATCAGCTAGGAAACAAAAAGGGCTGTGAGCTGCAATCCTCCTTCTCCACACATGCTTGTGGCTGGCTGGAGCCTGCCCCAGATGCCTGGACCATGTGCCCACGGAGCCTCCAGCCATCAGCAGCCTTTGCCACTTTGCCATTTGTAGTATCCTCCACCAAACCAAGCTGAAGTGATGAAGCTGCCACATGTTCCAACCGGGAAGGAAGAGGGAATTCCGGGAGTAAAGGAGTGTTCTTTGCTTTGAAGACCAGCTCAGACACAGCAGGCTGTGTTCAAAAAGGGTAAGGCATGCTTGTTGTTTAAGAATAAATATCATGCAAAGAGGGATTTTCCCACCTGTAGTCCAATATTATTTTTTTGCACTGTAGGCAGACAACTTCTAAGTGAGAATGAATATTTGTCTCCAGGTGACATGGAAAAAAGATGTTAATTTAATCTTAATACAATCCCATTTCCTCGTCACAGATCAATTTCTAGCATAGGCTTTGGGTTTAGCTGCCTAGAGTTTCCAAATGCCTTTTGATTTTCAAGAAATTCCCCCCTACTGAGCTCAGCACATCAGCAGGGATCCAGCTGACTTTCACTTTGCATTCTGAGAGAAGTTTCTGCTCTCAGAGACATGATGAACTTCCCATTCAGCATTTTACTGCCTAAGTGATCTAAACCCTAGAGTTAGATATAATCCTGATGTGTCTAGCAGTTAAAATCTGTTAGGACCTGTCAGAATCTGACAGTCTGGTCTGGGACTATGTGCAAGATGGGGAAAAGGTGCAGAGTCAGAGATGGCAGAAGAGGGAGCAGCAGCAGTAGTTTAATAGATGATGTGAGCAAAGTCATTGCTTGGCCTTATGGAGATGCAGAATTCTTTTCCGTGGCACTGAAGGTGCTTAATCCAAAGTAATAAAACCCTGAATATGAAACTTGGGGATGCTACAATTACTCACTGAGTTTTTGGGAGAGCATCTAGATTACTTTGACTCAATGCTGGAATAGAGTTTCTTGCAATCTACAAAAAATGGTCATACCATATCAGCTGCACTTTATTGAAGGTACTGTTGTGTGTTTCTTGCTTCTGAGAGTTTGTAGGCAACACTGAGCACTTCCCTGATGCTGAGGCTGCAGCTGTGCAGGGAAATAAACCCTGTTCTCCGGCCTGGAGCCTTGCTGGCATGGTTCATCTTGTGTCCATACAGCCAAACTCTCCAACTGCCAAAACAGATGGCTGCATCCGAAGAGCCTGCAAGGACCCAGGCTCCTGCCAGCCCGCGCCTTGGCTGGGCACAGTACGGGCTGCCCAGACCTCACCACACCAAGGACCTTCCTGATGATTCAGTTGCTGAACATGAGATGGTGCTCAGGCCTCGATTCTGGCTCCATTTTGCTCTTGGCTTTAGACTAAAGCTTCAGGTGTCACGTGGGGAAGGCTGCTCTGGCTTGAAAGAAGGCAGTGTGAGCACTGGGGTGCCACAGGGCGGGCTGCCCTCTCTGGGCTCAGCGGTACTGGCTGTGGCACAGCACCTGCTGCCCAGCTGGCCCGACAGCCAGGGACAAGCTGGGTCAGGAGTATCATTGCTGCCCGTAAACCACAGTGGGGATGGCAGAGGGTCTGTTTCCTGGCACAGATATGTGCAGAGGGCAAATGATTTATGGTGGGAGGGGTTTTCCAGGGAAGAATAGCAAGGATGTGCTGGAGCTGAGAGTTTTCACAACGAAGGCAGAATTGTCCTGAACAGGACTGTTAGATTTTTGCAGGCATTTAGGGAATCACAAGAGGATGTGTGGGCACGATGGCTCAAGGGACTGCACAGATATGCTCCTTCAGCTGGGGACAGAGCAGGTACCAAGGGAGCAGCCACACACTCCAGCAGTTGGGAGGGAGGACTGGAGTCAAGAAGAGGAGAAAAGGAAAGCCTGTACAAGGGAACAGACTTGTACAAGGTATTGAGGGTGTCTGTAAATGAGTCTGGAGCAGGACAGGATGGTATGAGACAGTGTCAGGTTTCAGGAAAGGCAAAAGAGAAGCTGGCATTAAAGACAATTACTGATTCAACCCCCAACAAAGCTATATGATGCTTCCTCCCCTTGTCTCTGAACCAAGCCCTGCTTCTCCCCTCCCTGTCCTACCCTACTACTTTCTCCCAATTTTGACTCTTTTCCTTCTCTTCCTCCCTGCCCCCATCCAGTCCCTGTGCAGTCTATATGCATGTGTTGAGCACTTACTGACTGTATCAGGCAGTGGCAGCCTGGGGATACAATGACAAAAGTGGGGTCTGTATTCCTCACTAGAACCCACCCAAGCCTTATTTCACTGTAGTTCACTGTTGGACTAATCACGGTTAGTGTGTGTGCCAGCACTGGGCATGACAATAGGACACACAGAACCGGATGGTCACTTTGCCTGTGCAATGGTCCCCAGCTGGCATTTCCCAGAGTGCCATCAGGTTTGCAGAGGGAAGCGTTTGGCAGCTTGAAAAGGAGCAGGTCAGTTGCGAGGTCTTGACACTTTGGATGCTCTGTAATATCATTTGTGAGAGAAGTGGGGAGAATTCATTGTATAACCATGTGCTTCAGACCTCCAGTGGGTTTGAGCAAAGCATATTTTTTGAAATCATCTAAACTAAAGAGCACTGTAAAGACAAATGGGAAAGTGTTGAGCGTTTTGAAAAGCACTTCCATCAGTATCAGTTCCTTTAGCAGTTGCATCCACCCAGTGCTTGCTCTCCCAGATTCTCATAGAGACCTTTCTGATTTTAGAGGTACATGGTCAGAAACTTGCCAGAAGTGTCTTTTTGCCCCTTTTTCCAAACCCAGTTTTCTAAATTTATGATAACCACCTTTTACAGTGTGTGGAAGCTGTGGTCAAACCAGGCAGAGGCTTAGATGAGGGAGGGAAAGCTTTGGGGTCAAGGGAGGCCTGAGAATGAACACATTTCCCAAAATACATCAAGTTTTGTTTTGTCACAGCAAGATTGTAAATTGACGTACTTGCCTTCCCAGCCCAGAGATGCCACAAAGGCACGCAAAGGGTTTGTGGCAGAAAGTGTTTCTGCTTGGCCATCTGGGCTCCAGTGCCTGAGAGGGGATTTGGCTAACCCTGAGCATGATGCCATCTGCCAGATCTATCCATTTCTCCTTCACTATTTGTGTAATACTCCTTTTATGTACCCACAGCAAATGGCAGACCACCTGTGTGTTTTATCTTTTAAAAAGAATCCCCAACTTGTCTGGCTCTGAAATCCAGGTTTAGCTGAGGAAAGTTTTCTTCTGGACACAATGGTTTTTTTTAGTGTCCAAAGTTGAAGCTGTACACAGATCCACGTCTGTATTTAATTTATGCTGAAGGCATGGGTACCTCATGCAAGAACACATGAGAGGTTGTGTATTTTTTTATAAGCTTGGTGTTAGTTTTACTGCAGTGCCAGAAACCCACAGTCAAGATTAGGATGCAACTGTGCTAGGTGCTATACAGACGTGATGAGGAAAAGCCATTTTACATTGAAAGGCAGCTTGAAATCAGAGGACTGTCTATAGCTAGAAGTGCCAGTGATTTTTTCCACTCAGCCCAAATGGGTTTGCCTCCCTTTTGAGAGTATGTCTCTTTATATTGCAGTGCCAATCTCATCTCAGATTTTCCGGGCTCCAGGGGAAGATGAAGTGTGTTATTTGTCATGCTGAAGGGAATATGATCTGTGTTTCAGACGAAAGGGCTATTCAAGGGAAATGACACTACCAATACACTCTTTGCTGCAGAACAAGCAAACTCACATTGTTATTTGAAATTAAAAGAGTGAAGCATCTCAGATTGCCCAAATTCCCAAACATGGGAGAACCAGCCAAGTCCTAGTTTCTCACACACATTCTGCTTGGATATGTGAGGGAGGACTGGTTTTTGGAGTGTTTCCTCTGGAGCTAGACAGAGTTTTGTTTCAAAAAAAATTATCAGTGTTTGCTGACATATATCCTACATTCATCACAGCTATTTACTGAGTCACTTGCTGTGATTGATGAGGTAGGAAATGATGAATGTTAAATGGAGAGCACTTCACAATTGGTCAAGGTGACTGCCAAATATTTAATGTTTCAGAGCAATCAGTGTGTTTGGGAACAACCCCTCCTTTGCTCTTGTATTTCTTTTTTCTCCCATCGCTTGTGGTGTTTGTCATGGGAGCCTCCGTCTGGGCCTTGGCTGTGGTTTTGGCAGCTCTGATCATGGTACAGCTTCTTCAGTGATGGGCTTGGATGCCAATAGAATAAATATGAATTTGGGATTTATTTTTTAAGGGGAAGGAGAGAAAATACTGATAGCTGTGATTATAATCCAGTGTTCCTAGTAACTGGTGCAAGAATATTTTATCCCATGTCTCTTTAGATGGTAGTAATTGTACCTGTACACATGGACTATTTGTGTTAATTAAAATGACCTTACCAGAAGAGCAACTTTAGCAAACCTCAGCCTTGTGAACAGAACCATCAGGGTCACGATGAGGTTGTCTTGGGGGGGAGGGGTATGCTCCAACCATTCTGAGAAGTCTTCTAAGGAAGTTTCGTGGCTCTGGGGTTGTTTGCCAGCTGTTCATCCACCCACTTCAGTTACTTGACTTTTCTTTCCTCAGTCCGTTCCTCCATATGACCAATTTTTGTCCCTGCCTGCCCACTGCTTTCCAGAAGGAAAGAGGCCAGACAACTTCATGGTGAGGGAGGACTCTGTGCCTGCAAGGTAATGGCACCACCAAGCAAACCCCGATGACTAGTTAGGATATTGTGCAGTCAAGGGGCTGAACTGCCTCTGGCTGTTGAGGAGATGTTATGACCTGATATAATTCCCCTTGCCTCGCTGCTTACTCATTAAGCTGTGTTTTGAATCCTGTGACTTAGACCAGAGAGCATATTTTTAGAGTCAGTTGACTTAGTGAGTAGCAAGAAGGTTGGCAAGCTACCAAGGAAAGTTGAACAAAAAGGTGATTTTCATTCTCCAAAGGCTGCCAAGCTGACTGCTGATAAGGTGCCAAGTGCTTCCCAGCTCTCTTAGATCTGAACTCCAAATTCACAGCCCTCCTGAGGAATTTAGGAGTCGCTGTTAAGCCTATTAAATCCCCCTGATGTTTCTAACAACAGCTTAGATTTTATCACTCAAAAAAGAAAACTCACCATCCTCTGGACTTAGTCCATCTTATCTCAACAGCTCAAAGAGAGCTTGGCTAAAAGGATAAAGACCTTTTTCTTTCTTTCTATTGATATATTAAGCTATTCTCCTTGCTTCAGTCCAAAACAGAAAACGCTCCGACACACTCTCGAGTGTTTGTTCTGGGAGAGTTACTGCTCTGGCACTGTGGAGACTCCTGTCCCTGGGCAGGGGCAGCAGAACTTGTGCAATGAGTGCATCAGCGTGAGTGGTGCCACCGGCACTGATGACAGCTCAGGTTAATTGGAGAGGGGACAGGCTACTCTTTGACTGCCTGCCACCACAATGCTGCCCTCTCAGCGCTTCCCTATTTCTCTGCATGCCCTTGTATCACACTATATTCACTGCAGGTTATGGGCTGCTGACTGTGAGGAGAGCTCTAAGCCTCTTTAAAGACAAATGATATTTTCTCAGGCTAGAGATTAAATTTCAAATTCCCTAGCCCCTTAGTCACAGAGACTTGAGTGGAAGAAGGCTGTGACATAACCCACAGGTCTCAGCCTAGTACCATCTTCTGCTGGGCACTGCTCTCCTTTCAGACCATGTCTGCAAAAGCCCAGAGTTATTTCTGACTGTGTCTGGCTTCAGTGTAACAAACTTCTGTAATGTGATCATATCTGATTGCTGCTCTTGGGTTGCCTACTGGATCCTTGGAAAAAGGTTTGGCAAACTGGTATAGGGGGGTTGGGTTCCTGAAACTGTCCCAAGTTTTGTGACACATACAGAACGAGGGATGGTCCTGCTGGAAACCAAGTCTGCTCTTTGGTAGATAGAACATGGAGCAATTGGATTATTTAATTGCTTCTGCCTTTGGCTTCCTGGTCATGATAGATAATGCTCATTTGCAAGGTCATTGAAAGACATTAATATCTTCCTGTCCCTCTACAACTGTTGTGAAAAAGTATTTATTGAAACAATAAAGAGGAGCACTGTGAGATAAGAATCTGAGAGGAAAATAATCTGTTGTGGGTGTTAGAGTGCAGCAAATAGAACCCCTGGCAGCTGGGGAGGGTTGAGCTTCAGTAGTGATAGAAACCCTTGTCTAGATGTCAGTCTGAGTCAAAAAAAGAATGTTTCCTAGCAAGATGTGAAGAGGGAGGAAAAAAAGCTGCATTGTTTCCATTATAAAATAATTGTTGAAATGTGGTTTTAGAAAACCTTTACAGATAATGAGACAAGGTACAAAAATTTGAGAGCTGGTGCAAGAGATAATTCTTCCTTCAGAAGGACTCCTTGTAAAAGCTTCGGAGAAAACAGGATAAAATATACCTCGTGGGATTCTCTGGAAAAAAAGTTGGATTTGCACAAAGGAGTTCAGGTTTTCTTGGTTCTGTTTTCCTACAGGCCACTCTGAGGTCTGATTCCAGTGCTCCTTGCAGACAGGTAACTGAACAGGTATGGGGGAGCATCACGGTGGGCTCCACAGACTGCCACTTCCATAATGGTTTCCTCCTGGCTTCTGTCCACAGGAAACATGACATTTCTATTCAGTTTCTGCTCCCATGGCTTCCCAAGTCACTTTGAGGGATTTGCTGGTGATCTTCTGAACTGCAGCCTATGCTATGAACCCAGTGTTTCATGGGAATGTCCTGAATGTGGCTAGAAGATACATTAATGCCACATAAACAGGATGTGACGGTAGTGTGTCAGCTGCTTTTGGGTTACTGTCCACAGTCAACAGTAAAACAGTCCATTTTGGGAGATCTCAGACTTGGTGTCCTTGGGAAGAGAGAAAAGGAAAAAAAAACCAAAAGAGAATTGTAATAAAAGTATATATATATTCACATATATTACAAATATATACCATCAAACACTATGAATCTACAGAATAAGAACCCCAAACAACTCCAAAAGGGAAAAGGGGGAAGGGAAAGGGAAATGGGACAAAAAATGGGTAAGAACAACACAAAACAGATATACACTCACTCGTAAACTCAGGGAAAAGCTCAATAAGTAACTAATACAATAAAATCTCACCAAAAATAACTTCCCTTAAGAGAAGCAGTAGAGATCTCCACCTCCGGACGAGTGAGGCACCAGTGTCTCCGATAGACCTCAGCTCACGTAGATAAGAGCTAAGCCAGCACAGAGACCTGATGTCTTCCCCAGCACACGAAAGGAAGAGAGAGCCAGGGAGGCAACTCCCCAATCTTATATACCCCTGATTACGTGAAGGAATGGTGTGGAATACTTCCTTAGTTATAACCTGGTTACTAGGGAAGGCCCAGACCAAAACCAAGAAAACTAAACCACCACGGAGACCAGAAGAGCAGGGTGGAAATTACAGCAGCCTGCTACACAGCAGTTTGGGTTGACCACTGGATCCAGTAGCTGAACAAAATACAGTTTTGCTCCATTTTCAACAGCAAACCCTTTCAGAAAATATTTCCTTTTCAACTGATGTTGATTTGAAGGTGGTTTTACACCAGGCAAACACATTTTTCAATTCCTACCACTCTCCCAGGTGAAATCTGTCCCTAGTTTTGCCATGTGAACAACGCTTTTACCTATGGTGGTAGGAAAAGTTGTACAACAAAAGTGTGAACCTGCAGAAGAAGTTCAAGATCCAATTTCAGTGGGGACTCAAGGACCCACCTGTATTAAGCCAATTTTGGAAAAAAGGCCTTGCAAAACTCCCGTGAAGACTACAGTTACAGGTTTGTTTAATTTCATACAATCAAGTAGCCCCTTAAAGCCGAAACAATTGTGCAGGCTTAAGGTCAGCATATATAGGCATGATCTGCTAGTTTAGAACTGTACAAAGACTGATAACCTGATTATGTGTTCATGCTTGATACAAATATTCAGGAATACAGACACCTTCTGATCAAGTTAATTTCTCCCAGACTAGAAGCGTGTCATATGATCTCTCCCCTGACCTTACTAAGCTCAGTATGGTTCAACACCAGAGGAGTCTGGGTTTTGACCCTGGTCTTGAGGACTTCTTGAAACAGGTCCTGAATGTAGCTCCTGATTCTCAGAAATGTTTCAAAGTACTTTTAAATCAAACTTTGCTATTTTTCTGTTTCTGCACACTGAAATGGCTGAGTCCAAAGCCACATGCTGCAGGCATACACATATCCCTGATCATATTTGCAAATAAATGTCAGTCAGAAGTATGCATATGGAGAATCTGGAGAATAATGCATAAGTAATAATTATTAGATAATGACTTGATTCGGCGATACATTGTCAATTAACACATGTAGCAAAGTGCTTGGATTTTCAATTAGTATAACCCAGATAAAATATCTTTGAGCAGTGCTCTTGACATTTGATCAGTGCCATGTTTTGAATTTCTGGAGAAGCCTTAAAGGTTAGTGCTATATTTTATCCTTCCAAGCTCTGCATTCGAAAGCTCAGTCCCATGAGTTCCTGCTGCCAAGGAAAGGCAGTCATTATTTAAATCACATTCTGACATAAGCTATGCAGAAATCTCAGTTAGAATCTTTTTTGCAGACAAAATCAGTGCCTTCAAGAATGGCTTAAATCAGATGAAATACTTCTGAAGACAGGTGCAAGATGAGGAGAGGGAGCTAATAAGCCCATGCAACTTGACCACCAAAAGAGCAAACGGAAAGAAATCCAACTAGGAAGGGCAGAAAGGGAGGTAAAAGATCATTTTCCACCCACAATAACATGGTCTGAGAAGCAAAGAAACAAAAAACCAAAGTAGAGGTTTAGCATCCGCTGGAGATATTTGATGGGCTGAGTCAAAATGTCTGTAGGAGCCAGGGACTGGAAGGACAATGGTTATCAGAGACCTGTGGGTGGAAGGACAACTGCTCTGCTTAAGCCAGTTATTGGGCATTGAGACAGTGAGTGAGATCCTCCTCGGGACCTTGTAGGCACTGTCAGACCAGCACCAACCTGGCTGCAGAGGGAAGGATCATGGGGTAGCTGTTAGGGACAGTTTGTGTGTGATGAGTTCCTTCTTCAGAGCCTGAGCCGGCCTGGGAAGAAAGCCTTGAGAACAGCACCAAAATGTAAACAAGCAAACCTGGTCTGCATCCTGGGAAGTGCTAAGCAGAAGGACTCACGCTGAGCACTTGCTGCAGCTGTGGGGTGACTCCTGTCCCAAGCAGAGGTGATATAGGGGAAGCAGAACATCATAGGAATATCGCTTTGGTGACACCTTTAACAGAAAAGCTGAGTCCCTGGCACTAGAACTGAAGAGAGTCTTGTGAAATGACAGTGGGGGAATGTCTGAGGATCATTTCTGATGAAATACTGGGGCAGAGTGTTCACTAAGAGCCAAGGTCTGAGCTGCTGAGAACTGATGGAAAGCTTCATGCTGGCTAGAAACAATACACTGTCCCATAGGCAATTGTTGTGACTCATTGGATGACACAGTCCTTGTCCCAAAATTCTGTCCTTCATGGATTAGAAGAGAAAAATATATATGTAGGAATACTAAAAATACCTCTGCCTCCCTCATGCCTGCCTGACAAAAGGACATCTCCAGCAGGTGCACCTACGCAGCAGGCACAGGTCTTGCAGAGAAGACACATCTCTGTGCTTGCAGCGTTCATCCTCACACAGCAAGACGCAGTTAAAAATAACTTGTACTACACAAACCTCTTAAGACCAGTCAAGGAGGACTTATAAAACCATCTCATGTGCCTTTTTACACGTGCAGCTGTGTATGCCTTGTTTTTCTGTCTTTATACAAGTCAAGAAGTGATTGGAAGACATAATTTGTAGTGTGGTTATAAGACACAAAACAAAGCCTCAGATGTCCCCCAAAGACATGATTTTTAACTCTGCTTCTAAGGTGAAATCTGATGAAACAGTAGAGATCTTTTATTTTGTCAAATAGAGCTTTGTCAACTTTATTGCTATCATGTAATCAATAAACCAAGGCCAGTTTCCAAAGCAATTCACATATATTGGCTGTTGGTGTTTTTCAAACACATATAAAAGCCTGGCAAGAATAACTCTTGGATTTCATAGAATTGCACTGCAGAAACAACTTTTGCACCTTTGAAAAGTGGTGAAGAAATCCAAAACAAGAAATGAGTTGAAAATATATGTTTGCAGAGCTTAAATAGTCTAAGCTGGGAAAGCAAATACTGCTGTATTTGGATATACAGTCCCAACGAGAGAGTAGAGAGGCAAGAAGCCTGTAGAAGCAGCGAGCATTTCTCACTGAACCAGACTCCTAATGTCTGTGACCTTTGAAAGAAGAGTTTCAAGCAATAGTGATGACATCTGGTTTGTTCTCATTCCTGAACCTTCCTGCCTCTAACAGCACAGAATAATCACAAATGCCTTGTGCTCTTGGCTGCTTGCTTTAAAATTAGCATTCCAAGTCAAAATAGAGAATTTTGTTAAACACAGTCACATAGACTGGCAGATTTTTAGTTTTTGCTCTTCAGTCTAAAATTCTTCAAAGCCTTAGTCTTCTCAAAGGAATCATTAAAAGGAAAAAGTGGGTTTGAAGTACTTGCAGATATAGTCTTTGCAGAGGAGAAAGCTTCTGTGTCTGGATTGCTTGTGCAGATCTAGTCCCAAGCTTAATTTTTAGTCTCAGGAAACCTCAGTATCTTATTGTACCAGAAATGGGTCCATCGAGGCTGAACTTCTGTGCATCCAATGGACAGGATCAAGCAGCTCACAGGACTGCTGACAGCTTTGAACTGGGCAGAATGAGAAGCTTCCATGCCTGAAGAATTAGCAGGATGTCCTTTAGCAGCTCTGCATTCACACCAGGCTGAAGGTACTAAGCAAAAGTGATGGGCATGTGTGCAGTGGCTGTACCTCATACTCTTATAGACTTTCACTCTCTCTGTACAGGCACACACACACACACACATATATATATATATATATGTGTGTGTGTGCATATATCAGTTTATACAAGTACACTGTATTGCTTCATAATTACATTATTTATATGTTAAGTATAGTATATGTAGCCTGCAGTATATGTACTTTTTATCCACAGCTCTCCCTATAAACACATGGTATCTGTCTGTGTCTATACACACACAACCCAACCCCCCCCATAATCACAGCATTATTTTAAATTCCAGTGCTACTGGAGTTTCCAGGGTCTCACGAGAAGGATGCAGTAATGCAGCCAGACCCTGTGTGTGTTGAGTAAAGCCACACACAATCTTCTCTTGAAATGTTTGTTTACAGTCTAGCAGGTCAACTATTACATACAAGGTTGCAAGTACCAACAGACACTGATTTGGCAACCCAGGGTTGGAGCAGGTGACAATGACAAAGATTTGCCTGAAAGCAACTCCAACCCCATGGGAAGCTTTGAAGATTAGAGCTTTCATCATGTGTAGAGCTACACATCACTTTCAACACAATTAGATGGTAGCACGATGTAACCCACATTGACAAGGGATGAAGCAAAATTGTGGGTGTTCCTTGGTTACTGGCAACGGGGACTGCACTGATAGCTGGTGCCAAGCTCTGGAGCAAGGGGCTCAGCGCACAGAGCCAGGTTTGCCAGCTAGCCCTGGGTCTCCTGTCCCTGGATGTTGGATCTGGTCTCCTGTTGAGCTTTCCATCAAAAAATCACAGTTGGCAGAGCTCCTCCGAGTGAGTGGAGATGACCCTCATGCCAGCCTAAGGCCCTGGAGGAGGGGAAGCACCAGGAGTGCAGGTTCCAGGCAGCCCTTCGTCCCGGCTTCACAGTGCAGTGGTGGATATTCACACAGGTGGCTTCCTGCAAACTTAGCAGTCATGATTCCCCCTGCAATTCCGCTCCACGGGCTTGGAGATTACAACAGGGTTCCCAGAGGGAAATAAGGAACCTAATTCTATAGTTTACATTTGATATGTCTTAAATATGCCATAAAAATCTGTTCTGCTGCTCAGGCACATGCTGAGAGCCACAGAGAAGCGGCTGTGACACAGTAGGGACCACAAGCACTAGATCCCCCCAAAGGGGAGGAGGAGTACATTGGTTGCCCTACAGTCGCTAGCACAAATTGTGTTCCTTTGAAACATTTGCCAAGATGTTAAACATTGCACAGCAGGGTATGAAAACGTACTGAATCCGAACTTTGATTTTCACATTTGCATAGGCCTGATCTCTAACCATCAGGCGAGGAAGAACCATGAAGATAATTTGCCTGAGTCCTTACCTAGTTCCTCCAAATTAGTCCTTGATTCAGGTCCAGTAACTACAGCTGAATTTGAGGATATTCTTCAGAGAAAAATTAATGGAAAACTTCTTCAGGGATGGCAAATCTATGACAAACATCATCTTCATTAGTGAAAATAATTATATCGTATTTCTGGCTTAAATTTATCTGTCAACTCTAAATGCAGAAGGTTGTATCTCTACCTGTAACATCAAAACTCTCTGGTGGGGTCTTATGGACCTTTTAGAAAAGACAAGTAGACTTTTTCTCTTCTATAAGAGGTTCTTCAGACCATATTGGTTTGTGTTGAACTTTCTCTGATTCTTTTATATCCCTCTTGGAATGTGAAGTCTAGGACTGGACAGCACATTCCAGCTGCACTCATGCCAAATGTGGAGGCAACAGACCTTACAGAGGTCCTGCTCAGTGACAAGCAGGGGACTGTATTCAATATCAGCTTTGACTCTGAAGTTCCCAACATCACATTGCAGTTTCACATAACTGATTATCTGGCCCTTTCAGAATTACTGCTCTGCAAGACAGAACACCTTATTAGGCAAACATGACTTGTGGAGTTTGGGTGCCTAGATACATTCTATTGTATTTTACCAAAATGAAATACCTATTATTTGCTTGTGCCAGTATTTTTATTAATTCTCTCAACATTGTCAATAATGACTGTTTTCTTCTAGATCTCTCCTGGAAAAGACAAAGACTGAGTGTCAATTTTGTCTTCCTTTTATCTCAGTCAGAATACAAGTTAATATTAAGCAAGCTTCCCTACACAAATCTTCATGTATCAAACTAATATAATATTACTTCTAAAATGAGAATGCAATATATTTCATCAATCTAGGTTGTGCAACACTAATGGTATTACCTTCCTTTAATTACTTATTAGTGGATCACTGCACCAGTTCTTCCAATATCATTGAAGATGGGCAGGTTGGTAATTAGGGCATCAGCAGGGCAGAACCATGAATTCCCTCTCTGGAGGGCACCATGGGCTCATTCTTTCCCATCAGCACTGTCCCCAAACCAGATCCCCATACCAGCCCTCATCACCATGAAATGCCCTGCAGACCCCCAAACGAAGGATGCCATGGCCTGGGGCTGCCAAAATTCCTCATTACATCCAGTGACCCTCATTTTTTCTCACTGGAAGTGGCTCTGGCCAGACTACAGGTCAGCCTGGTGATAAGGCCATTCCTTATTTCCTCCCACATCCCACTGCACAGCAGCCTCCACTAAAGTTGTAGGCATTAAACAGTCTCCTTGCCTTCCACATACCCCAGCAATGAGCTCCGTGCTCCAGGCACATCCTCATGGCCTCCCCAGCTTGTGAGCAGCCTGCTGCCACAGCAGCAGCTGAGCAGGGTTGTAGAAAGGTGCCCAGGAGGGCAAGGTCCTTGATGACGTGCAGCAGAAGACTGCTCAGGATGGATGTAGTGGAGCTTCTGAAGGCAGAGGAACTCCTGGTAGTTCTCTGTCATTGCAAATAGCCTGAGATGATTCCCACATCCTCATAGCCTGTGATGATTCCCACATCCTCATCCCAGCCTGATGGACTTTGCAGAGAAGAGGAATGGTGTGGGCCAGATGTGCAGCTACTGTTGCCGTGACTCATGAGAGTCTTTCTGTCCCCCAGACAGAACTTGCCTCAAATGAGTCCTCACCACACATGGGAGCAAGCCCAGGGGGGTACAAAAAGCTGTGAGTGGACACCCTGGCAGTGCACTGTTTTCTTCCAGACCCCTGCAGGGCCTGACACTGGTCTTGCACATTCAAAACAGACTGGATTGCAGGTGGAGATCATGGTGATATCTTCACTGTGTCAATGACTGCAGTCAAATATCAAGAGTCCCAGAGCAACTGAGATGATAATTTTGTCTAGCAGTTGCTTGTTCATACCCAAAATGGGTATGGAAATAGAGTAGCAATGGTGGGACAGTGTTGATATGAGAGGAATGGTTCCATGGGGATGAGGGGCACAGCCTGTGGGCTAATGCTCCTTCCTGTCCCCAAAGCAGAGAGCACAGGGGCTGAGTAAAGCCCCACATCTGCCTGACTCTGGGTCTGTAGATTGCCCTGGCAGAGAAGATCCCTGGGCAGGCTCCATCTGCTTCCCAGGCTGCACTGGGCTGTGCAGCACATCCGAGGGCACTCAGAGGAGTGGTGGCATGAGCTGAGGCTGCTACAACATCTGCAACCCATGAGCAGGCAGGAGCAGCCTTCGGCAGCACTGTGCGTGCATGTGGAGTCAGCCGGAGGGAGGCAAGGACACGGCTCACTGCAGGGACAGTGCTGATGAAAGTCAACCCCCACCCATTTTACTGTCTTTCTCTGTAGACATACATAAAAGACAATAAGCAAAACATACATACATTCATATATATAAACTCACCCACATACTTCACACACACACACACACACACATCCTTTCCAAGAATAGCATGGAAATTCCATTTGCAGCTTTCTGCAGCCTCCACAATCAAATCATGCAGGAAGAGGGTGGCATAAAACTGTAGTCAGAAAACAATTTACCTTTTCAGCTACTCTTTGATAAATTGGGTGGTGTTTGCTTGCCATGGTTTAGCCCTCACTGGCCACTGATCCCCACACAGCCACTTGTTCACTCCCCCTCCAGTGGGATGGGGGGAAAATCTGAAGAGTAAAAGTGAGAAGACTCATGGGTTGAGATAAAGACAGTTTAATAAGTAAAGCAAAAGCCCTGTGCACTCAAACAAAGCAAACCAAGGAATTCATTCATCGCTTCCCATGGGCAGGCAGGTGTTCAGCCATCTCCAGGAAAGCAGGGCTCCATTATGCATAATGGTTCCTGGAGAAGACAAATGCCATCACTTGAAACATCCCCCCTTCCTTCTTCTTCCTTCCTCCAGCTCTTTATGTTGAGCATGATTTCATATGGTCTGGAATATCCCTTTGGTCAGCTGGGGTCAGCTGTCCCAGCCGTGTCCCCTCACAACAGCTTGTTCACCCCTAGTCTCTTCTACGATGTGAGGGGCAGAAAAGGCCTTGACTCTGTGCAAGCATTGCTCTGCAATAATGAAAATATCCTTGAATCATCAGCGCTGTTTTCAGCACAAATCCAAAACATAGTCCCATACCAGCTACTATGAAAAAACCCCAGCCAAAACCAGCACAGTAAAGCAATACCTGTTTGCCAAAGAACTAGTTGCAGAAGTGTTGTGAGAAGGTGGAGTCAGAGAGAAGAGTAATAGGAAATGCCCCTCTTAATATTGCTGTGATGCCAAGGGGAATGTTTCCTACCCCACTGTCTTCACTTTGCTTTTAAGTAGTTGTTGGTGCTCAAATAATACCGTACTAGTGTCCAAGGCACCTTGAAGTTCTCTTCTTTGGAGGCTTCATGCATTTAACTTCAGGGCTGACCAGGGCAGTTTCCAGGGGGTGGATTCTATATGCATGCACCCATTAGAACTGAGTGTCCACGAAGTTGCCCTGACACTGCAAATCCTCCAGACCAGAAGAAGAAATATGCAGTCACGTTCTAGAGTAAGAGCAATCAAATTCACTACAGGCTGCCAAAAAAAGCATCATCTTGGGTTGTTCCCATGACCAGGCTGGTGTAGGAGC
Organism: Sclerurus mexicanus; assembly: GCA_013396755.1. Taxonomy (NCBI): domain Eukaryota; kingdom Metazoa; phylum Chordata; class Aves; order Passeriformes; family Furnariidae; genus Sclerurus; species Sclerurus mexicanus. Next base: position 519,616 of record VWZF01000575.1, on the reverse strand, counting down.
TCATGCAGGCAGCACTGCTGCAAAAGCCTCAGGAAAAGTCACTCCTGGAAAGAAAGCACTCACTCATGATTTTGCTGATGGGTGATGTCTCTTTAAATAGCACTCATTTCCTGAAGAAACAGCCTTCCCTGGGGCCTGGCAAGGAGGATGAGGTGACCAGCTAAACTCTTCATCTGTATAAGGACTGTGTCTACACAGCACAGAGCAGCACAGAAATGCTGGGATAGGGTGCCATGGTCCTTGCCTAAGAGGTCCAGTCAGGGCACCGGTGATGGCAGACCGGAGCCCCAGCAAGCTCACACCAGAAGTCAAGCTAAGGGACATCATGTAGAGGCTGTCCACAATCTTGGCATGGACATCCCTGGAGCAGGGAAGCCCTCATGAAGGGTTTGTGACCTTGGAGGTGAGCTACAAGGTTGTTCCCAGTGAAGGCTGCCCTTTAGCCTATGGTGAGAATAACGAGGGTTGCATGTCTGATTATGCAAAGAAATGATGTGATCTTTTTGTTTTCCAGTTTCTAGTTACTTGCCTTGTCCATGCCTTTCCCTAATACTGTAGGTGTCTTCCTCCAGACAAGCTCTGGCATTTTCTGGGTATTTGGTGGGACTGTGCAGCCACCAGGAAAGTCACTTCTGGCTGATTTTTCTGACAAGTTGCAATAGACAAGACAGGGCTGCCAGCACTCCAGTGACGCTGCCACCACTGCTCCCCTCAGTGCCACACAGATCAACCTGAGCTCCTTGGCATTGCAGCCAGGCTGGGAAAGCTTGTCTGTTCCCTTGCTGCCCTCAGAAAAATATGATAAAGGACATTTGGCCAAAACCTCGTCATCCCGGTAACCCTTCTGTTATTTTGTCTGAATTAACAGGTGGCTTTTCTAGACATAATGCTCAGGGTAAAAGTTTCACAGACCCTGCCATGTGCAGGAGTGACCTGAGCAGAAAGCAGAAGCAGCTCCTTGTGCTCTCCCCTCTTTCCCATGGGCGAGCTCGCTGCCTTCTGCTCTGCCTCCCTTGCCGTAACCAAGTCCAACTCCTGCATCCGGAATTTTGCGAAAGAAACTGTCTCCTTTGATCTGCTGATCTTTAATCATCTAGCATAACTAAAGATCATGAATTAATGCTGCTGTCGTCTCCCAGTGAGCCCAAGTTCTAGATATTCTGTTCGGTGTTGAGATGCTCTGATAGCAGTGTTTTTGGGAGAGCAGGGTTGATGGGAAGGTGACAGTAGTCCCTGTTGCAAGGATTTGGCTAATTATAGAGTAGCACTCCTCTGCTGATGGGAATTGTCACAGCCCTGCTGGAAAGCACAAGCCATAAAAATTCACATCAGCTGAAAACACTTCCCATCAGCCAAGAATTTGTTGCAGCTTTGTCTCTCTAATATAAATATTTATGTGGATGGATCTGGCTCCATCTTGCAATTTGACAGTCTATGAAATACCTACAGCTTCAGAACTCCTCCTCACCCCTTTGCCTCATGATAGAGAATAGAAAGTATTCTAATAAAAAGTATTATAAACAATAGAGCTGTTGCCCAACATTAGGATTTTTATTTGAGTCTTGATTCCATGACAGTCAGATCACATTATTATTGGCAACAATTAACATGACACTGAATTGCCTTTGTATCCTTGTGGACATAGAATGCACAGATTCATTCTGAAGCATCAAGAGATCCGGAAAAGAACTACACATTTAATTTCAAGTTGAAAACTTCCCTATGTCTTGCATATTGTCTTTAACCGAGCACACAAATGAACACATTATATTTTTAGGGCACTGGCTGCTTAAAGCCTAGAGATCATGGTGGATAGGTAAAGAAAGAACAGAAGAAATGGATCACTGGTTTTTTCAGATGTTTTCCGAAGGAGTGCTTGTGAGCATGGATGAGGGAAATAGAGACATGGCATCACAGACCAAGTCAGCTGGAGGAGTCCCTCTGCTCAATACCAGGCTGAGGTACACAAATGCTAGTTTTTAAATATTTTGGGATCTCCAACTGCACCCCCAGGCAAGGCAGGGGCTGCTCCAGGCTTTTGGAAGGAACTGCTCTGTGTTCACGTCACTGAAAAGATGCAGAAATGGCTCCAGTGTGGGCAGCCCGGGGCTGACTCTCTCCAGTACCCTCACAGTACAGCTAGAACACACCAACAGCATTGTGTCTCATTAAATGCAGAAATGCTGAATACCAATCTCTTTTACCTAAGGCAAACGTGGCAAGTTGAATTCCCTTGTGTCTCAAAAGTAGATTTGAAAGGATACCATCCAGGAGTCAGGGAGCACGCTGGCAGGTCATGGGTGAACCATCACACCGAAGCTGTCCGATGGTGTAAAAATGGGTATCAGATATCCCAAGGTTGTTAGAGAATGTAAGTGGCTGGCACTGGTCTGGAGGTCATTGTGCTCACCCTGGCAGGGGATCCCTAAGTTCTTATTATTGCCCAGACTATCCCTTTGTGGTAGCCTACCAAGTCTCAGGATAAAGTGCAGGAGTGGGTCTGGCCAGGACGGAGTCAACTTTCCTCACAGCAGCCTGTAGAGTGAGGAGTTTTGGATTTGTGGCTAAACCAGTGTTGATAGCACACCACGGTTTTAACTATTGCTGAACATGCCTGCACAGCATCAAGGCTTTCTCATTTCTTCACTCTGCTTTCCCCCAGCGAGTGGGCTGGCAGTGGGCAAGAGACTGGGAGGCAACAGTAGCGGGACAGCTGGTCTGAACTGGTCAAAGGGGTATTTAGTACTGTGTAACATCAGGTCAACAATAAAACTGGGGAGAGGAAGAAGAAGGGGAGGTTTGGGGTTTCTAAGGGTTCTGTTGTTCAGAAGGTGGCTGGACATTGGTCTGCTTGTGGGAGATGGTGATTGATTTCCTTTGTGTCACCTATGGGGTTTTTTTCCTTGTTCCTTCACCTGCTAAACTTCCTTTATTTCAAAGCACAAGTTTTCTTGCTTTTGTTTTCCCAATTGGGAAGGAACATAATTTCAAACTGGAATCCATGAAACAATGAGAAATATTCTCAAGTGCAGAAAAGGACACCTCCAAAGAACAGAAGAATTAAGAGAAAGCAAACCAAGGTCTGTAGAAATATGATGTGCTACATTCAAAGGACCAAGGATGTGTATCTAAATTTCCTGCAAAAAGAAAGCTTTGGAAACGACAATGGCATGCATTAAATATAAGTTAACACAAAGTATTGAGAGAAAAAGAGTGTACAATAGTTCAATTTACTGAAAAAAACAAGCATGAAGGCTCAATTTTTATTCTCTATTTCAATGTAATTCTAGAAAGACAAAAATATATTTTCCTGTGAGAAAAAAAAACCACATTAATGATTCCTTCTTTTCAAAAGCAAGTGGGAGAATGTGATGTGACAGGCATAAATGTATGTAATGTCTAAGAATTCTAACTTAAAAGATATCAAAAGCAGTGACAACTCAAAACTCACAGTAGTAGTAAAATCACATTCCTAAGATGCTGAGAATAATTGGATTCATATTTAGATTTGAATTAAACTGTGAAACCAAAGAAACTACTCAGTGAAGAATATCAATACTTGCCAAGGACAAAAACTTGTTTGTCTTATGTGAACATTATCATTCAACCTTCACGAAAGGGGGAAGGGGGATGGCCTGATGCAAAATGTGCTACTATGAAATCTAGGTTCAATTCTTTGTAGCTGTCCTCTGCGCCCACAGACAAGTAATTAAGCTGCACAACCCCAAAAGCATTTTCTTACCTCTCATCAGACTTTCAGGCAGAGACAGGGAGGAGTCAGCCGCTCTCATCTGGGCATTGGGCAGGTGCCTATGCTCACTCCTTGGTATTTCCACCTTGGCTAAGCTGCTGGGAATGCCAGTGGCATGAAAATCAAGTGTGCCCTGAACAGCTCTGGTTCAGTTTGAGAGAATCTTGCTGCTGACACGTGCCCAGCATCTACAAGAGCCAAGCCATCAGCTGTTGGTTAGACAGCAACCTGGGTACGTGCATCCTAAGGCACTGGTGGTCTCTGCCTGGTTCCAGCAATAATGGCTCTGGAAGAGAAGGACTGGAGCCACCACAACTCCCATGAGATGACAGGTGACAAACAACTGAGTTTCGTCAGCACATTGCCTGTCAGAAAGTAAGGTCTCAGATTTTTTTTAGTGATTCAGATAAAAACAGTTAGGACTGGAGCAGATCTCTGGAAGGCAGCTGATCCAACCTCCTGCCCAGTTGCCATTATAGCAAATCTGAACAACAGCTTCAAAATATTTTCTTAAATAACTTACAGAAATGAAAGTCCTTCTGTAGGAAGCTCAGTGTGAGCACTTTGTTTAAAGTGATGTAAAGAGCAAGAGATCAGGACTGAGGCTAATTCATGCCAAGGTCAAGAGGAAATCAACCCTTTGAGCACTCAGGGATGTCCCAGTTGCTGGCCCACAGCCACACATGCCAAGTAAGAAGTTCAGCAGTGCTGGAGCTAATCCATATAGGTCTGGAAACATACCACACAAATGTATTCCAGAAAAAAAATAGGACTGGGTCCTAGTTGCAGTGCTGTCAGTTATTTCTTGCCATCTTGAGCAGCTCGCCTCTGCACTTCATTTCCCACATGTGCAAGCCAAGGCAAAGAGCACGTGCCTTTTTCAACACAGCCATTTGTCATCATAATGCAAAGAGCTAAGAGTCATTTAGCATCACTAGTGTTGTCTAATTTTGCATTATCTTCCATAAATATGGATATGGCAAGAGGAGCTCACAGCCAAAAAACTTTTTTATATGCCTAATGGCCCTATGTAATGGGACCAGGTGGAACAGCAGGCACTACTTAACTCATCTTCAGCCTTCAAAGGGGTTAAGCAGAACCTTCCTTGTGCAGCATGGAATTGTGTCACAGCATTGGCCACCAGTCCCTCTGAGAGCAAATATATTCCCTACCTTGTCTTGTTAATAAATGCTAGAACATGGAAACAGCTTCATTTGTCTTAACCATCTCCTCTTCCTCAGTCACCAATAAAAATGCCTTCCCGACTTTACTGGTAAAACATTTCCTGCTGCCTGGGTCACTGGAAGACACAAAAGGCTTCTCTTCCTGAATTAAAATTTTAATGTATTATGCAAGAAGTTCAGCAAAGGAGAAAGAGCTAGAAACCTGCAAAAAACCAAAATAGAGCCCCACAGAGAATACACATGACTTTTTTTCTTCAGAATTATAAAAGAACTGGCCTGGCCAGCTGGATTTGCCAAGCTTTAAATCCCTGTGATATTAAATGACACAACCATGGCACAACTGGGTTTGCATAATGGCTTTTTACAAATTTGTAAAATGTAGATGACTTTTCCAAGTGTGAGCCCTGGCTATTTTTATCTCATGGCTAGACTCTAACTCCATAGAATGCTGTTCCACAAAAATGTCAGATGTTTCACAAGTAAACACACACCTGAGCAGCTGTGGACCATCTTATGTTTACGGGCCCAGATATTTTTCCCAACACTACTGGGATCTTCCCGTGACAAATTTAAGCCTTCTGACAACAGGCTTCCCTTTTTTTGGTTACTTACCTTGAAACAGAGGGATTTAATGGGCTGCAGGTTGAAAGATGCTGATTTAAATATCAATCAATTTAATTCTGCAGAAGTATTTCTTTGCATTTGTCATACTGCAAGAGAAAGAGCTCAGCCACAGCAGGCTGTGGGGAAGAGGGGAGTAGAGGATTAACTTCCATAGTTATGAAGTGGTTATGGGAGGCTCCTTTTCAGGATTTTTCATTTCAGAGATCTGGGATGCAGGGCTGAGGGATCACAAGACCAGAAGAGTATCTAGTGAAGACAGCACTGGGAACCTCCAGCCCCACAACAGCCCCTTTGCATTAAGCCTTCCTCCTTCAGGGATTACACCTGACCTACATGGCCACAAGTGCAATTCCTGGGTCCCCTTCAGACCAGCATCATTCTGGCCATGTCTGGCCATGTCTGCACCTCTCTTGTGGTGTTTTCTCCTTGACTGCCCTCTTTACCTGCCTTTTGTCCTGGGCACTTTTCCCTCAACCCATTGCTAGGGAAGTCAGCCTCAATCTGCCTCTAGTCCCAGCTTAAGTCTGGCTCCACAAACAAGCCTGCAGTTAGAGCATCATCTGGGATGAAAGATGTGTACTATGCATCACCCCTCTGCTCCCACCCCCCAGCTTTTGTAGATTCTCGACCTGTGCTGTAACTTAGGGGCAAGCACCAGGTTAGATGCTTGGCCAGGGGCATGCCCTGCACATGAGGATGCTTTCCAGAAAGGAGCCAGTCCCCAAAAGTGGGGCCATTGTCCCTCTCTCCAGCTGCATTTATGTCGGGGCTGCCAAGCAGGAGGTGCAACACAAATGTCCAGTGACAGCTCATGGGCTTTGACACAAGGGTGTAGCATGGGAGCAACTTCAGGAGAGACCTTCCTGAGGCTGCTAGTCAAAAACATGTATTACAGGTAAACAGCTGGATGGGAGGACCTAGGATATGTTTATTCTTTTCTGTGTGTCTTACCACCCCCTGTTTCTGCAATGTTTTCTTGCATGGCATATTTCTTGGACTCCTACATTGCATGGCACAAAAAGTTGGGACTGCACAGTTATCGGTCTGCAAGTGGAAGCTGTATCCCCAAAAAATTTGCCCATGGACCCACAGACCATAAGGCAGGTTAGGAAGCACCAGCCTGCAAAATTTACTTGTTGCACAAATTCCAGGAAAGTACTCCATGAACTAGATACCCTTGGGATTAGCCTATTGCAAGTTCTTTCGTTCAGGCATGTGATATAAAGCCTGATTTTAGGGTCAGAAACTTTCAGTCTAAGCTGTACATGCAATGTTGCTCAAGAGGGTGCACAAGGGAAAGAAGTGTTGTCAGACACTGATGGGTCAAAAGACTGGCCAGCAAAACTGATCCTTTGGTCTGGAAAGTTTTGCCTCTGCTTTTGAAGTTGTTGCTCACCATCATCTCACAGATTTTACTGGTTTTCTCTGAGCTTTGGTCCTGTAAATATTAACTGCTGTCAATTTGTTTGATGTGCTGTTGCTGCTCAAGGGTCTGAGTACTTTGAACCTTAACCTAAATAACACGGTGTGACTTTCGTTCAAGAGGAGCCAGCGCGCACCTTTCAGCTCCTGCATGATACGAATCACAAGTGAAACCAGAAAACGTGTGACTGGAGTTAGTTGTATAATAGCAGGGCTGTGTTACACAAGTGCCAAATCCTCTGCTGAAGTCAAACAGGGGACTTGTAAATCAGGCAATACCACTAGCAATCATGGGCTGGTCAGCAGATTGTTGTTGGATCTTGCTTACTCATTGACTAAATAGAGCTGCCAAAATGGTGCTTTGCCCTTCCTCTCACCTCAGACCCCGATTCAAATGTGTTACAAAGATGAAGACAGGGTTTCAGGTTGTTTTGCTCCACTGTTTGACAAGGACAGTGGCTACCCATGGAACAGGGCAACACTCAGCCATGACTTCTTGGGGAGCACAGCTCAGAAGCGCCATTGACTCATACCCAACATGGTCCTTCACTGCTGCCTCAAACTCTTCCTGGAGGCACTGCCAGGGCAGGCTTGTCTAGCTCCCATGAGAGACTGCTCCTCCTGGGGCACCCCAAGGCAGTGTTCCCTTCTGTAGGTTGTGTCAGGGTCTGGGACCACATTTGGGAGACAGCCTGGGCACCGATGGAGCCCTCACCACCCCACTGCACATCAAGGCTGGAGCCGTGGCACTGAGCCCTGCTGCAAGGCACAGGGGCAGGACAGGCCATGCCAGTGGCACAGTGGCACTGTCAGGGCTAGAGGCAGAAGCTCTGGGCACAGTAGTGGGAGCGCTTCTGAAGCTTTCTGCTCCCACACCACAGCCATGCCTGGGCTGCAAGCACCACAGGCCAAGGGTTCACCTGGCAGCTGCAAGGGATGCTTCAAAACAGTATTTGCTTTCAGGTCACTTCAGCACAGACTTCTGTGACACTGGAGCACTTCCTTCCATGCTGTGCCATGTGCCTGAGGCAGGAGCCCACCCAGTTGCACCTGCAAGACATGTGGATACTACTCCTTGCTGCTGGAGCTGGGCAGACTCCTTGCTGAGTTTCCCTTGGGATGAAGCTCCTGGAGATTTTTGTCCTTCCCTTGTCACCTCCCGCTGCTGTATGATGCTCAGAGTTTCTATTTTAAGCAGAAACAGTTGAAATGAGTATGTCATAGTTAAGGTGACTCACGGCCCAAGAACACATTCCTCCAGGTTTTAAAAGGATACTATAATCTGATTTTTGAAGCCTGAGCAGCCCTACTGTATGCTGCAGATGTGCCTGAGTAATTTGTAATAACTCTCTGTGGAGGTTAAGGCAACTCTGTTTAAAGATGTTTCTTTCAGAGTGAGAAAGTAAAATTACCCTGGCCAAATAGACTCAGTGAGAGGACTGAGCGAGGGGGGGCAATGTGGTTTTTCTGCAGTGGAGACACTGTGGAGCACTGTGAGCTGAAGGATCACTGTTTTGCAAGCACCAGCCCATCAAACACAGTGCCCCAGGGTGGTCATGGCAGCCCCTGCTTTCCACCAGCCATGACCCCCTGCCCAGCACTATGAGTCAGGGTCCCCATGCACCCCTCAATGCCTCCTTACACATTGCGCTGAAGGGAGGAAGAAAAAGTCTGCAGCATCACTGGGTGCTCAGGAAGGTCACTGCCTTAGCCCTGCCATGTCTCCACCATGGGGCTGCTGTCAATGCTTAAGTATTGATTGTTGGCAGGAGGACTCAGCCTGTGCACACCCTGTGCCTGCTTGCAGTGGTGCATCCCGAGTGCTGAGGAGCAGGAAGGCTGCTTTTCTGGTTTGGTAGACTTTTCCACTCCCTTGGCAGAGGCCTGAGCAATGACAGTGTTGGGTGGGGTGACAGGGGATCAGGACCCTATTTTTCTGCAATAGCTGCAGAATACAAAACATGCCAGCATGAATCAGCTGGTGCTCTCATGTCAGTGAAGGATAACTCTGCATTGTTTAAAGAACATCTCCCTAGTGATGTGCAGGAGTTTGACAACACTGAACCGAGGATCAGTTTTCACTTGCTAAAGGGCTTTCACAGGTGTCTTAAACCTCCCCAGCAAGGTCTGCTCAAAGATGTGCTGTGAGGGCAGTGATCTCACAGCAAGGGGCAGCGGATTAGCCCATATGCCTATGCTGTAATTCCCACTGCTGGCAGCCTGGGTGTATGCCTGCAGGATAACTGGCACATAACATCAGGGCATGGAGCAGGTCTGCAGCCCGTGGTGCTGCTGGAGGTCCCCCTCCAGCAGCCCCCCATGTGGAGCATTGCCATCTGTGACAGATTCTGTAAAACACCAGGGAGCGGGCAAGCCTCAGTGCAGTGATCCTGACTGGAGGAGTGCCACGCACAGGGGACCTAGTGACCCAAGGAGCAGTCACCCTGTGTGTGCACTGGGGTACCTTGTAACTGGGGTACCTTGTAGCTGGGGCACCCTGAAGCCACAGGATAAATTTCACCACCAGTTGTAATGCAGGATCCTGTGGGCAGCTCCCACTTGGTACCAGCAATTGCATTGGCAGCGTGGCCTTGCCTTTGTCCAGAAGTGCAGCAAGAGGTTATAGTGCTGAAATCCTTTCTGTTTGACACAATGGAAATGATGAGTGGAGTTGCTATTTTGTAAGAAAATCCCGTAACAGCTCAAATCACCAAATTGGCATAACCCTCTCTGTGACTGGGTCTGCTTGATGTGCTACATGTGGGTGCACAGTTTGGGGTTCCTGGTGTCTGAAGGAATGTAGGATTATCTATGCTATTTTACATTTATAGTGTTTTCTCTCTGTTATGATTTAACCCCAGTTGGCAACTAAGTACCACTCAGCTCCTTGCTCAACTTCCCTTTTCTTGCCCCCCTCACACCAGAAGAATGGAAAGACAATCAGAAAAAGGTAAAATCAGTGGGTTGAGATAAGAACACTTTAATAACTGAAATACAATAAAACATGATTATGATAATAATTATAGTAATAAAAAGAAAAAGAACAAAAAAAGAAAGGAATAAAACCCAAGAAAAAGAAGTGATGTCCCATACAATTGCTCACCATCCTGAGCAGCGAACAGCAGCTCCTGGTCAGCTTCCCTCAGTTTATTAACCAGGCATGATGTTCTATGACATGGAATATCCCTTTGGCCAGTTCAGGTCACCTGTCCTGGCCATGCTCCCTCCCAGTTTCCTCTGCACCTGCTTGCTGGCAGAGCACAGGAAACTGGGAAGTCCTTGACTTAGGGTCAACACAGCTTAGCAACAACTAAACCATTACTGTGTTATCAACAATATTCTCATACTAAATCTGATACACAGCACTGTACCAGCTATTAGGAAGAAAATTAACTTATCCCAGCTGAAACCCACGCACTCTAATAAACTGGATTCTAAATGATGCTTTAGAGCATCTGGATGGCTTTCTTATGGGGTCCACCACGGACCAACAGCTAGTTCCTAGTGCAGCACATTGGGCACTGGGTGTCAGGCTGGCAGGAGGCATGCTGCTCCCATGAACGGGACATCCTTGAGAGACGGGGGAGCAGCCAGGCTTTTTGGAAATGTAGCCCAGCATCAGTCCCAGAAAGGTCATCTTTCCAAGCTGGCATAGCACTTCTGGTAATAACGGTAGTGTCTGGCACATGCTTACACACCATGCTCCCCAGAAATGGGCGATGAAAGTGCCTTTTCTGATTTTCAGCATGGATGAATGTTCCAGTTTTTAAAAAAGGAAAGTATCATTAGAGGTTATGAATAAAGAAGCTCCGGCTTTGGCAAACCACCTCTTCCATAAAGCTTCCAGTGTCTGTTTTCTCTGTACCTTCATGCTGGCCAGGTTTATTTCTGGATCAATCCATGTGATGTTAAATCATTTCCCATACAGGGGTGTTTTATTCCTCCACTGTCTGCAAAACTCAAAATGTGGTAAAGCTGATAAATAATAGATGGGATCTCTAGCTGTCACTGGTGATCACTCCCTGGAAGCCAGGAAAGTACTCACCAGAATGCCCTTGATTTGCAGCTCATAAAAGTTTTGGCTCCAAGGAACTTAAACCAAAATCAGAACAGCAACTATAATAATTACACTCTGTGGCTGCTACCATTACTATCAATTTCAACTGCTAGAATACAAGAGATAAGAAAATAATAATACGATTTAAAAATGAAAAATAAAATAAAATAAAAGGAATGAAAACATCTTGAGAATTTTTTTTCAGGAAATCTAATCACTGCACTGAGGTGGTATAAATGCATTCAAAAAGACACTTCTGTCTGTGACTTAAGGAGGTTTGTTCTTGACCCTCTAGAGCTTTACTACTCATTGTCCTGCTCATATTTATAATAGGTTGTCACCACATCATCACAGGAAGAAAATAAGGGCTCCCTCAACGAGTAACATTTCCAAGTGGAAAAATGTTTTGTCTTCTGTCACTTCTTACGTGTGCAGCTACAGAATGATTACTCAGAAGACTCTTTACCTCCTTCACCTTGTGTTCGGATACAATGTCAGGACTTAAAAAGTGTTTCCATTTACCGTGTCTCTGCGCAGTCAGGAAGTCTTCCAGTTTTCCCGGTATCTGTCAAGCCCTTCTGTCTCATGAGGAAGGAAACTAAAAATACAGGGCAGTGTGATCACCACATTTTGGCAGAGGAACTCACGGCCAGTCAGAGGATCTGGAACTATTTGACTTCCCTCCTTTTCCTCTTTACTGCTTCCCTTTCTGGCACTTTGCAATCTCAATCTCAATCTCCTGAATGTTACAGTAAAACGTTGCATCACATGTACTGATAGATGTGTGGGAGCTAAGGAAGGGCAAAACTTCTTAAGGCTATCCACAGGCTCCATGCCAGAAGAGATATGTTTCCTCCCACAGTCATTTTATGACTAAATTCAGAAGACACTGATATATGGAAACAAAACTGTCCTGAGCTTCTGGGGAAGGCGTTGATACAGTGAAACAAAACCATCCTGTGCTTCTGGGAAATTGGGCTATTGCTGCTGACCTCGTCAGCTCTGCTGCAGGCTCACATGGTAACTCACCAGGAAACACTTACCTCCCCACTTCCTCAGTTGCCCAAAAGATGCCATGAGTACCACCTTTTAGGTGCCAGATGGACTTCTGGGAGGCTAATTAATTCAGGTTAATTCATTAAGGTTAACTAAAAAAAAAAAAAAAAAGGTAAATGATGGATATATAAAGTTTTATTCATCGGGTATTTATCACTTTGATAGAAATTACAGTAAAGTAGGTAACAGATAAGAGAAAGAAGAGATTTTGTTATAAAGTTAATGTTTTTTCAGAATATAGCACACTGCATGTAAGATGTTTCTAACCAGATTTCAAACATACATGCACTGGTGAAGCTTTTATTAAAATGCTGTTGTGGAGGGAATTCCTTAGAACAAAACTGTACAACAAGTAGGTTAAATGATTCTGTATTAGCCAATAGTGATAGCTAGAAAAAGCTGAAAGTTTTCTAACAGAGTGGTGTGCACTGGAAAACACAATAGTGTTGAGTTCCAGAAACCATAGAAAACAGGATGATTTCAGTGACATTTCATAGGGAAAAAATGTAAACACCCATTTGGATTAGGCTGGAAGATCTATTTTGGCACTGCCAGAACACAACATTTTGATTTCATTGTCTAATAAAAATATTTCAGCATTCAAAACATTCACACTCAAAACATTTCAGCATTCAACATGCAAAATTTGAATGCATACAAGTATTTTTTAATTGTGATCTCATTCTGATTCTTTAAATTATGGACCTTCATTTCCATAAGACCTGAAGATTCTTGCTCCATATTCTACCAACTAATCCCTGCCTCTGGTTTGTACCACATGGCTCAACAAAGTGTTTGGAAAATCAAGCTGACCCTTTAGTGAGGAACATGCACTACAAATCTTGAGTTGAAAATTAAACACACGATCATGAGCTGCTTCATTGGAATGCCACCTAAACCTAGCACAGCCTGAGGAACTTCATTCCTTTTCCACAGTCCTAAGCAACATTTCTACTGCAATATCGAAGTGCAAACCCTGGCTCAGCCTCTACTTTGCAAAGTTTTACCAGGTATCTGTTTTGGCTGAGAGTGTAGGGCAAGACAGTTATTTCAGTCAACATTTTAGAAATTTTTTACGAAAAAATACTGTTGTTGGTGTAGTTGTAGAAAAAATAAAATCCCTGCTGACAGATCACTGCAGGTGTGTCCTCACTGCTGACCTGGCTTGAGGCCAAAGACCAGGGCCTCTCCCTGTCTGTGCCTTACATCACTGAGGTTGGATCAGGACACTGGCTTCTGGTGAGGAAATAAGCTCTTTCCTGAAGTGGGGCCAGAATGACCTTTTTTTCAAGGAGTCTGGGTGGAACTCAGTGGTGAGTTCAGCTGAAATTCTTGGGGAAACTGGTGTTGCAATAACAGCAGAAAAATCCTCCGCTCCTATCTGCTGGGATTTTGGAAGCCCAGTTCATGTAGACAAGACCCTGAAGAACAGGTCAGACAGGATACAGCCACAGCCCAGATCTGGGGTCCTGGTCAGTCCTCTATAGGATTCTTCCTTATGATCAGCATGGGATCCCCTCGTCTAGCCCACTTTGTGTTTCTTCAGCTTCACCTACTATCACCCAGACAGTAGCCTCTTTTGCTGTCAAAACCCAGCTGAAGGTGACACTATTTGGAACATCATTAGAAGACAAATGTCAAAAATTTGAGGACACCAGTCCGGGCAAACAATGTAAGGCCACGGTGCTACAAAAATGCAGTCATACAATCTCTTCTCCAAGCAAGAGAGACTATCCCCAGTTCTGGCAGAGCAGGCAGCCTGCAGTGAGGAGGGCAGCCAGACCACAGAAAAGCAAGGGTTGAGCTTCCTGCAAATAAACTTAAGCTAGAACAAGTAGCAGAAACATGTATGTCTTGGTGGTCCTTGATAACTCTGTAAGTCCCAGATCCAGCCAATACTACCCAAATACTGGCTGAGGCAGAAAGACAAAGGCAGCAAAACTATCTCCAGAGATAATGATGAGTCTTTGGAATTCATAATCAAGTTAGGGACTTGGCTCTCTTTGCAAGCAAGAGTGGGAACATGTCCCTGCCCTCACCTTTCACACATCCAGCTGACAGTTTTCATGGGTGGTTGATGGGGGTCGTACAAAGGATGCCCCGTGCAGAAGTACAGGGCTTAATCCCCATCTTTGCCTTTCAAAACACTTCTCTGCGTCTCACTTCCTAAGAGACCAGGACTCATTACTAGGTAGAACCTGTATCCTCCCATGGATAGCCAAGGAGATTTATGCATCCATGTTTTTGTAGAAGTATCCTTTGTTTTCCGTATATTTCAACACATCATTCCATCGGCTGATTACCAAAGTTTTCTATTTGAAATGACAACATTCCTACAGACTGGATATCGGGGAGAAAATATCATTCTGTGCCATGACCAAGCAATCCAGAGGACCAGGATTCAGAGGGTTGTTTCCAAGTTGGCCTATGCTAAGACTACTGTGGGAGAATTTAAGAGACCTCTGTGGTGTTACTTGCCTGTGTAACTGAAGGCATGAATGAAAAGCTCATTGTAGAAGATGCTTTTACCTATTGAAACAAAGATATGTTTGTGACCCATCACTCGAAATAAGTAGCCTTGATTAGTCATTTGGGTTTGTGTGGGATCTATGTTAGAGTTTGTTCAACTTGAACATTGAAACCAAATCCACACAAAAAAAAATCCACAAGAAAATGACCAAACGGTTCACTAGAAGAGAGAGGTGACAGATCTAGACAACAGCTCCAACGGCGTCCCCTGCAAGAGTAGGTAGAGACTAACAGTGGCTGTTCAGTGACCTTTATAAAACACATTTGGCCAGAGATAAAGGCCTCGTTGGTGAATGTCCATGTAAAATAACACTCGCGGGCGATGGTCCCTCCAGCCTCTTCTGCCTCCTGCCGCTGCGCTTCGTTTCTGCTACACCTCACATGCCACCTAGTGGCTTCCCGAGTGGAAAATTCCTTTTCAAACACGATTTGCGTGCACGCTGCTTCTGCCAGGTGTGGAAGAACGGAGCTGAGGCTCAGCACACGCAGCACACCCCCGGCACTGCTGCGAACCTGCCCTGCGACAGCCCGTCCCTCTCACCTGCCCTGGCAAGTTCTCACTCCTCATTGCACCCTCAGACCCCCTCCAAGAAATTTCCACCGCCGTGGCCTGTGTTTACAGCTCTCTCCTGTTCTCCGTCATGACCAAAACTTTCACGGAGCCCGCTCTCCTTTGACTGCCCACCTTACTGCTCTGCCCCGCCGCCTTAACCAAGGAGCTGGTGGAGAGGAGGTTGTACATTTTACTTTTAAGAAGTCAGTGATGGTGGACACTTGCCACAAAATTCATATTAGTTAAAATCCAAGTTTTCCAAGAAAAAAACCAAAAAACCAAAAAACCAGAAAGGTTTAAAGTGGCCTTCTCCTTTCCCTCTTCCAAACTTCTTACAAGGGTCAGGGAGGATTTTATCGTTCAGTTCAACAGCTACTTTTTGAGTGCCCTACAGCCATTTTCATTCAGACAAAAGGTGTCATGCCTTAAAAATACCAAAAGGTGTTAAGCTTTGAGTCAGGACATTTCTCCAAGAAACAGGAAGTTTTGGTTACGAATTATATTTTGTTTCCAAAAGAGTTAATTTGATGAGTCTTGCTCCCTTCTTTGCAAGGTGGCCTCACCCCTATGTTAATAAATACCTGTGTGCCTTGGTCAGCCCCAAAGTGCTGCCAGCAAAGTGAGATGATGTCTGAAGAAGAGGTCGGTGGAAATCCCTGAAGGGTTGACAGTACCACGGTCTCTTGGGATGAGCCCAGCTCCAGTGAGGATGCCTGTCAGAGGACACAGAGCATATATTTGCATTTACAAAAGGAATAACTTTGTTATCATTAAATCTGGGCAATGGCTGTCCAAGTCACTCCAGACAAGGAAAGGATCTGGACCTGATCCATGTTATCTCCAGCACTCTCATCAGGCAGAAGCAGCAATAAAAAAGAAGGCCCTTTCCCCAAACATTAATTTCTTCTCTTTCATTTCAAATACTTGAAAACAGAATAGTCCATCTTGAAAGTGTGAGATGTTTCGTTTCTCTGCAACAAACTCTTTGATTTTTCTAGGGAAAAAACAAGCAAACAAACAAACTCCAAAAAAACCTCAAGGCAAGTCCTTCAACGTTTCTGAAATGATGTACAGGTTTTTTCTTTCAGACCATTGGAGAAATTAGTTTGTTTTGTGAACAGCCACTGCCAGGCTTCACCACAGCCAAAAGTCATTGAGCTGTGCTGAAATCCCTAATATAATTTCTCCCCTCACCAGTGTGGTCCTTATCTTACACCTGGTTTAAACCCAGGTGCTGACCTTGGGTGCTGTGCATCACCAGACTTCAAAAACTGGTCCTGCCCTTCAAGAATGGGTTCTTCACCATGATGAAGGTAATGCAGGGGAAATTATTCCATGAACTGCTGCCCTGAGGCTTGAAGAATTAGCTTTGCTGTGCAAAAGTTACACAGTCATCCTTTACCAGTTAATCCATCGTGTTCATGCCTGTGCAGAGGAACCATGTGGCAAACCCAGCTGGAGCCCCTGACCAGGGCAAGGACCTTCAGAGCCCAGGAAACATGAGAGGAGGAAGGAAAATTTTCTGTCCTGACTTTCTGTCCTGCCTGCTGTAGGAAAGCCAAAGGAGCAGTGACGAGGGTGCGCTCAGCAGCTAGAGGGCAGGCTCATTTTTCCTTTAAAACTTGGGAACCTCTTCCTCGAGGCTGCAGTGACTGCCAGAGTATCCAACAGAAGTGACTAAGTCGTTCGGGCTAATTGCAGAAGTCTTTGGTCCATTAACTAGGGGGAGGGAGGAACCAAACTCCAAAAAAAACCCCAAATCACAGATGTACAAACCTGATAGTTGTTTCAAAGGGCTTGTCTTCAGCCAGCCGGGTTGATTCCTGACAGAATAGAGGGAAAGAAGTCATGTACAAGACAGGAATATTCCACAGATGTGGGCACATCTGATTGCAAACACCCCATGAAAAACACACACTGGCCTTCCAGGCTTACACGACAGGAAAAAATAATTGAATGGATTTACAAATAGCACTCATCAAAGCATTCCAGAGAAATAACTTCCTTTTTTTTTTTTTTCCTATTCAGAAAAGGACTTGTAACATGAGTGAACATGTGAAGCAAGCCAAGCAGTGTCTGCAGAGCTTGGTCTCAGGTGAGTTATGTACTCCATAACGTGGAATTTTCCATTACTTTCTGTGGTCGAAAGATTTGGGAGCTCTGTCTGTTGCGAGGAGTGCAGCTGGAGCAGCCATCCAGGCATCCAGCTGGTGCTGCTGGATGTGAGGCTGCCGTGCCAGGAGCTGCCACGCTGCTGTGCACCCACTCAGACGGGCAGTTTTGTGTCTTTAAAGGCAAATTCTCCTTCTCTTTGTTGCTTCATAAAAGAGCCATTGAAAAATCACCTGTCATGGTATTGGTCTTTGCAATGGAAACATCCTGACTGAAGTATAAGAGGGGACTATTACATTGCCTAATATCACCGCTGTTCACACAGTTAAGGACTAGGCCAAGAAACAGCACAAGCGGTGCCTGAAAATTAACACACTTATGGGGGTTGTGGCAATGCAGGAGTTCACATTGGCAAAATATGACGCAGTGCCAGCCTTGTTGAGCAGGAGGATTTGAAAGCTCCTGGCACACACTAGCTGCCTGCCAGAACAGCAGGCAAAAGCTTAAAAAGCAAACATATCTGGAGGCATTGCCATTTTTCCCCCATATTGCAACAGTGGTTGCACCTCCCAATGAAAACAATCTCTTGGGTACCCTTGACGGGCAGCAACATGGGAGAAACCCATCAGAGAAGCAAGGCTTGGTCTGAACCTGGGCACTTTTGTGATCCAAGCAGCAGCCAGAAATCAGGAAAAGTCCACCGAGGTGGAATCACTGAAAAACCCACCACGCTGTGTATTTTAGTGGCATGGATGGCACAGTGCACTGGGCTGAAAGGTGAGAGCACGGATTAACATAAACACAGCCCTCAGCAGAGACTGTTACTGAGAAAAAGGTTCCTTTCACTGTATTTCCTCCTGTGTATCTGCAAATGCCAAACCCTCATGGCTCTAGCATGGTCATCAGATGCATGAGGTATTAAGAATTTCAATAGAAAAGGGTTTGAAAGAAATTTGGATTTAGATAACCAAGATGCCATTAAAGGTCTGGAGAGCCTCTATCCCTGCAAGTGGAGAAAGCCATAAGAAGTGCTCATCTTCTCCCTGTTCACCAGCCAAAAGGCAGAGGTTTCTGTGACAAAGCACCACTGGAAGGCAGGAGGAGAGAGAGCTGTTGGAACACAGCTATGTGGCAATGCAGCTGGGAGTGGGCAGGCAGAGGTGGAGCTTCCAGGAGCCAGCCTGGTGGGAGGGCTGCCCACTGACCTCCTCTGCCTGCCTTTCTCTTTAGATTATGCTCAAAGGCTCATTTCAAGTGACATAGTTCAAAAAAAACCCCAAACCTAGATGGCAGCAGCCACAGCACCTGATTTCTTGGCAGGCCACACTGCTGTAAACTGCTTCTGCATTTGTCCTGTGACTCAGTCCTGATGTATTTGGATGACATTTTATCCTACTAGTAGCTTTTACCTCTAGGTAGATATGGCTCCAGCTTGCTTTTACATATTTTATTTTTTTTAGAGAGGTAGAAAACACTTTCACATGTGTAAGGCCACATCTGATGAACTGAAGAACAAGCAAGCACTGTTACATAGCACATGTAGTTTTCTTATTTAACCAAAATGTAAAACAAGACCATGAATAAAACAGGAACATTTCATCCTGAATTGTGTGGGAGAAAGACGCAAAAGCAGCAGGATTAGATGGCAAACCTTCTGCCAGCCATCACAGCCAGCAAGAATACCTAACCTCAGATTGAACACTGTCATTATAAATAGCCCTGGTGCAGGCCCTCCTTGTAGAAACACAGGAAAATTAAGCTAAACTAGTGCTCAGTGAACAAATTTTCCCTACTCCCCAAAATATGAAGCAAAATACAATGTCTTTTTCTCAAAGACAAAATTTCTTTTCTCAAAGGAGGAGGGGAGAAAAACCGGCCAGGGAAGCAAGGGGCTGTGTTGGTGGGAGCAGCTCCTGCCTTTGTTGCTTGTCATGGGTGCCTGTCTGTGCTCCCACCTGGGCTTTCCCAGTGCCAACACCTCTGCTCCATACTTGACACTGGCTCCAGGGCCCACATGGAGTTGAGCTGCACAGAGAGCTGAGCTGCCTCTTACTCAAGAGAGGAAATGTTGCATCAGCTTCTTCCTTTTCACATATTTACCAAAATCTCTCTTGCCTTGAGTGTCCTGCTCCTTCATTTGCAGCCTCTCTTACACAAGGAAGCCCTTGCTGACAGGCTGGCACAGCCATTCACCCCAGGGACATTGAGACAACATTCATGGCTGATGTTTCTGCTATACATTCTTCATGGAGATGAATGATATAACCCTTTTCTACCTGAAATACCTCTAACATAGTAGAGCACCAATGTAGCTGCCTGTTGGTTGCTCTCTTCTATCCCACCAGAGTCCTAGCCCAGAAGTGTCCCTGCCCCGTGCAGTTGGTCATGGGAAATCAGGGCTGCTGCCCCTTGGGCCACCTCCCCACCAGCTCCCCACTGTCTGCACCACACAGGAGGGAGGACGGGGCACAACACTGGCAGCAGCAGAACTTTTCGACTCAGGGCGACTGCGAAAACACAGCAGAAAATTAGACCTGCTCTTAATGCACAGGTCCAAGGGCAGAAACTGTATGTGCTGCAATCTGCTGTTTAGAGGTAGGAGAGGTATAAGGGAGAAAGGAAAGCATGTTGTCACAATGTTTTAAAGCAGCTCCCAAAAGGCCAGCTGCCTGTATGCAAGTTCATTCATGCCTCTCTAACCCAGTCTGCTCTTCACCTCTGCCAAAGCAACACCAGGAATACCCAGCCCTTGGGCACTAGGAACTGCTGCTTGGGCTGTGCTCTTTAAAATGGTCTTGTTTCCTCACCAAAGAGCAAACGTGGAACAGCTATTTGCAGTATAAAATTCCATGCAAAGACAAGGTCCTGGTTGCAATGTACTGCAGGGCACATCAGCAAGGTGAGCACCACCTCACCTCTCCCTGCTCCTTCTCACTTTGCTCAGCTCCAGCTGAAGAAAATACCCTTTATGTGCTCTTTGCAACAGCAGAAGGCTTTTATATAAAAAACCTCCCCTCAACAGCAAAGGCCAACTTTTGACTGATCCTCACAGTTCACTCCTGCAAACCAAGCTGCTGGAAACAACTATTTGTCAGGATTAACCAAGACAGATTCAGAGCAGAGCCTCCTCGTGCCTCCTCATTTGATCCCACTGCATGCCATTCCCAACCTCTCAGCATCCCTCAAAAATACTTATAAAATGACAACAGCAAGACACTCACTTTTAGCAAACTTGTCATTGATTGTAACAAAATAATCTGCTAGCCCAGAGCCCTTGGTGGGATTATACATGCAGATCCACAGAAGAGGCACGAGAAAGAACTGACAGAGCAACTACCTTTATAGTTGTCTCCCAGATGGCTGAGATGCTGGATGGTTTAGCAATTCACTGCACAGAATTCCTTATAATAAAGAAGAGGGACTGATGTCTCCCATGGAGAGGCAGAGGAGGGCCCAATGGTAGTTACAGGAGTAGACCCATGCTCCCAGTAGTGCACTTGTGACCCAGCCTGGCAGGACATCGCATGAAAGGAGCTACTTCTTTGTAGCTGGGCTCCCGGTAACAAGAAGCTTCAGAGGCAAAGAGTGAGCTGAGTCCAGCTGAACCACAGTGTGCTGAGGCTCTTTATGATTCGTTTCAATCACAGTTGCTTTTAATAAATCTCAGCTGTGCCCTTGCTGGTGACAGATCCCCCGTGGCTGCAGCGCACGCACAGGTGCAGCACCCAGACAACCCAGGGCTGCAGAGAATGCTGTGGGCACGGTCTGGTCTCTGGCCGGGACAGCTGATCGCACTGCACTCATTTCCAGCCATCCTTCACAGCACACACAGATTTCCTCTGTGGTAGGGAGCACTGCCGGGAAGAAGGATCAGCCGTACCCCTGGTGTTGAGGCAGGAAGGTTTCCATTAAGTCAGCAAGGGTGTTAATTTATAGCATGTTTGCTGCTTCTCTCCAAATACTCTTCCAGATGAGAGCTCGCTCCCTCACGCTTGCTGCACACTAAGGGTGAAGATTAAGAAGCATTTTGTTTAACTGCAGAGTTTGATGCAGTCCTTCACCCTTCCACACTCCACTGAGGGCTCCCGGCCTCTGCTTCAGGTTGGGCTGCTGCTCAAACTGCAGCAGATTCATCTGGTTGAAATAAAACCTCTAAGTGTTTTTTTGGTCCAAGAGTGGCTATTTATGGATATAATGGTGCAAATGACTTAAAGCATTGCAAATACAAAGCCAAATTTTGCAAAAAATGCTTTTTGGACAAACTCTAAGTTATTGCTTACCAATTTCTATTAATTGCATTTGAAAGGCAAGATCACTGGTTTTTAACAAAATACTTTGGAGTACAAACTTAACATGTAACAAACCACGATGTATTTTCATATTTGCAGTGAGGACCATGAGAATTAACCAGTAAAAGGAAATGGTTTCATTGTAACTCATTGGTCTGTACCAACTCAAGTTAGTCAAAGCCGTTTTCCTCATTTTTAGTGTCGTGTCTCTTCATTATTACAAAACTTTAAAGAAAAGATATTACCGCTCAGTTCTGAGATGTACCTGAAGGATTCTTGGACCACAAAGAGTCAAAGGACTCTGGAGCTGCGTGATGCCACCAAGAATTCCTTTCCATTGTTTTGCACTTTTTAGAGCTGTTTACATGATGTACAGGGATGTGACATACAAAAGTATGGTGTTATTGTGCTTGTTCCACCCAAGTAAAAGTCAATAGAGAATTAAGTCCACTTTTATCTAGAAAGACATGTTGAATCCACTGCTTTCGTTCCAGTTTATTGTGCAAATGCAGATGTAGGTTATGGGTAAGAAGCCTGCCACAGCAACTACTGCAAGCCCACACTCAAGAGGAGATAAGTCAGCAAGAAATGAAAACAGGAACTAGACTGCATACAATAGTGATCTCTTTTTTATATGACACATAAGGGACAAGCTCGCTAAGTTGATTAACAATGGTCTTGGAGATGGGAAAACATAAGGCAATGTCAATATGACTTTACATTTGAAATAGCCAGGAGGAATCCCCAAAATGAGAATAGGAATATACACAGGAAGAATGGAAAACAGTCAGACTTCTTTGAGTGGAAAAAGGTGTAAAAGTATTCCTAATAAATTCCTATGTCATGTGTCAAATCTTAGCCAAAGAAAGGATTTTTGAGGAGTTAGTAAATGCTTGAAGGCCTGGCATCACTAGAGAAAAGCTGGGAAAATAGGAGCTGCTGATGGTTGCTGTTGGAAGTCATTGCAACACCACCCCTTATCCCACTTCCTGTTGTAGAGCCCTCTTGCTCAGCCTGGATAATGTCAGCCATTTGTTCTTAGATCAGGGTGTCTCATTTCCCTTGCCACCCTTCTCTCTCAGCAGTGGGGGTTTAAAAGCAGCAGGTAACACCACAGCCTCCTTCCCTCTGTAGATGTAGAGCTGGCTGGTGTATTCTCAAAAAACACTGTCTGTTCAGGATTCCATCCCTACGTGCTTTTGCCTTGTGCGGAAATACCTAAATTCAGTGCTCTGCTTAAACATCAGGGCTGTGCTGGGACAGTATTATTCCATGGTCACAGCCCTGGATCACACTGTCAGAGCTCCTCGGGCAGGAGCAATCTAGCAGGTACCAGGCTTTTCCTGCCACAAGAGCGCTCTGCAAGACAATGAGGGTGGCAGTCTTCTGCAAAAAGAGTGCGTTTTCTGTAGGCACCAGCTCCAGTTCTCTCCTGTTCCCATCAGCCTGGGCACAGCAACGGAGCATATACTGAAGAACCAATGACACAAACTCATGAGCTTTTAGAATTTAGTGAGGTTGTGCATGGTCAGCTCCAGCTACACAGACTATTCCTGCCTGACACATCCAACCCTGTCTCAGCCTGTGTTAACTGTGAGCTTACATGTGTGATGCATGCAGAAAGCTGCCCAGGTCTCACTGTTGGTTCTTATGTGGAAAAGGGTCTATGCACCATGCTTTCTCTGTGTTAGGGAGCCTGGGACACACTCTCCCTGGACAAACAATTGCTCTTTGAGATGCTGGAGATAAAGACAAACTTAAGAAGGAGTAATAACCAAAATTACAGTCAAGAGAAAGCTCTCAGATGCCTGTAACAGCCCATCATGCTGCCCATGGGCATTTCACACTCGTGCTGACTTGCACCAGAGCGAGGAAGCTGCTGTGCTGCATGGAAGATAACATGCTGTAACATCACTCACACAACTGGAGGGCTTCTTTGGCTTTGCTCTTTAGGCACATATGAAGCTGGAAATATGTCCTCTCATAAAGTGGAGTGTGAGAAGCAGCAGCCATAACAAGAAAAGCGGTGCTGTCCCTTGAGAAAAAGCATTTATGTTCTCTGCAGTGGAGAATACGCAGCAGAAGGCTGCTGTCAACAAGTCCTTGCTGCTGTTAGCAAGTCCTCTCTGCTGGTTGCTCTGAAGCAGAGCAGAGAGTATGTCTTGCTAGCAGATAGCTCAGGAAAAGCCAAAGCACTGCAAAAAAATCCCTTATAGAATTACAGAAGAGATGCTGCCCCTCCTGCTGTGTGATGAGTTGGGCTACACCATGCAGAGATGGGAGAATTACATTCATAGGGCCTGGCTGGTCTCTAAGGCTGCGTTTGAGTGTGGTTATGAGCGGTGATGTTGGACGACATAATAAAAGTGTGAACAGGCTACAGGAGGTTTGCTCAGACCTGTGTCACTTACCTCTGGTGCTCAGAGATGTGTTCAGATCTGTAGTATGGACCAGTCTGAATGGAGGGAGGAAAAATCACTCCATCCTCATGAGAAAAATCACTGGAAAAGAGCAAGAGAAGAAGCAAAGGTCTGGAGCCAGGAGCTGAAGTCAGTTGTTGCCACATGCATTTTTTGGAATTGCATAGACCTATTGAACACTTTTTATGTAGTGCAGAAAGGATGTGGCAAATTCTGAATGTCCTTGAAGCCAACACTGATTTCCAAATTAACTCCTTGTCTTCCTACCCTTTTCATTAGAGGCAGTCCACTTACAAATCCTTGGAAACAAGAAATGGTGCAATGTGCTACTTTCAACTTCTCAACTGGGAAGCCTAACTAGGAAGTTAATCTCTGCAAGTCTTGAGCCTGGCTAAAATTGCATCCAGTGGTGGAATTTCATGTTATTACTACTGTAAGGTTTGACTTTGCCAGGATTTTCTCAGAGCTGGGATGTCTAGGGGATGAAGGCGCTGCCTGACCGAACTGTGCTTTACTGGTGAAAGACGGTAATGAAAAAAAGAGTTCCCAAACTAAGTGTTCTTCTTCTTGAAAAATCAACAGAAGTGGAAGACCATTGGCTCCTTACGAAGTTCCTTCCATCATAAATCATGTTAAAGCTTGTTGGAAACAGAAGGTATTGCAGCCCCATTTATTCTCACTAGGCAACAGGGAACAATTAACTTCCTTTATGGAATAAACTATCCAGAACAATAGGATCCACCATCCAAAATGCAGACACGTGACACAAATCTTCTGAGGGAGTTGAGCTATGCCAGGTATTGCCTGGTAGTACAAACAATGTGCATGAACCACTTGGTGGAAAAGAGCTTGGAGCTGTGAGCAAAGTGTTTCCTCATGTTAAGCAAAGAAAGCAGTGCCTGTTCTTTGTAAATAAACAGCTAGGTTTCGAAACAGTCCGGACACTGGAGAATTAACTGAAACAATCCAAACTTTGGCTAACCACTAAGGTCAAAAAAGGATAAGAAAACCTCTTTTTCCTGTGCAGAAAACCCAAAACTTTATTTTCTATAGCCTTCAAAAACTAGAAATGACATCATGAATAATTTTGGAAATGCCTAAACCTTACTTCAGTTGCCTGGCAGGAGTATCCTGTCCTGTCCCTTCTTTCTTTCACAACAGGCCTTGTAGCAGGGACAGTCTCCCTTCAGACACCAAAGGTTTGGTACCACTCTGATTAACATGATTACAACCACATGGCAAAGGTGAGTAGAAAGCAGGGGGAAAAAAAAGCATATGGCTTTTCTGGATGGTGTAGGATTCAGATGACAAATGTGAAGGAGGATGGGTCCATGTGAAGAAATCTGAAGGGTGCTGTGAGTTTGGAGTGAGGAAAGCAAGGAAAAGGCAGATGTGAGCAGCAGAGGGAAGCCAGAGCAGAGAGCTGCAGGAGGAGGTGAGCAGGGAGGTCAAAAACTTTAATGATGAAACAGAATTATTAGTAGCGAGTATGAAGACAGATGGTGAAGAACTCAAGGAGGACCTTAAGAGAGAGAATGACCAGCCCAAATAATGGCAACTGAAATTCAGTCTAGACTGATGTAAGGCAGCAAACGCATTTAAGGACAAGCACCTCCAGTTTCATGTATAAATAATGGTTTCTGTGCTCACTGCTGCTACTCAGGAGGGAGGTCTTGGTAGAACTATTGTAGACACTTTCTTGAAAACATAAAATCACTGCTCAGCAACAGTCAAAGAACAAATAAATGTTTGGGATTACTACAAAAGGAAAAGCCAATAAAGCAGCAAACATCACTGCGCCACTGTATAAATCCATGTTGCACCCACACCTTGAATACTCTCTGCAGTTCCGGACCCTTGGAGAGGATAGAGAAGTGATGGAAAAGATTCAGAGAAGAATAACAAGATGAGGAAAGGTGTGACATAAGTTTTGTACAAGGAACAGTACAGGAGAGTAGGACTTCTCAGGCTGGAAAAGAGGTGAGATGGGGACGCGGTACAGGGAAAGCTACGAAATCATTAATAACACAAGAGACAGTGGGTAGGGATCAAGTGCTGACTGTGTCTCCTGGACAATGAGGGACCAGATAATGATGCTGGTAGGAGCCAAGTTCAAAGCAAACAACAGGAAGAAGAGGTCCTTTCCAAAGCACGCTGAGAATGCAAGGAGCTTACATGTTCACCCAGATATTTGGAGGAATCCATGCCACAGGCAAACCACAGCAGAATCGGGAAATCCTCTGAGCTGAAAACAGATGGAAGCTACTGTACCTGATTGATATGAGTCTGCTTGTGGCTCCTGTTGGAGGCAGACTAGATGGGCGGGTTAGATGGTCCAAACCAGCACAATGGTTCTTACCTGGAGTGAAAACAGGTAAGACATGACTCAAGTAAATATGGGGATCCCAAACAGAGCTAAGGTGGCAGCATGCAGCACAGCAGGAGGTGAAGGCAGGGGTTTGGGTGAAACTGGCACAGTTAAATTGCAGTCCAAAGGTGTAGATAAGGAGGCAGAAGAAAAGCTGCAGTTTCAACTCCATCAATGCTCCGGCTGAGCCCAGACATGCCCCACTGTAATCAGGAGCAAAGCTTCCACTGACTCCAACAGATCAAGCCCTAAAGATATAAAGGCAAGCCATTAAGTGCAGAGTTTTAGGGTCAAAGAATATCTCCAAGATAACAGGAGATGCAGCACAGGTGAGTCTGTGCAGGCAGAA
Source organism: Sclerurus mexicanus (assembly GCA_013396755.1). Taxonomy (NCBI): domain Eukaryota; kingdom Metazoa; phylum Chordata; class Aves; order Passeriformes; family Furnariidae; genus Sclerurus; species Sclerurus mexicanus. Next base: position 492,902 of record VWZF01000575.1, on the reverse strand, counting down.
TTTGCAATTTGTCTGTTTGTTATCTATCAGCCAGATCAGAATGGTTTCAGTCCTGATCAGATCCAAGTAAATTTGGAATTTAGAGATATTTCTTTGCAGAGTCTGCAAGATCCTAAATAATAACTGCTATGTAGGTATTGCCCACAGCACAGGGTGTTTTTTCAACCTTTTTAATAAGCACTTTGAAATAAACAGTGTTGCCTCACCTTCAAATGTGGTATAATCCAGTAGGGAGAAGTTACAGAGTCATGGCCCCAAGGCAAGCTGCAAAGCTCCCCAAAAGGCCAAGAGTTTCAATTTTCCTTAAGGGCATGTGAGTTTAAGAAATAACATCTCCGAGTGTTCCTTTTAAATGGAAGGAACCACTATTCATTAGTCACTCAAAGCACTGATTATCCATCAATCAGCAAAATAAATATGTTTCTTCCCAAAACTGGAGGCTACTTCACATTCCAGAGGATATTCCTAAATATCATGACTTTTTCTCATACAGACAAAAATTATTTTGGGTAATGACCCTGAAATAAGTGTTTCCTGTTCTGAAGTTGTATTTTTTATGTAGGGCTGATCTTGCTTTGTTTGGTATATGACTCCTACATGCAGTATCTCAATAAGTGCTCACATTATGGTCAGTATTTTCAGAGAAGAATCTTTTATTCTTTCAGCTGAAGCAAAATGCTTTTCTTGGAGTGCTGAAAAAAAAAATCATTTTAAGAAGCTGATCTGATTAACTCGGTTAAACTAGAAATGTGCCAAATTGCTGTGCAGACATGGCATAGCTGCTGACCTGCCCCGAGACTGGAAATCGTTCCAGGCTGTGACGTGTCGTGTCTGTTCACATCAGCTGTGCACTGGGAAATGCACAAGGAAGCAGCTCACTGAAAAATGTCCTTCAGCTTAAGGCTCAGAGAGATTCCTCTCAAGCATATTGCTTGCAAGGAAATCAGCCTCTCAGACCTAAGGAGTGTAATTTCTCACACAATTTATTAGGATTTCTCAGTTTCCTTCCAGTGTTCCCAGGACAGCATGCACAGATGGACACACCGCACTTCATGAAGACCTTTACAAACATCTGACTCATTCACTCCACCTGGCCCTGTTCTTCAGCCTGATGCCACCAGCCCTCAGCAGTACAGGTTGTTTCTTCTTTTCAGCAGTAATTTGGTTCTGACACTGCAGTTCGACATCTCTCTGTGTACCTTTGTATCATGTTTACTCCCCTGCATGCTGCTCAGATACCCACTTTGCAAAGCTGGACATCTCTGCACAGACCACCCCTTGATCCCCACAATTCAAGGATGCATTTTGGCAGCAGGAGGTTACATCTGTGGGTCTCAAGCAGCTTTTCAGTATCCAGCCTCCTGTTTGTCTTCCCCGTCACGTCTGTTCCTCTTGCACATGTCCAGTGGGGAGGGGAAGCTGGCACCTGAAGACAGATGTTTGGAAGAAGAGCAGATCTCCCCCAGTGCAAAGCCTCACCACTGCTGAGGACATTGCCTAACAAAGCTGCTGTTAACTGTTAGGAAGGAGGAGCCTCAGAGGCCATTCAGCTGCAGTCTGGTGAGCATTCTCTTTTGAAAGAGTCTCTCCCATCTGTGCCTTTAGTCTATTTTTGTGCTATTTTCATGTCATGCCATCACAAGTCAACATGCAGCTGCACCATGAACCGGCCTGGGAAACTGATCTGGCTGAAAACTCACTCAGCTGAAAGGCAGGGAAAAAGAAAAAAAAGAAAAAAAAAGTATTTTTCAGCCAGCTGAGATCTCTGATCTCATTTGCCACACAGCAGCACTTACAGCTGTACCACCACCAGGGAGGTAACCTCTTCCTACAGCTGTGGTGGCTGCTGCCAACTCTTTCTCAGGCAGCAACCCAAGCCTTGCCCTACGGACAAGCTCCTTAGCAGGAATTGAGTTTTCTCATTTCATTTCCACTACTCAGGCAATCCTAGCCTGTGTAGACAGGCAGTGGCACGTGGATGTCCAACATGTGAATTGAGGAGGTCTTGTTAGAAAGCTAACATGGGGCAAGGTCTGCCATAGCTTTGTCCTTGTAAATACAAAGGCAGCAGAAGAAAAGTTTCTCTGAGTGATTCTTGTTTCGCTTCTTGGTCTCATGTCCCCTTGGGGAATTTAAGTAAATAATTTATATAGGCAAATTCTTTTGGTAGCTTCCCCCCTTTGCTTACTGCTCTTGTTAATTAGTGGATGGATGCAACATTCCCTGCCTTGAGACCTCTGGTGCCAGAGAATTTGTTTGACACTACACTGTTTCTCTTTTAGCATGAATTACTGGGTGGAAACAAGAAGCATGTAACGTCTGACTCACTTGCCACACACTACAGCTCTGTCTCTTAATAGATGTGACCTTTGTGATTAATACAGCTCTGGGGGGGGTGCATTAAATCCCTCCCTCCAGCACAGTTGTCATCCTCATCATATCATCACCCATCCAAGTGAGGAAGCTGCAGTTTCAAAGTCTGTCAGTTCCTTCAAGACACACAAAATGCTGGGTTGGGTCCAGAAGTCAGCCAGAAGATTTGGGATTGGTGCCAGAAGGTGATAGCAGAGGTCAGCCCTGTGCTGCACCATCCATATGCCTAGAGCTCAGTCCCCACCAGGGTGACAGCCCCATCACAGCCCTTGCTGTGCATTCGGCCTCCACCGGTGATGGGCATGACACAGGGCTGATGGCTGCAATCATCCAACACTCTGGCAGAGCCTCTTCCTGCCCTCTGCCTGCAGATAATGAGCTCTGGGCTCAGGCATGGACCAGATGGCGGAGGGTATGTGAGGGTGCCCAGGGGTCTTGCAACATCTGAAGTGGCAACTCCCAGTGAGGAAAAATAATTCCGGTGCCTTGAAACCACCCTGTTGCTGGACTTGAGGCTGGGAAGTTTTCTTCCCCAGGTCTTGGGCCTGGGTGATTCTGTAACAGACCCTCCTGTTTAACCACTCACACCCCGCAAACCACCACCAACCCACCAAATATCCTCACCCATAACATCCCACACCAGCATCCCATGTTTCAGTCTCCCTCCCTGGGCCTCTTGCCCCTTCTCCAAAGCTCATTCTACCCCATCATCCCTCAAACCACACTCTCCCCTCGTGACACTTACCCCAGCCCCCCTACTTGCTCTGTGTCCTTCCTCCTCTCATTCCCAGGGCTTCTCCCTGCCGATCTCCTCCACTCTCTGTGGAACCAGATCCTGCATCCTTGCGGGCAGCACGTACCTTGACACGGGAAGGGAGGGGGCATCTCCCCAAACTCAGCCCCATGTCCAGCCTCCGCACATCCTCACAGTGATGCACTGAGTGCAGCTGTCTGCACTTCACAGCATTTCTTTTTGCAGTGGTGTTATAACCCACCCCAGAAAGGGACTGTAGCCCAGGTTCTTGTTAATAAATCCCTTGGGGTGAATTAGAGTGAAATGACACTGAATAATCAGTGCTTGTAAACATATATAGATAGGGTTTATTTTAGAACAATTTTGTTTCAAAAGTAAACAGGCATGTTGCTGTTTTGGGCGTTATCATCTATAGTAATATAGCAATATTAAAGAATAAAAATAACACTTAAGGAAATGTATAAAGATCACAGTAGTATTAAGGCATAAAAAGAACACCTAAGGAAATATATAAAGAATACAGCATAAAAATAACAGCTAAGGAGAAGGAAGGAAGGAAGGAAGGAAGGAAGGAAGGAAGGAAGGAANGAAGGAAGGGAGGAAGGAAGGGAGGAAGGAAATGTCACCACCCACTCGATCCAGTGATGAAACTTGGTAATTGCAGCTTCCATGTCTGTTGGTTGAACTGGTGGTCACAGTCCTGTCAAAGTGATGGTCCTGAGCCATTGGAGCTGGGAACACATTGTACCTCCCCACGAGGTGCGAAGTTTTACAATGCATAGTGTCACAGGACATGTTACAAGCCTCTGACACCTTCTAAGACTCAGCATTGACCATGGTCCATTATGGTCCAACATTTGAGATGACTAGTCCAGGACTGATGCNTAACACTTAAGGAAATGTATAAAGATCACAGTAGTATTAAGGCATAAAAAGAACACCTAAGGAAATATATAAAGAATACAGCATAAAAATAACAGCTNAAGAAGGACTATCCCACCTCACAGGATTTGCCTCTTATCAGTCTCTTCCCTTACCTGGAAATACAGTTTGTAGTTTCAGGTATGCACACCCTGCTGCACCTGAGGTAGTTGGACAGTGGCATCTACTTATCCGATCTGAAGGTCCTTCCAAGGTGGGCATAGCCAGGGATGGTAGGCTTTGCTGTTTCTTTTCAGTTTGCTACGGTGGACAAAAGTCTTTTGGTGATCTTACAATGTTTAAGCCATTAACTATTTCAGTCACTGACAGGTGGCTGTGGACCAGCAACAGTCTCAGGATACATCACAGAGCCCACTTAAAGCAATGGGCCAGCACTCCGTATGGACAGAAGAAATATTTACAATCTCACAGGTAGGGAAAAATCAGCAGACAAGGGAAACATTTGTCTTGGGTATCAAAGCGCATGGTCAGATAATTTTTGAATCCCCACCAGAGAAACCTGCAGGGAGTTAGCAAGCTGCAAGTGCTGAATGTGGAGCTTGTTCTGGGAACTACATGTGCAATAGGCGGAGGACACACAAGCATGCAGAAGGAAATAGGGAGACAGAGCTGTGCCCTTAGCCCTGAACTTCCACATAACGCTAACAAGACATGCTTGGGGCCAGCAGGGGAAATCCCTGTGGGACTGGTGTGCCGCTGACTGCTTCCTGCTGCAGCATGCTGGGCCAGCTGAAAAATACCCACTGTTTTTTTCTGGAAAGAAACCAAACACCAAAATCCAGCCTTTTCCTGAGTTGTATCCTCTCATCTGATTCACCACATACAGAGCAGCTGCTGTGGCAGAAGAAGATGCAGGAGCAGCAAAGATTGATGGAGGGGTGGTGGCAGTGGCCACACTGCTTCTTTTCTCAATGAAGAAGCCTCAGGATCGTTCTGGCCCTTGCAAATTGATTGATAATGCAATCCAGCTCTGCTCCAAAGTGTGATTACTTTGTCCTTTTCCTCCAGAAAATAATTATGAACTAACTTGATCTACATAAATGCTCTTCCCTCATTATCCTCATGGCACTGACTGGGATTCTGCTCTCCTCCCTTGCCTCTTGACAGCCTGGGAGAGAAGGGCTCTTGACTCTTCACCAACCAGACATGGGGGTGATGGTCAAGATTCCCCTCTGCTTCCACACATGGACTGAAAGAAGTGGTGAGGAAAGCTGAGACACCCCGGCTTTGCAGGTGGGAAAGGCAGAGTTGTTGTGAGTTACTCTCTGTCCCCTCCCTCTCCATCTGCCTTTGGGGTCCCACTTTGGGCAGCATCCCTGAACTTATCCACCAGGGATGGAAAACAGAAGTGGCAGGGGTGGGAGTTTTTCCTCATCAGGGCTGCAAGAGATTTGGTGCTGGCTCAGGGATTAGCCAGAGGCAGCTGTGCTTCACTAGAAACATGACTGAGAACTTCATCTGCCTCTGATCTTCATCTGTGTCCATGGATAAAGAAAAGCCCAGTTCCTTGAGGCTCACAGGAGTTGTGCTGCTGCCTTCAGCAAGGGCTCATTTCATCCTTGCTTTGCTGTCTCTGCAAAAGAAGTTTGTGCCACCACTTTGGGTGTATTAATACACACCACAGCTTTAGGTCACAAATCTACAAACTCCATCTGGAAATGCATTTTTTACTCTAAAATTAAGACTTCATCTCCTTTTCTCCAAGCTTTTTGGTTTACAATTAAAAACTCCAGGGAATAGAAAGCCAGGTCCCAAAAATTTTCCTGAACCACAAACCCACATTTGCCTCATGGAAGAAATGTGTTATGCTCTGGCACTGCAAAGAGCTTGGTTCCCTCCTTCTGCCATTGTGCGCTTTCTGAGCTGTGCAGCTCTGGGGTGCCATGGCTCCCCTCCCACAGCAGGAGCTGGGGAAGGCTCAGTCTGAGAAATCAGGAGCTCCGTGGGTTGGTTCCTGCCTGGAAGGCTTAAGAGGAAGATTATATTGTTCAGCCTAGCATAGGAGATAAACTAAAGGAGGAACAAGGAGTGCCACTACTGTTAATGTTAGTGCTTCATCTGCTTCATTGGACTGTGGTCTCAGGAATGAAGAAGAAGCATCATGCAGTTATCCTCATCCCAAAATAAATACAGCCAGGGTTCAAAACAAACTGAGGGGAAAAAAATATGTATTGTCTGCCAGGAATAAATTTGGAAGCTGAGCTATTAAAATATTTGTTATATGCAAAGGTCTTTGCCATCCCTGAGCCTTCAGGACCATTTTTGAGATTATTGTTTTAAACACTAGAGATGAACAAAAATTTCTGTTTGGAATAGTCTCTTTTTATTATCTTCAACAGGGCTACATGGGAGCATGATAAAACTGGATGTTGTCCTTGATGCTGAGCTCCTCCTTGTACTGCCAGCAGTAATTCTCATTATTTGGACACACTGTGATGTTTTCTGCAGCATACTCAAGGCCAAGAATTGGCTGGGGGAAATTATCTTGAACTGCTCAGTTATTTTACTATCAAAAGCCTTAAGAGTGAGGTTGTAGAAGGAGATTATGCTGGAATTTTTACTTTATTAGCACATGTCCAAATAGCATTAATTGAAGAATATACCTGTCTGAAATATCCTTATTATGAGATGCAATTTGTTTCTGTAATTCCATTTTTAAATCCATAGCAACACATTTCATAGTCTATTTCTTGGCAGTCTTCAAAGGGATAGATTGGAGCATCCTATATTGCACAAGGACATGTCACCAGTGTGAGCTACATAAAAGTTCATGAAATTATGTTCCTACAGGATGGATTCTCAAATCCCAGCTCTGACCAGGGCCATGCCAGGCTCGGGGATAGGGATCAAATCATACTGTAGCCCTTGTTTATATTCCCCACTGTCGTTGCTGGACCAGCAGCCATATTTTTATCCTCTTCTAATTAAGGGTATAAGTGAACACTGCTGCAACAGCATAGCATGAGTAGCAGGACACATCTGGCCAATTGGTCAGAGTATCCATGGGTGACTGTGGTGACAGAGGTGTGACATTAGCCAAATTAGATGGAACTAAGAGAAAGGTTTTTTCCAAATATCCATCCCGAAAGAAGAGACAAAGAGGATCTCTGCTGAGGGGCACTGGGACAGGACACTGAGAACAGCTGCACTCACCCTTCTCACAGTCTTCATGTTGGTCAAAAATCCAAGAGCTGGGACAACATTTTTGCCCTTTATATAAACAGTGATTTAGAAAGGTAAGGAAATGGTGTCACAGCTCTGATGACTGTGTAACTGGTTCTTCTGGAGGTGTGTGTCCACCCAAGGGGGTGCCTTGGGCGCTCACTGGCTGCCCTGGGCATAACCTACATATGGAGGAGCTGGGTATTAATCTTCCACCTTCTCATCTCCCAGCTCCCCTGCCACCACTAGAAGGGGTGATGCCCATAGGTCATTCAGCATGTTTTGGTGTTCTCAGGGGTAAGAAGGGAAGTGCTGAGAGATGAGCCTGTGGGCACAGCTGGCATTTGAGGCAGCCAACCAACATTTTCAGCTTGCCATTCCTGTTAAGGAACAACCCATAGGAATGCACAGGGTATCTCACGCTTGGCTCTACACTGTCTGTGCAAGTATGCTTTCACCAGCTCTCCAGATTTCATCACAGTTTCACAGTGTTTGCTGTTTCCCTTAAATCTAGTTCGCAGAGTCATGGTGAATATAAACTTCATATTAACGTTCCCTGTTTGAAGTTACAAAGGTATAACAACTCGCAGCTTAAACAGCTCTAAATGGTTAACAATATCATGGAAGATATTTTCAGTGCTCATCAGCTGTGACACGTAATTATGGATTTGAAGAGACTTGCAATTTGTTTATAAATACGACTTCAAAACTAGAACTGAGACATCTTCAGCAAACTGCTCAGCTTCATCGTTAATTAAAAAATCACATTTGCACATGCATTTAAAAGTGTCAAGAAATTACAGGAGCACTTCTACTTCCACTCTAAATGTTAAATTTGAGAATCTTCTGGCTGGAGAGAAAAGAGGAACCCTGAAGGCTCAGCAAACAGAAGGAGCACAAATACTGTCACAGTGCCTGTGTTTTATGTCATTTGTTTTGAAATCCCTCCCCTGAATTTGTTGTTAGATGTATTTCTGACTGAGTAGGTCCAAGGGCTGGTGTTCCTTCTAATCCTGATTCTACTTCAACTGTCTACCTTAAAATTTATAGATCAGTAGTATCTAATTTAAGTCTTGCATATTTTAGAAAGGCAAGGAGTCTATTGCTGACCAATGTATTATCTGATCAGAAATCTAAGAGAATGTGCAGGGAGGACATCCAGTTGACATCTTTTCTTTCTTTCTTTTAGGTAGAACAGGCTCTTCAAGATGTACACGTGGTGTTTCGACATACATATGGTGAGAAAAATGCTCCAAACCCAATCTGCCAGCAGCACATCCCTCACTCAGCACCAACTCCCTTCCTGTGTATTCAGGGCAGATGTTTTAATCTTTGGGCCCTAGTGCATGGCTTGAGGGGTCCTCTCCCCAGGCAGGCAGCTGCTTGAATGGCTGAGCACCCTGGGAAGCTGCAGCTTAAGTCCTTTCAGGTGCTTCCTATAAAAGGTCCTATAAAACGGTACTATTGCTTTATTATCCTCATACCAGAGAGCCTCCCACATTTATGCAGTATCAGGAATACATTTCATGCTCATTAGGCAATGACTGATGGCGCTTCCCGTATCAAAATCCACATTTCTCCCTTCAGAGCAAATTCCTTCCCACATTCCTTCCTTCTAGCTCTGATTTTCAAGGCTAGCCTCACTTAGCGATGTGCATTCCACCTCTCCATGTGTGCAAAAATGCAAATACCACAGTCAGTCGTGTAACATCCCCTCTACAAATCTGCACAGATGAGATTGCAACCCGCAGCCTCGTGATAAACATGGCTTATTAGAGATCCCCCAAGGCAGCCAGTCCCCTTGTATCAAAGCATTGTGCAAAAGGAGCCTGACCTTATGGATGTTCAGCTGGAGCACTCTGCACACAGTAACTATTCAAATCCATGAACACATGGTGTTTGCCTGATTTGGAGCGCTGGGAACAGCCTTCCCATGTATACTGGAGCTGGAAACAGGGATGAACCTAGAGCTGCACAACAGTTACCAATTCCATCTTTCTCTCTTGCAAACACATGTTTTTATCCAAGCCCATCTTTCTTCTTCCTCGATTCAAGGAACTTGAATATTCAACCTTGCCCATGACCATGACTGAATATTCAGTCCCTGACCATGCAGCCTGATTTGGGTTACTTTGAAGTTCAAGTGTATGTGAGTTTGGGAATCTGGCTCAAATCCATATCTGGTTAGAAACACTCCTGATAGGAACAGATAGTAAAAACTATCTCCATTCCTCTGATGCCCCTTCTGGAATAAATAATTATTCCGTGGGCAGATGGTCTTTTCCAGCTGTTATGCCCCAATCACATTGAAAAGTCCTCCAGAGACGACCTCAAAAAGCATATGACTCCTTTACAAGAAAGGAGGTTTTACTCCAGCAAACAGGGCAGAGTGAGCAATCAAAATTTCCACTTGGACCCCACCTACCAGCAGCACCCTTAGGACTGTGGGCATGGCCACCCTGACAGCAGCACGCACAGCCTTAGCTACAACATACTACTCCTTAGCACAGTTCACATTCCACAGATAGAGAACAAAGTTACATCCAGCTTGAATGAATGCAAGGAAGAAATTTGGATGTTGTTCTGTAAGGGCAAAGTTATGGCTTAACATACAGAACAGGGGACTAAAGTGGGCAGCTCAGGGACTGCTGGGTGCTGACCTGCTTTGCTTCATGGTGTTGCTCCACTCAGTCAATAAGGATCATATACTCTCAATTAAAAAATGCAACTTTGTTTTTTCTTTTTCTGTTCTAGGGGCAAAGTCTCAGACACCAGCACAAGATACTACTGAAGGGTTTAGGCAGAACTTGTAGCTGTATCTCACAGGGCAATTTAACACTCAGCAGCTATGGGGCTGTCTAGCCCTCAAAGCTCCATAAATTCACCAAGTACTTCCCGGACAACTTTCCTACCTGCCAGCACTGCTGAACTCAGCAGAGTGCCACCGCCCACAGTTACAGGGGACAGGTGTCTGTGGGGTCAAACACTGCAGAAAACTCAGCACAGTTAAGCCTGAGCTGTTGGTGTGAGTCCTGTGTGTGGTTAAAGGCCACTCCACAAGAGAACAAGTGCAGAGAGCACAAACATGCTTCCTTCTAGCAATTCCAGCCTCTGGAGTATTTAATTTCATAACTTCAATAACGTGCTGGTGCCACAGTTTCTAACCCATGTTTTTGTTCCTACGTTTTAGAAGACAAAATAATCTTGTAGTCCCATAAATATCACTATGCAGTTGGCACCAGGTTGACAGGGACAGCAGTGTTTGCTGTCCACATGGGCCATCTGAACCCTTCACAGCTTAGGTGCCTCTGTCAGGTTTATTTTCTCATTTGGTTTCCACGGGTACAAATATTTTGACTTATTTTCACCAGGCTTTCACTTCAGACTTGGCTCCTTCCTTTCCTCTGTTTTGTACCTTCCACACCACTTGCTTCTTTTCCCAGCTCGCTCCTTATCTAGGCAACTCTATGTGTCTAAAATAAATGTCCAAAATAAACCTAGGGTTTTACCTGGACCAAATGTTTTAAAATAGACATTTGTTTGGCTGTTTTGATTAAATCCTGTGCATTGGTATAAGGTAAACAAAGTGATACTTACTCAATTGTGGTTGAGTTATATTGGATTTGCTCCAAGTTAAATCCATATATCATTTGCTCCTTGACCCTTAGTTCTGCAAGGTAATGCTATCTGTTTGCAAAAAAGGGAACAACCAAAGCCAGCTGTGGCATTGGAAAGCTGTTATCTGCCAGCCTCAGACTTGGACATTTTGTATTTAACATCTGTCCACGCTCACAAGGTACCTCCAAGTGCCATTTTCTCCACTCTCCACACACAGTTCAGCTTCCAAAAGTATTTAATAACACCCCAGTGTTATAAACCAAGTCCAAAGTACTTGCCATTGAGTCTGCTTTATATGAGAAGGTATGAGCCAAAGTCAGTGCATTTCCTTATAAGAAAATATTGCTGATTTACTGTAATCAATTTAGCAACTCAGCTTGTGAAATTGGTTGCACTTCTGTAGGACTGTCCTCATGCTGGAGAGGAAGAAACATCAGGCTTCAGGGAAAGATGAGCTGCCAGTCAAACCCACCCTTGCAAGCAAGCCCCACCTGAATCCCCACACTCCAGCCTGGCTGGCAGCTGTTCAAGGGCTTCACCCTCCAATTTCTTCATGGGAAGGTGGCACATGTGTCTGTTGAGCCATGACTCAGCTGAAGCCTCCTAAAACCCACAGCGGTGAAGCAACACATCCCTGGGTAACTTGGGCAGGCTCCTGTGGTGGCTTATTCAAGCCCTTGCGTTGGGCTTACATCTTGCTCTTTTGTCCCACTGGCAAAGGATACAGCAGAGTAAACCACTGTGCTGGAAGGAGTCCTGTCCTCCATGAAGGGAAGGGACCAACTCAGAGCCCTGACTGCAGTGCCCTGCACCTGGGGCTTGTGTCTTGCTTTGGTTAGAGCTTAAGAGCAGGGTGCCATCCACGAGGAGAATCCACAGACAGCCTGTGGGAGCACATTCCTGCTTCCCATCAGAGCTGCTTTGTAGGTTCACCACCCATCTGCATGTTAACATTTTGGCTAGTTTTACTTGTTCCTCCCTATGAAATTTCATCACTTTGTTTAATTGCAAAAGTCAACCGCTATATTCAAGAGATGAATTACCCTACTGCTGCAAGAAATTTTGACATTCAGTAGCTTAAAAGATATTTATGACCAAAGTAGTTGTTATTCTGAAATACAATATTCATTTGTAGAAATTCCCCATTGGGGACAAAATAATCGATGACACATAGAAGGTGCTAAAGCCCCACCAAAATAGGATCTTAATTGTTCCTTAAAATGGTGAAATGTACACAAATGATGAAAAACAGTTCAGAAAGTTAACCAGTTTAGTCCTGGAGCAATGCAAGCATTTAAAGACAGATTTACAGTGCACTGAAAATCAGATTATGTAAACAATCATAAATGGCTTCAGTGTGTTAGAGGCCAACACTAAATCTTCAGCTGTTTACTGGAAAAAAGGCAATAGGGAACTATACATTAAAATGAAGATTGATTTCAGAAAGCGTAGCAGAAATGAAATATGCTGACATAATGAGTAAGCAGAAAAAAAGAAAGAAAGCATAAAATTAACAATCATCAGCTCTTGCTCCAGGATTACAACTATAAACTAGAGAATGACATTTATTGTAATGTTAGTCCTTGAGATGAACTGCAAAAGTTTTGATAGAGCTTGTCAAAACTTTCCAGGTTCCTGATTCAAAATCTGTGCTGCAATTATGCCTGGTCATTAAAACTTAGGGAGACATTCCTGAAAAATTCTCTGCACGAGTTCCTGACTTTTCTGGCAGGATGGGGCCCTGCAGTCTATCGTTTCAAGGGGCCAGAAGGAAAGATCTGAGGACCTTCTGCACCACTTTGCTCTCACCCAACACCTTGGTGTTTTTCACCCACAATTGAAATATTTTGTCAGTCTTATCACATTGTAAAACATTGCTTTGATACTACTGGCAGGGGCATCAGTAGCAGGCAGAGCTGTGGCCCCTGCAAGGTGCAGTGGAATCAGGAGGGGGAGGAGGGCATCCCTGGCCCTGGGCACCAGCTGGAGCTGGGAGCTTTCATTATCATCAGGAGGCAAACTGCAGTTCACAGGTATCTTAACCTCCAGGACCGTATCAAAGAGTGAGGGAGACAAGAAGAAAGGTTTTCTTCCGGAGCATGATGGTGGATAACAACAACAAGGTTGGCTTACGGAGCATCTTGTTCTGGATGTGGCTTTTAATGGCCTAGAAGGAAGAAAGCCTACATAAATATGTTTATAAAATGCCACTCAAAAAATTCATCACAACTAACTATGATATTAGAGCAGTTTTTGACACCCACTTGCTCAAAACCAGCATGGCCATAAATCGGTGGGATGGCACATTTCAGAAGTGGAGGTCATTGGGTCTGAATCTGGTGGTTGTCAGCACAGTGGTGTCCATTTGGGTTCACCACACTCAGGGTGGTTCATTTCAGAAATTACATCCTGTGAGGTTTTTTGGGTGTTCCTCAGTGAATAAACCTATTGTTTGGTTTGGCCAAGGCTTCACAACAAAGTTATTGTGAACTCTGTGGAACTTTTATTCTGTCTTTTTACCTACCTATCTAGGCTGCACTTTTATATCTCTATTTAAATTGCCTTAATCCTTCTTTAAATCTGTTTTCATTGAAATTCATTACAATCCTGAAATGGCTGGTTGTGATTTGATAAATATTTGTTGTTAAAATGTCATGGCTTTTTTGTTGTTGCTGGGCTCTTCTTTTTTCCTCTCTTCCTCCCCAGAAGGAGCGTTCAGCAAAAGTGTTCAATGCTACAGTTGTACTTAAAAAGTAGGCAGTGGCATTAGAGTTGGGATTAGACACGATCCTTCTACTGAATGTATAAATCAAAATAAATAAATGAAAAAGCCCCCAGAGAAACCATCCAAAGGAGCATTTCAGATCCTGAAAGGAACATGTTATGCTGCCTCTTTTGAAATTAGGTCTGTAAACCCATAGATTGGCAAAATAGCAATTATTTTTTGGAAAGACCAAATCAGTGCTCGTAGGCACCCAGCTCAACACGTGGGCTCCCAGGTGCACTGCCTGCAGTGCCAGGCTGCTGCACCACAGTGCAAACCACAGCAAAGCAAAAGGTCAAATCAGACTCATGTCAGTTTACAGGACGGTTTTCAAAGGTTCTGCCACTACCTTGTGCTGTCTCCTGCTGCCACAGTGGACAGCAGCCACTGCAGGATGGGCATCCCATGTCCCTGGGAAGCGCCAGGCTTTTATGTCCTTGGCATTCCTGGGATTTTCCCATTGCACACCACAGTGGGAATAGCCTCAACACTGGACAACTGGAGAACTGGCACAACTGTCTCAGTCCAGCACCTCCACAGGAGCTTTCCAAGGAGACTTGAGGCTGAAGAGTGTCCATTTTATTCTGATAGAAGTGTAAATTTTGATTGTGTATTACTTAGACTAGAAGTCAATGTTGAGGCGAGGGTGGAGCAGAGAGAAAGGCTGCCTAGAGCATTTTATCTCAACAGATAATGTGTTCTTTTATGGGCATAAAAGAACTTCATTTTGCCTTGTAGTTGTCATGTGATATCTCCCTATGCCAATTAGTCCAGTGGATCTGCCAAAATACTGTCTACGCAGCAAAAATACAATAAAAGGAAGTGCAGTAAGACATGTAGAGAGGGGTGGAAGACTACAGCTGGATGACAGAGCAGGTGATTTCATCAGATCTCAAAACACATGTGCACTTGTTTGTCACTCACCTGGGGCAGGATGCATCATCCATCACTGCAGGTTATCTGCAGTGTAGTCATCAGTGCCAGAGCATGTCGTGCAGGTTGTCTCAGGAGTCAGGGAAGGAGCAAGGGAACCCACACTTTTTTAACATGGTTTGTCTCATGGAAATGCTGGTAATTTAACTTAGTGAAGGTGAATCGGGCCTTATTTTCCTCCATTGACTAAAAGGGAGCCCAGAGCAAGCAGCTCTGATACAGATGGCTGCACTATTGGCATCTGCAGTGAGGTGAGATCCTCTGAGTCACTTAATCTGCCTTAAAATGTAATCATGGGATTGATTGGCTCAGATTTTCCTGTTCATGCAGAGCAAAATTCAAAGAGGAAAAAACAAGAAGAAACGTGTAAAGGAGCTTGATGTGACTTGGTACCCCAGAGATGAGTCACTCCAATGTCTCTCCAATAGCCAGGAGACAGGTGGATGGATAACTCACATCACTGTCAGCACACAGACACATTCATTAGCCACAGTGACAGCCATGAAACCTCCATTTCTGCTGTAGGTGTGTAATTATAGTAAGAGAAAAATCTGAGTCATAGGTGTAATTCAGCCTCCCTTCAGGTATGTGACACATGAGGTGTTGATCAGTTGACGGACTGGAAAATACCAAAGTGATCACTGTTCTGTAATGGTGAACCAGAAAAAGAAGTTTCTTGGATGTGACATACAGAGAATATGTGAATTGAAAAGTGTGGGGGGCAGCATATCAGTCTTTCACAGTGTTTTTTGCTGGAAGGTGTGTCTCTTATTAAATCCCTACTACTTTTAAGCAATATAGGAAAGATATAAAGCTATTAGAGAGTGTCCAAAGGAGGGCAAGGTGAAGGGACTTGAAGGGAAGCTGAATGAGGAGCAGCTGAGGGCACTTGGTCTGTTCAGCCTGGAGGAGACGGAGGCGAGACCTCACTGCAGTTCCAACTTCCTCGTGAGGGGAAGCGGAATGGCAGGCACTGATCTCTGCTCTGTGGTGACCAGTGACAGGACCCGAGGGAATGGCCTGAAGTTGTGTCGGGGGAGATTTAGGTTGAATGTTAGGAAAACATCCTGCACCCAAAAGGTGGTTGGGCACTGGAGGAGGCTCCCCAGGGCAGTGGTCACAGCACCAAGCCTGACAGAGCTCAAGAAGCATTTGGATGATACTGTCAGAGATACTCTCAGGTGGAGCTCTTGGGGATGGTCCTGTGCAGGGCCAGGAGTTGGACTCGATGATCCTTGTCTGTCCCTTCCAACTCAGCTGATTCTGTGATTCTGTGAAGTGAATACTTCCAGACAAAGTCTGGATTAGTAGGTGTTGTTCTTCTAAATGAATATAAAATAATGCAAGCACACATATACAATACCTGTACAACCTTTCCCAACCAGGTGCCATATGCTTACTTAGTGTATAAGGGGAGTGCAGTTGTAACAGGGAAACACTAATGTCTACACAAATCTAGTTTCGAATTAAATTGCTACTTAAAGATACTTTAAGGAGGGTATTTAATTTTCTTTCTTATTCTAGAGTAATTATGGAAAAGATGCAGAGTTGTTTAGGTACCTTATTTAACCATTTCTGTCTCTTCATATTTTGTCGTGATTTGGTAAAACCCTTTTGATGCTTGGTGTAACATCCGATATTCCCCTAGTGAAGAAAAAGGAGCAGTAAAATGACCCTTTATTTGGGAAAGGTGCATCAGAAAAGGTTACTGCTGAAGCATGGATAGTGCCAGGAAGGAATTGCACCATCAAGCCATCTCATTTCCTAGAAAAAGGGCTGCAATGAGGACCACCCAAGCACTGAGGCCGGTGATATCACCAGCATCCTTAGCAAATGCTGGAAAACCCCAGTAGCCAGGAGCAAGAAAACCCACAGACATAGGAAGGGTTGGAACAAAATGTAGAAAGAAATGAACTTTTTTTAGTGTGACTTACTCTTGGCCAACCCTTGTGGGCTGCTACTTTACATCTGAGTTTCTTCTACCCACCACAGTTCAACAGGCAATGTTTTTATTCAGCCTTTTAAAGACTTTTATCTGATCCATACCAGGTCTTTTAATGTTTACCTCTTTTCCAGTCTTCTGTAGCTTCATTAATCCTCCAAGATACCATCAGCTCCCCACCAGAGCCTCAGGAGAGCTGAGACACTCTGGATGATGGATATGGGGAACCATGCAGGTCTATGAGAACACAGTACAGAGATGGTTCAAGGCTTTTTAGAGGCTTAGCTTGGATCCAGTTAGACTTAATTTGGACTCACGTTAGATGTGGCTTTTTAGGTGGACATAACGAGTGGGTTCGAAATGACCCATAGCACTTCCCTCACACTGTGCCTAAGCTGATTATCCTTCAGGAGTTCTGTGGGAATATGATACAGGTACAGGTATACACAGTCAGCTGACATCCAGCCGTGTTTTCAGAGAGAAGGCCCTCACTTTGTCCTGAATGGAAGTTGTTGGACTATTTCCAGAGCCAGCCTGACCCTGAAATATGCAATGCTTTATTCATGTGGTGCTGGTGCTAATGAGCCGTGTCAGACCCTAGCTAGCTCTGCATCTGTGGCACAGATAATCTCCAAACTGGATAATCCAACCACAGATGCCTGAGAGCTGGTTTTAGCTGCAAACACCTCGATGATTTCCTCAGCCATATCCCTGAGTACTCTAGGGTGATTTTCATCAGGCCCTACCAAGCTGAAAATGTCTAATTGAAGGAGCATTCCCTAATCTGTTCCTTCTCTTCTACTCTCCGTTCTTCCCCTTTCAACAGTGCTGTTAATTGCATTAAACATTTGATAGCTGTTAATCCTATTAGTGAAGGTGGACACAGAAAAAAAAACGGTATTAAGTGACTTGAGTGATCAGGGATGTCCTGACGGAATGGAGACTCTCTTTCAAAGGGGTGGCTGCATTGGCCAGATCTACCAGTCTTACAGAGGCAAGAGAAACTGATATTTACTGTGAAAACACATTCTGCCTTCTGGGTGATTCCTTCTTGGAAAGAGGAAACCTAGGTACTGCTTGGCCAAAGCAGTATAGGAGCATGGGTCTATCTGCACAAACCATCACTGAAGCCTGAGAAGAAAGGAGGGTGCAAAGAAAACAAGCAGTGGAACAGCTGTGAAATCCTGACCTCACTTTCTCCTCACATTGTGCTATCACTCTAAGGTGGAGCAGAAAGCAAAAAGCAGCAGGCATTAGAAAGAGAGAGCAACTACAGTCTCAATGCAAACTCAGTATTTGGTACCTTCCCTGCCTCCCATTCTCCCATGTCCTGTCTGCTGGTCTTCAGCCCATTCAGCTGTGACAGCACAACTGCTTTACAGGACTGTATTTTGAACTGGACTAGGGACCTGATCTGATTTAAAAAAAAAGAAGTCCTGCCTAGAAATGTCAGTTCTTTGATGGGAATGAGCGATTCTGAGAATAATTGAAACTAGAATTGCCACTGAACACATGGCATTAAGAAACCACAGCCCCCGCTCCATGGCCAGCCTGGCCAAGCTGCTCCTCATTGTTTGGATTTACAAAAGAAGTTGCTGTTAGAAGCAGGGAGTCCTCTTTCTTGATTTTTTTTTTTAATTTGTTTTGTTTTAAATAACTAAGTACTGATGTATTCCATCACAACAAATATTGTGGCTATCTTATTCAGCGTTCATGTTTGCCATCTCTTGTCATGAAAGTGAAATTCAAAGATGGAAATTGGTATTAGAAACGGCTGAGAGAAGAAAATACATGCATATCTGTAGTTGCAGAGTGCAGAAGGATAAGAAAATTTCCAACTACAGCAAAACAAGATTTATAAACCCACCAAAGTCATGGGAAAAGTTATACGTAAAAAAAAAATAAATTAAAAAAGGGTCTTTTTGGCAAAATTATCCACAACTGTACTCAGAGGAAGTGAGTGCGCACCCATAGCAAGAGGGCTGTGACTCCTTCCAGCAAAGCTTTCAGGGCAAAGTGCATCTCTTATGTGTCCTCAGCTCCCAACCAGGAAACTAAAAGGGAGGAGCTGCTCCCATTCTTTCTGAGATTTTTCCTCTTGTCCACAGTAGAGGTTGAAATTCTGAGGCTATCTCAGTACCACCACATTTAATAGCACCAGGAACATCCCTCAGCACTGCCCATCCTCTGCACCACATAATTTGTAGCACCGGTCTTGGCACATTTTGACCAGTGCCAAGTATCTCTCTCTCAGTCAGTTCCTGGGTAGCATTCAGGACCACCATGGGCCAGGGATTGCTCCCAGCACCAGTTTCCATGTGGCCACTCTGTTTCGGAGAGTAAAACAGGTTAATTTTATGGATGTAGACTGCTCCTTGCCAACTGGCCTCAGTGCCAGGGAATAGCCCCAGGCAAATTTAATGTGCTGGTATAGGCACAGCTTCAGTTTCTTTGTACTGTAGTTCCTCTCTCACTCACTTGTGTTTTAAAACCTCTTTGGTCATAGTTTGCTTGTCAGCTGATAGGTATTTTAGACAGCAATTTAAGGACTTAGCAGAATTCGTTGTTTTATTTTCCTAGAATGAGTCCACTGTAAATCTTCTGGTGTCCTGAAGCTTTACAGCCACCTCCTGCAGAGCTGGGATAGCTGCTGGCAACAGGCACCCAAGCTGAGTGTTTTGGTTAGGCAAGAGACAAATCCTCTTTTTTGAGGGGGGGGGAGGGTTTGTTGGGGTTTTTTTCTTTGGTTTTTTTTTGGTTGGTTGGTTGGTTTGGGTTGGGTTTGGTTTTTTTGTTTTGTTTTGTTTTGCAAATGCTCTTCCTTTTCTTGGACTAAAAAAGTCCAAAATTTTACCTGAGCTGACACTTTGAGGAAGAAACCAAGCATTTTTTGTCAACTCAAAGCACAGTGGCAAGCCATGATCCTAGTTTGCTAATACTGTTCTGGTTTAGGGAGTTGCCCTTGTGAAGCTGTCATCTGAAGAGGAGAAGCAAGAGTCAGTCCCTGGTGTCCTGTAATTTCTGTGCTTATGGGCTGTGCCTACATTTTGCCCTCATTGTGTGTATAGCACAGTCAAACCCGCTGTATATTGGAGAGCCAGGCAAATATTAATGCCCAATTTAACATGCAGCTCATGTGCCTTTAAATAGCAGCGAGAGCCGAGCCAAGCCATCCACTGCAGCAATTTCTGGACATATGTGCAGAGCCCCCCTCCTCCCCTGAGCCCTCCCACCCTGAAGCTGCGAGCGCACACGAGCTGTGTGGAGGGGCTGGGGATTGGTGCCGCTGCCTGTCATTTCACAGTCACCCCACTGACGTCTCCTCCACACTGTTGACTTGATCCCGTTTGTAGCCAATATAATTATAACATGGAGAATCAACAGCAGTTAACGATTTAGGTTAAATGTAATTTAATGCCCTGAGATTACTGCACTGAGATGAGATTTTGCTTCACGTGAACCATTCAGGGAATGTGAAGAGCCGCATACTTCTGCTAAATTCTGGACAAAGGAAAGATTGGCACTAGCTACTTCAGACTCTATTAAATGCTTCAGCGACTTTGGCATGAGTTTCTAATCTGTCATTGCTCTTGGAATTCCACATGTAAGAACGGGATCAGTCTGAGAGCAGAGGTTCCAAATCCATTCTTCTTTGGGGGACGGTGTCCATATACATATATGGATATATTCTTCTTAAAGGGGTAGAGCTCAAAATCCCAGATCAGCTCTAAGGGTTTGCTTCGTCCCTTGAAGAGATTATGCCTAATATTTCACTTGCAGTGCCATTGTGTGCATAAACCGTGGAACATAGTGTGAAATGTTGCTGTTAGAAGGTCTGAAAAAGTAGTCACACAAGCCTAGGAACTCAAAGAGCCCATTGCAGAATGCTCTTGTGCTACTGGGACGGCTGCCAAGCAAGGCATGCTGATTGCTGTTGCTGAGCTTTTGAACGATGAGAAAACGACTGGGACTGCTCAGCACAGCAGATGCTCCCCCAGAGCACCCAGAGGGGTCAGTCAGCACGTCTGCTAGCTTTGGTAGCCACTGTCTAGGTGCATTGTGCTAGATCCTGGTCGCAGAAGTCAGGGCCAGATCCCAAACACACATTTTAGCAGAGGTTTCCAGCTCTGTACATCAACCCAAGACAAGGCTTCCTAACAAGGTATTACAGCTTTAGAGCTTGTTTGCCTTCCATGTGCAGAATAGCCATCATGTTTCCAACCTTCCAGGCCTCCACTGCCTGACTGGGAATGCAAATATTTGTAAGGAAAATTCTCAGCTATTCTCTAATTCCTAAGAAACTCAGCAAAAAAATAGCCTCAAGTCCAGCAACCTTTTGTGATTTGGTGACAATGAGCCTTTTGTCATTCTTTAGTACTGAAAGAAAAAGGTTATCTGACATGCTCATGTATTTTGATTAAGTTATTTATGAGCTTGACTTTGTCAGGACCTATTAACCCATACCTCTGTGCTCCTGAGCAGCTGCTTTGGTGGTGGCATTTGGTTTTACCGGCAGAATCTTTTTGGCCTTTTGGGTCACAGCACACAAGAAATGAAGAAGCTTCCACATTCTGTGTCCTTGTGTCAAAAAGTCAGGGCTTACCATGGTCTTACTGACTTCTGTAGCTACCCAAGAGCTTGGGAATAAGTGCATACAATTTGTGAAGTACTTTGCTCTTGGGTGGCAGGGGACAACTGTTTTCCAGGAGCCTGGGCAAGGGCCAGAGCTCTCCACCATGCTCTCCAAGAGGCTTCAAGCCCACTTTGAGTGGCACAGCTGGGAGAAGTATGGTAATTTTCTTGATGGTGTCCTAACAGGAATCTCAGTCCTTGCATGAAGGTTTTTAGCAAAGGGCAGATGCCAGCCTAAGAAGGAGCATCTGCAGCTGACAAATCATCACAAAAAGGGTTCTGGCTATAAGTAAAAAAGTCATGAACTACCCACAGAAGGAAGAAAGCCACCCTTATCTTGTGACATGAGGTAAAGATCAGTTACATTGAGTGCTTTTTAGGCTACCCAAGGTTTTTAGTCACTTAGCATTTATAGTTTTTCAAAAGTGTCCACAGACACCATTGTTCTCCAGCACTGTCAATAGTTTTCATAGCTCATATTGTTTAATACCTATTAAAACTGATCAGGTAGGTTGTAGTGTTTCAATGTTAGTAAAACTCTAAGTGAACATTCCACACTTGGTGATTTACAAATATCCATCACAGTAATATCACTTGTTTTATTTGCAAAGACATAAAATTGCATAAACTATATTGCTTGAATGGAGTTTCTTAGTTCATATTTCAGGTGTAAAACAGACAGTATTTCTGATGGTAATTCACAGAAGCAAGAAAAGAAATGTATATTTGATCAAGGGTCTTCCATGTGGCTCTCTGGAAGAATAAGAGCAGGAGTATTTTATAGATTCTGAGTATTTCACATTTAGATGCATCTCTTCACTCTTACCTGCAGAATTTATCATGTAGTGAGGAACTCAGAGATATGGTCACATAGGCTGTTTAAATGATTACTTTTCTGGTTAGCAGTGGGCACCCAAAGTCATGCAATAGGAAGCATCATGGCATGGTTGCCAGCTTCTTCCCTTCAGATGGGTTTTCTCTCTGGAAGGACTTGGAATCCCTTTTCAGTCAAGTAGGCTAGACCTGGAGACCCATCAGAAGCACATTCACTGATATGGCTGAGAATGTGTCAGGACTTTCCAAAGGAAGGAAGGAGCAGTGAATCACTGCAACCACAAAAAACACATACATAGGGCAAGGCAGGTTATGTCAAAGTGGATCATGGATTACTTCTATTGTGCACTGAATAGATCCCCAACTGAAACAAGACCAAACCTGGCAAGGTAAGTAAGAGAAAATGTCTTGATATTCACGTGAATTACCGAAGGTGAACTGGAAGCTTCCAGCAGCCAACTACAGAGTTACAAAGACTGTAAGCAACGATAGTGAGTGTCCATCCACACTAATAATGCTAGCACAGCAGGGAACAGGGTCTAAAATCCATCTCAAAGGAAAGGAGGAAACACACCATGACAGAAATGCCGAAGAAAACATAAAGTGATTGAAACAACTGGAGATACATAGCGCTCCTGCCCAAAATGGGGCTTTGTACAATTATTCTGAAGAAAAGACATAGTGCCATTAAGTGAAGCTATCTGGTTTCCTTCCTAGTTCTTTGTTCATTGACCATACCTTCACACTACATAATTCAAATGAAAAAAAATTAGCAGCAAGTAGTAGTCTTACACTTCAGTGATCATAGGAAAGCATTTGACAGTGATGCTGTTATAGCAAGATGCTGAAAATTTACAGATTTCCTTGTAAAACCATTTATATTTTCCAAACTCTTTCTCAGTACACCGGTAACTGAATTATTGCTTTGATGTCACTGCCAGCATAGGCAAAGGTACATCATCTCCCTGCAATGCCTCACGTTGCTGTGTAGCAAATATCTGGCACGGAGACTGGAGTCCCAGGGGTGTTTGGCAGTCCTGGTTTGCTGAGGGTATCTATTCATCAGTAGATGAGATACAACAAAAGACAAACAGTTTAGTCAGAACAGCAAAACAATAAGGTCTTATAATCAACAGGTCAGCAAACAAAAGCTATGAAAATAAATATGACCTTACACGGCACCGCTGTTCAAGAAGGAATGACTGCAAGCACTGTTGTCACATTTATTTACCCAGGCAGTATATCTCACAGCCCCTGTGTCTCTGTCTGTGGTGCAGGGGCAGATGGGCAAGGGAAGGAGTGCTGGTGAGAATAGAGTCCAACATAAATAATGTCTTCACTAAACTGTAGATGAGGGAAACACAAAAGGTTGTTCAAGCACTCTTTAAACAACTTTCAGTTGGAGATGTATATCAGACTTCATAATAAAATTATGAAATAAAGAACAATGACAATTTGTGGTGTATACAATCACCAATGGATGACCAAAAGTAAAGACAAAGAAGAAAGAATCTGTTGGTTATATCCTGACAATACTGAACAACAGACTTAGTGACCTGTGGGCTGGATGATTCACAGATTTCACAGAATATTCTGAGGTGGAAGGGACCCACAGGGATCACTGAGTCCAACTCTTAATTGAATGGCCCATACAGAGAGTGAACCCACAACCTTGGTGTCATTAGCATCATGCTCTAACAATTGAACTAATCTCAGGGAGAAGATGTTAACTTGAGGAATGACTTTGCAGCATAAGAAGGGCTGAAAAAGTGACCTTACAGATTAGCAGATGGACAAAAGTATTGCTCTACAGTAGGATTATTTAGGAACAAATGACATGTGTGAGGGTTGGATTGCTTTAGAGCACCCTTGTATGCTGAAGTTTTCTTCATATAGAGACCAAGCATATGGTCTTCCCACATTGCCAAAACAATTCATGCTGTCTACTGTAGGCAGCCTGGAGTTTGCCCTCATGACCAGTTTTCCCTGCTTTACATACAACAAGCCTGTAAACCTTCACTGGACATCTCACTTCCAACACAACCTTTTGTGGTGGGCTGACCTTGGCTGGATGCCAGGTGCCCACCAAACTGATCCATTACACCCCTTCTCAGCTGGGCAGGGGAAGAAAATGTAATGAAAGGTTCATGGGTTGAGACAAGGATGGGGAGAAATCAGCCGCCCATTACTGTCACGGACAAAACAGACTCAACTCAGGAAATTATTACCAATGAAATCAGAGCTTCAGTAACATAAAAAATTTAGTCCTAAAACATTTCAGGGAACTGACATCTCTTAGTACTGCAGCCCAGTGTAATCTACTTCCAACAAACAAGAAAGGTCTTTCTTAACTCATCAAATGTTTGCATTGAACTATATTAAAAGAGTGTTCATCATACAGGAAAACAGTCATAGGACAGTAATAATTACACCAAGAAGTTTTGCAAGTTCCAACATGGCTGTTTACATGTCTATTTTTAAAAGCAAATACCTGCTGAAGGTGTGTGCATGCTGAGGCACTTGTTCCTTCATCTCCTAAGGAATACTAATGTATGATCTTCTATAAGGGCATTGAAGACCATAGGCAATTTTTGGAGAACACATCACTCAAATCTCTTTCATAAGCCAATAGATTCATACGTAAAGATAAGTCAAAAGGGAGGAAAAAGGAATAGATGGTGTCAATAAGATAGAAAAGAGGCATTATCTCTTGTTTTATCTTGAATCTAAAAGGGCATCCTTCACTGGAGGTTTTTAACAACAGTGGAGAAAAATGTGTATCTCAGGCAAAGAACAGAGACAACTTTGTTGTTCTAGTACAGAGGTTTGGACAAGGCAGTTTTTAAAATCCCTCTCAATAAAACATAGAATAATTTGGGATACTTTTCTCTTTCTGACTACTTTTGACCCTGAGAAGGTAATGCCCCGACAGAAGAGAGAGAGCAGGCTGCAGCCACCTCACCCAGGGTTTTATTGTCCATGGCTCACCCCAAAGACAGTCCTGAATGGGTTTGAGGGCAATCCTTTTTAGAGGACAAAAAGTGGAGAACAACTCATCAAGCCAGATGAGTTCCCAGAGCCAGTTTATTGCCTGGCCACCCAAGTGTGAGTGCTGGCAGAAGGGAGGAGAAGCGGCATGTGTGCAGGAGGTGGGGGAAGCACGACTTAGATGTGAACTTTCTCATGGGCACAACCATGAAACAAGAGCATAAGTTGGTGCTAAGGCATTGGAGCAATTGTAACTAAAGGTTTGTGGTTTCGTTACAGATCTGGTTTGTCACTGAACTTCAGCACACAGAAACTGTTACTTAGATGTCCTGTTAACTCAGTATTAGAGTTAAATCATGGGTCTGGACCAAGGGTCAACATGATAAATTTTGTCAGTCTGAGTTCAGTGTGTACCTACACTTTACCTTTCAGATACCCATTACTTTCACTTCCCCAGGAGGAAGCATTGACATTTATATCATATCATCTAACTTTCCAGGGCTCTTCTCTTCTCTTTGAGCCATTAAAGCATCCGAACTTTATGTGCTGGTTTAAAGATAAACCAGCAGGAGAAATGAACCTGACTCAAGAGATATTACAAGTCAGAGTTACAATTTACTTTAAAAGATTACAATAAATACAATGATACAGAGAAAAATTGAGTTTAACCCACAAAAAATAGATGCACAACCCAGCAACCTGGGGCATGAACAGAATGGTGTTCATCAGCCCCTGTGCTGAGCACCACCTGATCCCCCTGGGTGCAAAGCAAAAGGAAAGGGAAACCTGTTGGTGAGGATGATGGTCACAGTCTGGTCGAGAGTGGCAGTTGCAGTCCTATTGAAGTTCTGGATCCAACAAGTGGTACCAGAAATCCCCAAACCCCACGATTATATATGCTCAAGTTCAGGTGGGAATGCCCAGTATCTCCCCCAGATCAAGGAGTTTCACAATGGGTGATTTAACTCTGTGAGTCACGGGATATTTTTGGAATCTTTGATGGCCCATTAGCAGACATGACCCTTCAGGCTGGGTGTGAAGGTGCTGATGCCTCCCCAGAGGGGAGTTATCACACCTGAGTCACTGGTGTGAACACAGAAACACTCCCCTGTCTCACAGGGTTCTTTAACACCCAGCTTGTAGCCTGAGGTGTCAGGTGTGCCCTGGGCAGCTCCTGCAAACAATCCATTATCAACAGTTCATTGGAAATTACACAGAGGGTGTAGAATACACATTTCAGTTACACCCCATAGTGATAAACTGATCCCGACCACTGTAACAAGGACATTTTATCACAGCAGAACTTGCCCAGAAGGGATACTCTGGGCAGGAGGCTCTGATGATTGTGGTCCCTTAGGTTACTACCTCCCCTTTCTCCTCATCTTGCATCTGGGATCCTACTGGCACGGTTTGGCTTGCAATTGAGTAGCTGTTCTGTTTGTTCAACTGGTCTCTATTTTTCACTCAGGTAGGAATTCAGCAATAGCTTTGTAGACTTGTTTTTGGACTCCAGCCCCATCCTCATTTACTTTTAGAGACTTCTGCCTTGCAATTTGCATATATAATACACAGTTAATTACTGTTTAAATTAAGCACACAGAAATCAAGATCTGATGATCTGTTTTATCAAATCAGGTGTAAGATTAACAGCCATTATAAAATAAATAGAATACGTAGGTAACTTTTACCATTTCAGTGTCTCATTTACAGAGTCATTAATTCTCTGAGATGCAGTGAACATACCAATGGAGATCAGGTTGCTCATACTAAAAACCCAGTCCCATCCTTTGTCTTCTTGTCCATTAGGCCAAGCACAACAGAAGCTGAAATTCCCTATGGCTTAATGACAATCTGATATTTTATACCTTAAATTTCATGTATTTTCTTTCACTCATCTAAATACAATTTTTAGCTACAGTCTCTACAAGAAAAAAAAAAAGTGCATGCAAAAATCTGAATTTTATTGACCCTTCATATCTTGCTATAATGCCTGCATCTCTTTTCTATCCCTGAAATAGAATAATAGCAGAATTAGTAAGGATGTTGCAATATCCCATCCTGAGTAGCGCTGCAGAAGAACTCTCTGTTCAGTCCTTTTCTATAAATACCCCTTAGGCTGCTGCTCAGACCACTCCCTGGGGAAGCAGGGTTCAGGTCCCACATGCAGAAACAGGGATTACGTGTGAGTCTTCTACTGCCTGGATATTACTGACTATAGAGTGTTGCATAAATTGTGGATATCTTCCCTCTGATAAACTTAAGTATCCAGCATCTAGCCAAAACTACTTGGCATATTTTTCTCAGATATACGAATAGTTAGAGAAGAACTAAAACAACATTTGGCGAAAAATTTGCTAAAGGTAGTAAAAAAAGAAAAGTAGCAATTTACTCAGCTGCAGCTGTAAATGTCCTGTGTTTTGCATGCCATGTTTAGTGATGCAGTTGTGGGGAAGTGAAGATGTTTTCTAGGGACAAAGTTAATTAGTCAGTAGCAGTTCTTAAAGTGATCAAAAAGAGAGGTGGAAGCTANTTCTTTCTTTCTTTCTTTCTTCCTGCTCTTTGAGATATTGATCAGAGTAAACAGAAAAACAAATGAATTAAGGATTAACTTCAATACCATACACAGGCTTTTGCTGAGACAGAATGGATTATTTCCCCAAACAACAGCAGTGCCCGCCAAGAAAAACTATTTGATTAAAAACAACCTCCATGTTGCTTGGTTCAGAATTCAGTATTTTTAACTTTGGACTAAGAAGTGAACATTCTTTGGAAACATAAAAGCCAAGTTGTATCTGAATGGTTCTTTTATTTAAACAAGCATAGCTGTAACAGTGAAGAAAAAAATAAACAAAGAAAAAAAAGTCAAAAGCAGGAAGTAAGGAAAGGCTCTTAGTGGCATTAATATTATTTATTTGCTTTGCGTCCGTGTCGAACAGCACAAGTCATGAAGCAACACCCCATTATATGAGGCACCGTGCAATCACAAAAGGAAAGGGCAGGGTGTGCTCCAAGTAGTTCACTATTTAAATATAGCACTGCAGACAACAGGCAAGTATTGACTAATGGAGGAGTACAAGGACAAGTGTCCTGCACACCCAATGCCTGATGTGGCTACACCAAAGCATTGTCCAGATGACTCATGCAGGTGGCTTTGGGGACTTCCCCTTGGCAGTGCTGGCCATGAGATGGTACTCAAAAGTGTTTGCTGGGAGATATGACAACAGGATGGTGGATTGTGGATGGTGGACATGGGCACTGGTCTGGAGGAAGGGCTTGTGAGTGAAACAGAAAAGAAGGGGGCAATGGAGAGTAGCTAAAACATGGCTGTGAGAGCTGAGAAGTTATTTCTTTGTGCCTGGGTGATGATCAGAGCACTCTCCCAGTTCAGACAGGACTTTTCCCAGACGAATGAACAACCACTTTTCCGGGGGAATCAAACAACAAGCCTGACGTGAAGTTGAGAGCTCAGTCAATGGAACTTCTGCTTTGAAGCCCTTAGATATCTAGTACAAAATTGAAATTGTCCACCCCCGAGCTGGGCAGGAAGAAGCACTCCGACCAATCTGAATCACCTGGAGGTAGCAATTACAGCTAAGAGTCAAATCAAGGACAGAAGATAAGGATTTACAGGAAGCAGAGATGAGTCAAAGCACCACTCCCCAGGTCAGCTCAGATAGGATTTTATTTTCTATCACTTCTAGGTGAACAGAAAGGCAGGATTTGCCCACAGCTTCACCATGTTTTCACTTTTCTTCAAATAAAATGAATTTATTTTTTTTAACAGGATGAAACCTGCAAAAATTAAGCATCAAAGTAATTAATGACAATTAAAACAAAGTTCTCAGAATTAAGTTCCTGGAGCATATTACAGTCCTGTGTAGCGTTGAAGAAACAATGCTGCAAATGTTGTCCCCACCATCCCTGGGCAGTATCACTGCAATTACCACTCTCCTCAACAATTTGCTGAGCCCTTGATCAGCTAAGCAGGTTCACTGGTTCCTGGTCCCAGCAGTGCTTTTGGCAGCACCCAAGTGCCGCTGCCTGCTGGCCAGCTGGCTGAGGCCCCCAGCCAGAAGATAAGTCTCCCTGGAGTTCTGCTGTTGGCAACGTGAGCAGGTAACTCGGGTGTTAGTCAGGATGAATCACCCACCAGAAATGCTCCTCTCACTGTCTCAATTGACTGTGCATGGAGCTAAGCAGACTTGCCACTCAGGTCCTTTATTTAAATCTCTAACATGGGATGAAAATAAGGATCTGTAAGACTCTATTGTAATAGGGTTTTTTCTTATTATCTTTGTGTTTGTTTCTACGCTTGTAGGCCACACTTTTGTTTAAAGCCTTAATGCAGAGGCTTTCTCTCACAGGTGTGAGAGAAAACTGCATGTCACTGAGAGGGCACAACACATCACCCTTCTGAGAATATAAAGAAGGGACAAAACCCAATGATTCACCTTTGTGTTCTTAAACATCTGAGGGTAGAAAGACCTACTTTGAATGTGGAACTGAAGAAAATTGCTGTAAAAGAGGTGGTGTTGTGAGAAAAACTACTGATAGAGAAAAAGCTGCCTTTCAGGGAGAGGAAAAGGACAATAAAGACACTGAGAGAAGGTAATCAGAGATCAGGAGAGGGGAGAGAGAGATACCAGCAGAAGAAACAGTGAAGAAGAGGTAAATAGGTTCACAAGTCAGATCCAGCATGTAATGACATTGATATGGACTGAATTAAAAAAGAAACACAGTGTCGTATATGATGGGACTGGCAGGAAGTAAAGAGGCCATTTTGCCCCATCTCTAAATCTGATTATATCTAAATCTGTCTTTACAGATATTTTACAACCTGTTTCTAAAATACTGCAGGTCTCCTAGGCCATCTGTTCCAGAGTTTGCTTACCCTTGAGTTTGTCATAATGTCTTTCAGTCTGGTTTTCTGCCCTACACATGATATACACACAGATAGTTTGGCCCCCTTCTCTGGGGAGCAACCTTTTATCATAACCAGAAGAGCATTACCATACATACGTCCCCTTCTCTCCCTGCTTTAGCCCTATCTTCTTCAGAGAAACCAAACCAAATTATTTCTCTTCTCTCAGGCCAAGTGTTTGGTGTTTTTTTAACTCCAGGCAAAACACTCCTCCCTGCCTTTCTCAGACCACTGTCCAGCTGGAGTTCTGAAGTGTGGTATTTGAAAATGCACAAAATTTCAAAAATCTTAAAGGGTGGAATAAAGTGGAAAAAAAAATACTGACTGCATCTTACTTATGATTCCTATTACTGTATCTTAGTGTGGCATCTACCTTCTTTCACAGCCCCCTAAAACTCATATTTCTCATTATGCTGGTTAGACAGTTCCCAATTTGCATTTGTGTGTTGTCTATTAGTACCCATGTATAATACGTAGCCCTTGTCCTTAGGGAATGTGCTGGTTTAAAGATAAACTGGCAGGAGAAATGAACACAAGTCAAGAGAGATGAACACATAGTCAGAGTTACAATTTACTAGAAGAATTACAATAAATACAATGATACAGGTCGGTTTTAACTTCCAAAAAACAGACATACAACCCAGCACCCTGGGGTACAAATAGAAGTGTTCATCAGCCCCTGTGCTGAGCACCACCTGATCCCTCTGGGTGCCAAGTAAAAGGAAAGGAAAACCTGTTGGTGAGGATGATGGTTGCAGTCTGATTGAGAGTTGCAGTCACAGTCCTGTTGAGGTTCTGGCCCTCCCCTGGATCCCACAAACGGTACCAGAAAACCCAAAACCCAAAGATCATATGTGCTCAGATTCAGGTGGGAATGCCCAGTGCCTCCACCAGGGTGAGGAGTTTCACAATGGGTGATTTCATGATGGGTGAACTCTGTGAGCCATGGGATGTTTTTGGAATCTTTGGTGGTCTAGGCCATTGCAGCTGCCTGTTGTGCCAGTCCCTAATGGCTCATTAGCAGATACAACCCCTCAACTGGGTGTGAAGGTGCTGATGCCTCCACAGAGGGGAGTTATCACTCTGACACCTGAGTCATTGGTGTGAAAACAGAAACACTCCCCTGTCTCACAGGGCTCTCTAACACCCAGCTTGAAGCCTGAGGTGTCAGATGTGCCCTGGGCAGCTGCTGCAAACGATTCATCATTAACAGTTCATCAGAAATTACACAGAGGGTGTAAAATACACTTTTTTGGTTATACCCACATAGTGATAAACAAGTCCTGGCCTCTGTAACTAGGACAAGGGGTTATTGGCTATCTATTTTAGGTTCTTCCTGTAACTGGTCAGGAATTTTTTCATTTTAATGTTGCATTTCAAAGGCATTTCTCTCCTCCTCCACAAGTGTGACAATCGTTCATTCCTGTGTCAAGACCATTAATGGATACTTCGTCTTCTGCTTGACCTGTGACTGGTCCATAGAGAATCTATTCCACAAGGCCTTCAAGTCAAAACACGGACCTCTGATAACTACCCTTGAGCACAGCTTTCCAGCAGATTTACTACTCATTTAGTCCATATTTTCTTAGCTGGCTCTTGGGAAAGTTTTGTGGAGTAATACCAAAGCCTTTCTGAAGTCACTGGTAGGTTGTTTCTCTGACATTGCTGTTTATCCAAGGATGCTGTACAAATGTATATGAAATATCTGGATGGATGTGCATTGTAAGCAGCTGAGACAAGAAACTATCAGTATTACCAGTATCTACCAGGATATTCCAATTCAAGCCAAGATAAAGGCTAGCATGCATTCATAACCCCACAGACATTTCAATATGAGTTTATGGAGATGAAGAGGAAAAGGAGAAAAGAAAGTGAATGTATACATGTACCAACACATCCTGAAGAAGATCACTCACTTGTCAACTCTTGCCTTGATGACCACAGACAGCGCTCACAAGTGCAAGGTGATTTCTTTCAGGTGACTTCAAGTGAACAGAAATGTCAGCACATCCTTACTCAAGGAAGTTATTTTTCAATGCTCTGAAAGAACAAAGGGCTCTCTGAAGGCCTGAAAGGAGTTCCAAGTTGTCAGATTTGGCTTCACCCAAACTAAAGGGCAACCTTGTGTCCTTCAGTGCAGGCAGTTCACATCAGATGAGCAGAATCAATTTCTACCAAGGGGAACCAGAGCTATTCAGACCACCAGGCAAAACTTGTCTCCTGATTCAAATTAATCAAAAAACTAGGTTTTCCTGCTATGAAATAGAGGTTATAGGTTCTCTCCTCAGACAAAATAGTCCCTCCCCAAGAGTATCTTCTCATTCTGGGATCTAACATTCATGAGAGTGTGCCTGCCACAATTACAGCTGCCTTTCTCTTTTGGAGTATAAGACATTGAAAAGACGTAGGGGTAATTTACAGATATCCTGGGAAAAGTATCCAAAAAGTATTCATTAGAAGGTCCAGGTTAATTTTCTGTAGAAGTCCAAGGAAACATATGAGCTTTGAGTATCTTGGAAAACTGAATATGGCTGTTGTTGAAACTCTGGGCAGAACAGGCTGAGGTAATTGGCAGTGTATTCAGTACCTGATTGTTACAGCAGTGAAAGGAAAATCTGATGTGTCATACACGACCCCAACATAAATGTCTTCTCTGCAAAATAGAGAAAATTGAACATCCTCAGCTTCTTCATGCAGAGTATCATACGGCTGGTCAACACCTGGACGTGGCAGCATCAAGAGACCTTGGTTAAGACACAGAAAATTTTAATGAGGAGAAATTTCTGCAGACTTTCCTCTCCAGAGTTTGTTGTTCCTTACTGGTTTTGAATCCCAAGGTTAAACGCTTGACAGTGTCAGAGGTTTATCTATAGCAAGCGGGTTGTATGTCCAAACTGCGTGTTCCAGAGGATGCCAATACATCCTTCTGCTCCAGGTGTGGTGACCAATTCTGGATTTCAAAGGGAGCTTCAAAAAACTGGTTGTGTCCATATGCACCAGGACTCAGGGCAGGCTGAAGGCTCAGCAGCTCCAGGGGTCTGAATATCAAAGATTAAATAAAAATTTCTCTCCTTTTTCAGGGAGAATGAAAGGGGTAAGTCAAGCTAATATCCAAGTTGAAGGTCTAAAGGTAGATCAAAAAATCTTCAGTCATAAAAAGAGCTCCATCTAGGTGTGCAAGGGGATCTGAGGGACCAAACTATACATTATGACAGGGCAGAGTCAGAGCATGCACTTCTTTAATTATGATTAGGCTAGAAAAGATTGTGGCCATGAGATGTGTTGCCCAGTTTAAATGGATCTGTAGACAATTACTACAAGAAATGTGAAGTTGGCTGCTTTTTTCTTATCAACAAGGTAGCTTGCTGGTTTTCAGAAATAGATTAAATGTGTCTGACATTACACACTTTTGACAGATATGCACTGGTTATTGTATGCTTTTTTCCTATCTTTTTATTTTTCCCAGTATTTTTTTGACAACTGAAGTTTAAAATACTGGTCTATAATTCCCTGAGAGTTTGTTTCCCTCTCCTTCTGAATATATTTAAATGTGTCTGTATGTATTTTCCAGTCCTCTGAAACATTACCATCCTCCTTAAGTATCCCACTGACATATTTTATGGTAGTATGAACATAGAGAGTACTGGCAGCTTGGACACAATTCACCCGGATTCACAAGAGGGATGGATATCCATTTGAAAAGAATGTGTTGGGCATGAATGTGGTTAGATCAGCAGAAGAACCGTAAGTAATTACATCTTTTAGTTTCTGAGTTTCCCTCTCTCAGCCCCTCTGGTTTCACCTGCCCATCAGCTTCACAGCAACAAGGATTTCTTTCCTGTTGGCTTGTCTAACCTTTTATTTTCTCTGCAGCTACCTGTGAACACCCCTCTCCTCCAATGCCTTGACTCAGCTGGCACCTTTCTTCTGCTGCCCACAGTGTTTCTGATCAGCTCAGAGTGTTCCTTCAACCTGGCTCAGTTTCTGAAATCTTATGAGTGATTTTAGGACTCCATGAGGAGGAAGTAGGTAACCAAGACATTTTGCAGCTGGGAGGGCTGCAGTCAAGTTAAACGGAAATGCTGCTGTGCTGGACGGGTCAGGAACAGGGTCCTCACTCCAAAGGGCAATGCAGACCCTTCCTGAACCAAACTGGCAGGGCAAGCAGCACTGACAATTTCCTGACAAGTGCAAGCCTAGCAGAGACTGGTGCATGGAAATGCTTGGCATGAGGTGGCTCCTGAGCATCTCCTACCCTGGAGGTGTCTCGCTTCAGACCTCCTGGGCTCCTTCTTCCATGTTCCTTCTGGTTAAAAAGAAGCATCTAGAAGGAGGTCTTGCCTCTTGTCAGTGGCTGGGGCAACTACATTTGCCCGGGAAATGTGGTGGCAGTCCCTGAGGGTCAAGCCCCTGTCCATTGGTGAGGTGTCCCTTGCCAGACTGGGCACACAAGTAGAAGAGGCACCTCTGCCCCTCCATGTAGGTACAACAGCACTGTACAGAGAGGCAGGTTGAGAAACAGGATTTCAGGAGGGTCAGTAGTAGCTGAGTTCGTGGGGACATGGAGCGTGGACAGCAGGGCAGGTGCACACCCACCTTTCTCCCTGGGCCAGTGCCCAAAACTGTTGCAGACACACCACTGCTGCCTTTTCTTAAAGCTTATTGAAAGGAAGCAAAGAGCACAAGAACAGTCATGGATTTTGTTTTCCTGCCATATATACGGTGTCTTTCATTCAGGGTAAAACCTGCCATTTCCAATTACCATGCAATGTATGAGCCCATTACGCACGCAAAGATAAAAATAAAACCTGTGTCAAAACATGGGACTAACGCTGTGGAGCTCCACTTTCCATGCAAACAGAAAGTGTTTTCAGGATGAGTTGACCTCCAGAGCAGTGTGGAGCAGCCTCCATTTGAGAGCCACCAAATACCTCACTCTGCTCACAGGTCCAGGCAGCAGTTCACATGCAAGGGCAGTAGCATGTCCTTAGAAGACTGCTAAAATGTACACCTCGAAGCTGAAGACAGGACCTGGCCTGCAGGCTACCCGTTGGGCCTGATTACATATTCAGAAGTCCTATATGTGGTGTCTTTCACCTGTAGATTCAAAAGCAATTTAGAAAAGCCATCTTTACTCTTGTTTCATATATGGAAACACAGAGGGTTAAGGTCATGTGTATATGTCCACATAGGAACTGCTGGAAAACCTGAGAAACAGCTCAGTGCTCCCTTGCACCCAGTTCCACCTGTAGAAAATGCCCACAGATGGGGATTGCTTCCAAGAGCAGCACTTGGCTGAGCAGCTCTGCCCTGCCTTGCCTTCAAGTTAGATTTGGATCAACATGGTTGTGCCAAAAGCAGTTGGTGTCTTTGAAGACATTCTTTCAAAGGAACATGAAGCAGATGCATTTTACATAAAAAAAGGTCTAACTAAATAAAATTATTCAACTGTCTATGTTTGCTTATCTCCCTTCAGCTGTGATGGAAAGAAGGCCTCCACTGGTAACTGTTAAGAGTCCAAGAAAAGGTGAAAGTAGAGGAAAGGTAAAAACCCCAGGATGGTACTTCCTACTACCTGTGCTGACATTACTCAAGGTTGTACTTGGCTTTGACTGGTGTAAGTGCTGCCTCCTCCCTCTGCCAGATCTGTGGGATCTGCTCCTTTGTGATTCAGGTGGTGCAGCCATCCCTTGTATCCCACCTCACCAGCTCCCTCTGCAACTGCTGAGGTTTGGAAAGGAAGCATCTGCAGGGCATTAGCATCGCCCTGCTCTGATTCACAAGTAAATCAGCACAAGTGATCAACCCCCCACTGGTTTAACAGAGGAGTGGTTGCTTCTTCTTTCCAGCACTGGTGTGCAGGAAGACACCTGTGCTCTGGTTACACTGAGCCCAGGGAGGCAGGAAGGAAGGAAGGAAGGAAGGAAGAAAGGAAGAAAGAACAGGAGATAAATGTGTTTGCAGCCACCAGGTGGGCTGACTTCAGCTAACATTCATTTTGAGCTATTTTTAGTTGCATATGCATTCCCGGGACAGGGGCGTTCATAAAATGGGACTTCAGTAAGTACAAAGAACAAACCCAAATGACTTTAGACCCCAGTGTCTTCTGCTATTTCAGTTCCCTCTCAGCCTGTCCCTGTGTCCTCAGCCCTCTAAACCCACAACTAAAGCCACCTTTGAGGCTCCTCTGACAGTGCTGAATTTTCCCAGGGACAATGTGGCCCAGGTTTATGGCTCTGCGTTCACATTTGTTAACACACACTTTGGGTTTGATGCCTGGAGTGAGCTTACATTCCCCGTTGCTTTTAAGGTTATAAGAAAATCTCTGGGCTTTCTTCTGCTGTGATTCTTTTGAATGTTGGCAGCATTTTCAAGTTTCAGCCGTACAGAAACCATTCCCCAAGCTAAAGCAGTTGAGAGGAGGTCACGTAGCATGTGGAGCAGGTAAAAGAAAGTCTAAAGCAGCATGTCCAAGGGCTAATTAAAGGGGATACTCATCAATAATGAGATTGTTGTCAAAACAGCAGTAAATTTATTTGTACTTTTATGAAGAAGTAATTCCTACCACCTATTTAAATTATCTCATTATAAACGACTATGTACCCTCTGGTTACATAGCAGTATTTTTTTCTTAAAAAGGCAGTCTGCCTTTGAGCAAACAGATAAAACTGTTTCCTTTGAGTAATCATAAATCACCCTTTCACCATCCTTCTTTCTCCTATTGCAGAGATCCTAACTCTGTCCTCTTTGTTATTAATAGTTTTTTGCTGACTACTCCCAGTGCCACAGAAATCATAGAGATATAAAATTAACTGTAAATTACAATGTCTGTCCATAAATGGACAATAATCTATTCATGGTAACATCTGTGTAAAGTGGCTTTCAGGAGATTTTTTTTACAGATTCCTCATAATATTTACACGTTGAGGGCAGACAAGTATTAAACAGAGCTCGCTTCAGCAGCAAGAGCACGCCGTGCTCTCAGCCAGTGCCAGCTGAGTCCCACTGCGTGCAGGCTCGGCGTCGGCCGGGGCAGCGGTCACGGCGGGAGAGGTGACCCCGAGCTCCACTGGCAGGCATGATGCTGAGAGCCAGGGAGCTCAAACCTTCATATCAACAAGTGGAACAACTGGCCAAGGGCTTCTCCCTCTCCAGCCTCAGCCCTGGGTGTGGAGTTTGCAGCTGGGATAAGGGGAAGACTGCAGTGGACGCAGCGAATGATGGGGAAGCTTTGGCACTGAGCATATGCACTTTACCCAGGCCAGAGAGGAACAGCAAGAACCAAGGCCACAAACGTGGCAAGATGCTTGGCAGGTCTACAGAGAACTGCCCGAAGCAGCCCATAGAATGCACCATGCTTGAAGAGGAATAGCGGTGTCAGGGAGCACGGCTGGGGCTTGCAGGGGTGATGTGAGGTCCGTGGTACTGGCCAGAGGCACTCAGGGCAAGCAGGGCTGCTGAAGCACGCTTTGGGGATTGGAACCCAGCACCTCTTTGCTACTGGAAGCCAACAGCCACGTAGAGGTATGAA
Source organism: Sclerurus mexicanus (assembly GCA_013396755.1). NCBI lineage: Eukaryota > Metazoa > Chordata > Aves > Passeriformes > Furnariidae > Sclerurus > Sclerurus mexicanus. The sequence continues at coordinate 455,508 of VWZF01000575.1, read as the reverse complement.
TCCTGTTTCCCTGCTGGGCAGAGTGCCTGATGCCTGTGCAAGGGGCTCCACGGTTTCAGTGCAGAGAGGAAGGCATGGCACAGAGCAAGATTTAGGATCTCCTTTAATTTCTTCTTTGCTGAGCACCGCCTTCGTAAACAAACATATATATTTGCTGCTCCAAAAGCACCATGAGCTCAGCAAATTATAGAATCGTAGAAGCATTTAGGTTGGAAAAGACATCTCAGATCATTGAGTCCAATTGTTAACCCAGCACTGTCAAGTTAACTGTTAAACCATGTCCCCAGTTGTCCTGGGGACATGTCTTTTAAATAAATCCAGCAATGGTGAGTCAACCACTTCTCTGGGCAGCCTGTTCTAGTGCTTGACAACCCTCCTGGTGAAGAAATTTTTCCTAATATCTAATCTAAACCTCCCCTGGCACCACTTGAGGCCATTTCCTCTCATCCTGTCACTTGTTACTTGGGTGAAGAAACCAACAACCACCATGCTACAGCCTCCATTCAGGTAGTTGTAGAGAGTAGTAAGATCACCCCTGAGCCTTCTTTTCTCCAGGTCAAACAACCCAGGTTCCCTGAGCTTCCTCTTGTAAGACTTATGCTCTAGACCAAATGAACCTGTCCTTGCTAGTACAATGGAGGCACCAAGCCCCACCAACCAAGCGTGCCACTAGGAGCTGTTTCATCTCGTCTGTGCATTGCTAGCAGCACTGCTCCAGCCACCTCCTGCCTTCCATTGGACTCGGCGTGAAAGCTGTAAGGGAGTCCTGAACTTCTCTCAGGGTGACTATTTATGCTACATCACCCCAAATAATTCTGTTCCCTTAAAAAAAATCAGCCCATCTGAAACCAATGTTACCTGTTTCCCTGGTCTTCAAACATTACTGCAGGCTCAGGCCACAAAGACATTCTCTTTCTTCTCACCTTCCTTCTGTCTCAGCAACTCTTCTGTAGACCAGCTTTGGCTGCCAGCAGGGAGGGCGGACACCCCTGAACACCAACCCACAGTGTCTGCTTGTGAAAGATGGAGGAATTTAATTAACAACCACGGCCCGAACTGGACAGCCAGTGTGTGTGAACCTGCCCGTCTCCCTCCAGAGAGAACGGCCCAGGCAGGTGACACACACCAGTCCCCACTGGTGAGACTTTGTGCCTTGTACAAATCGTGGTGGCCAAAGGACTCACTTGCACAGCACTTAGGGAGTCATCAGAGAGAGGTGGAGTCTAATTCCTCTTGTCAGGAGTGAAATGCAGCTCCTTGAAATGTGGTCTGTGCTCTCCCTTGGAGGACAGCGAGGCTGCAGCTCCCACAGCAACAGCAGCAGGAGGAAAAATTTGCTACTTTGTTCCTTGAGCATTCCTTATGAAGACCTCAAATCCCAAAAGGGTCCCCAAAAGCTTTTTTATGGATTTTTAAAAATTTTTCCCCCTGAGTCATAAATCAATTTTTCCTGTAGACTCCATGTGTGCTCCTTAAGGTTATGCATCAGCACCCACCCATCACCTGGATAATGAAAACAACTGCTTAATTTAATCAAGTTGACAGAAACACATTCAGACACAAAGGGAGAAGGCTTTGTGTGAGGACCCATTGTCACACATCTCTCCTGCTTCCTTCCTACCGCAGTCCACCGCTCCAGCTGAAATTCTGTAGCTCGTGTCCCCACACCCCCCTTGCACTTCCTCTCAGCCTCTCACTGGCAATTTTTTGCTGGGTTTCTTTCCTGCTCCCTGGGAGCCTAGGAGGGTTTAGCTGCCTGCCCAGCTCCACCTCCTTTTCTGCTTGCTGCTTGCTCTCCCTCCTCCCCCTCATCTCCAGGCTTCTCAAAACCTCAAAGCTTCTGCTTCCAGTATTTTGATTTCCTTTTCTTCCTCTAACCAGCTTCTCCCTCTGTCAGCCTTTGAAGTAGCCCCTCCACCTCTTTTTTAAGAGTATGGGTTGCTTTTTCATTTTTCCCTGCTTCTTCACCTTCAACATCCAGGTGTATCCTTTGTTTATTGAGATTTTCTTCCTGTTGTTTTCTTTTGCCTTCTTCTTATCTTTGGTGGAGGTGCTACCCTGCTTCCCTTTTAAACCTGCTTATTTAAATCCTTTTCTCCCGTTATAACTATCACATTTGCACCAACAACTCTGACAGAGCAATCAAACCCCCATATTTTCCTTGCTCTCTTCTCCTATGAGGTCTACTGACATCTCAAAAAATAATTCATATTTTTCCTCATTCCCCTTTTCTCCGTGACTATTAAAACTCCTGTAAAATTTCTGTCATTACCCCTCTTAACCAGGATTTTATGTCTTGCTTTTCCACCGCCCTCTCTCTGCTCAAACAAAGGCCATCCCATGATTGCACTAATACTTCTGTAAATTCCTGGTAATTATCCTGTGTACTCATCCTTGCTGCTCATGCAGCGTTTCCTTCTTGTTCAGAATAATTGTACATCTTCCTCCCCAACTGCTCATCTCCCGTCTTTGACCACAGCCCTTCCTACTCAAAATCCTGCCCTGGATTTGTCTTTCATGTCATGATCAGAGCTGCTGCAGAGCAGTCACCATTACTCTGTATGCTACAGCCACTGCGCTTGCCAAAGCACACAGCCCTGGCACAGAGCTGTGCTCAGGGGTCCAAGCATCCCTTTTTGGTATTACGATGCATTTGTAGACAGTCTAGCACAAACACAGGGAAAACTGTGTTTATATTTTAAGAGAGGGATGCATAGTTAAATCTCTCTTTTATCGTAGCACCTTCTCTTCCATATCTAAATTCCGATAAATGCAGTTTATGAGTTCTTAATTAGCAGTGAGGTTGAATTTTTGCAGTTTTCCCTTTGAGGAATTTAACTGAGAGATAAATCTTCAGATATCAGAAAGGGAGTGTTAGTTTATATCTCACATCCTTCTATAAACACAGGTTTTACACTGCTTCCTCCAGCTCTCCCAAAGCAGGATACAATACACAGGCTTTGTAACACTGGCAGACTAAAAAGAGAGTGTGGTTATTGTTAACCTTGGACTCTGGAGTCAGATGTGCTGCACAGGAGGCAGGGCATGGGCTGCAGTACCTCCACGGCTTTAGAGAGGACTCCTCAAGCTGTGGAGTTGCTCCAGCCTCATCCTGCATCCTTGGGGACCACAGGCTGAGGTGCAAAGGAAGGGCTGGTCTTCTACAGCCACAGCACCTGGACCCATCAGGGAGAGTGAGCCAGCACAGTCCACAGCCAAGGCTCCCCAAGGGCCCTGAGGGAAGCTGGGGACAAAACCTCCGTAGCTGTCTTACGGTCTTGCAAAGAGAAGACGGGAGAAGCTGGGAATGAAATACAGAAATTAATGTCTAACCTGGAAATACCAAAGCAGAGAGAATTATTTTATTCTCCAGTAGTAGCAGATGCACCCGGATACGACAACGCTTCAACAAACGGGCTGCCACCTCTGAGAGCCTTGAAAATACCAGTAGTAATTAAAAATGTATTTTACCTATATCTTTGCAATTTATAGCTGAATTGCTTTTGAAATGTGGCATGAACAACAATAAGTGTAGATTTCCCTGCAGGGAGAAGGTCTCATCATCAAGGGGTGAGGAGCATATTTGATGTTTCAGATCCCTCCTTTTAAAATGCCCGGTTGGGAAATTTGCCCAGATTGCTTCATAAAACCAAAACGGTTCATCCACTTCAGGTAGCATTAATCTAGACACGTACTTGAGCATGAGAATAAAATCTAATTTGGAACAAATATATCTCTCTAACCTTTACAGTAATTATAAAGAATGAAAATAGACAGTAATTAATTTTAATAGTTTAGCCTGCAAAAACAGTATCATTGCATATGAGAATTTTAAAATGTGCACTTTGAAAGCTTATGCATGCACAAAAGTACCCACTATCCTTTTGATGCTGACTATTCCCTCTCCACTGGAATTGCCTGAACATTCCTTGTGACCTGCACCCACTTAACCAGGGTGCTAGTGCTTTTTTCTATACTGGAACAACGTATCAGTGCTCCTCCAGGGACCTCTTACAAGATTAAGGTCTTGATACCTCCCGTAATTCTCAATTCTCCACCCTCTCTTTATGCTATTTTACTACCACTTCAGAATCAAAAATCAAGCCTTCTGACATCTCGTGTGAAGGAAACACACTGCTGATTGACATATCAAGAAAGATGAGAGCTAAGGTGCTTTAGGCAGCCTCTTGGGGTTTAAGTTACCTTTTATTGCTGGGGTAAAAAAAATTTAAAAAAGGCAAAAATAATCAACAAATCGTGCAAATCTAATCTAGAGCAAAATGCAAGCCAAACTTAGATTTTGTGCATTTAAATTAGGAGGAGAGATTCCACTCTCCTACAATAGATGTGGCATTTGAAAGTATTGCTGGAACACCTGCCTTGTAGCTCAATAAGCACCAGAGCCCACAAAATATTGCTCACGGCCTACAGCAAACATACATGCTGGAGCTGAAAACCAAAAGCCACAGCCCTAATGAGCTGGAGGAAGTGAGCACAAAGACCAAAAGCATCACCAGCATCCCAGACCCCTGCAACGCCGAACAATGCTGCCTTTGTTACGAGTCGCTGTTTCAATCCTGCGTCCACTGAATTCAGAGGGATTTTCATCATTGGTTTCAGGAGGAGAAGAACAGAGTTCTGTGCAGAGCAGAACCAAAATCATCCTCTTTCTTGTGCACAAACCGTGGCTGTGGTTTGCTTAAGATAACCACTAGAATATTAAGACGATGAAATACTTGCGAAAGTGTGTTCAAGTCTAGCTCTTGCTGCTAGAAGCAGACAATTTTCTTAAGGAGGAGAAGCACAATATGTCATGTGAAGGAAAAAAAAAAAAGAAACAGATCCTGAAAATCTTGTGCTTGATCTAACCATTAGACTTTAAAACAAAAATCAGACTGGGCTATGCATGCACCTTTTTTCCCCCTCTTTCACTGAAAATTTAGTCTCACATAAAAATAGAACTCTTAGTGCTACAACATGAAAAAATATTTTGAGGTGCAAGACAGTATTATCAGAGGTAGCAGCATGACAACCACCCACACAGACCTGCTCACTGAAGGTGCTGTGCGGTTCACTGGAAATGGTGAACACCATGATTTTCTTGGATAACTGGAGTTCCTTGTGAGACTTCAAGGAAAGTCTTGTCTCTCACCAGTCCCTCACCACAACTTAGTGTTTGTCAGTATATCACAATTTGAGATTTGAGTTTCTGTGCTGAAATAATAATAAAAAAACCCCTCCATGTTCTACTAAAATGAGTAAGAATTTCTCCTGGAATGAAATGCAGACCCTTTTTCCAAGAACTGCACACTTTTCCAGAAAGGGGAAAAGACTGAGAGGGACTTGCTCCAAGGAGTCTTGTCCTTTGCACATCCAGTGAAAGGAATCCAAATCTAAAAATACTTCATATTAGAGTCGAATTTCTGTGAGGTATTTGTTGCCAGGAATTCTCAGGCTCTTTGCATCCACTTTATTGTTCTTGGCACAAAGGGCACTTCCATTCTATTGCTATTGTTATTTGAGCAGTCTGAAAAAAGATGTAAAGTAATAACAAGTCTATCTCTATGTTAATTCTCCCCAGCAATGCTGTTGCCATAGCAGGGTTATACATGGATTTCAATGGGCACACATGAATTGAAATTTATTGGCTTTTAAAGTCAGTTCAGCATGTTTACAAGTCTTGTGTCTGCTTTTTGGATTCCTTTGCAAGCTTCACAATCTCATTTTCTCTATATAAGAATGTTTCTCTTTGAGTAAGAAAATAAGATATTATTTCACTACTTATCTTCTAGTAGAAAAGGAAGAGTGAAAACGACAATGTCTAACACCTTGTCTAATGTGTAAAAATCTAAAACCTGATTTTTGTACCCTTTTGTAGCATTAATTTCTTAAAGAAGTATGTTATTTTCAGAGACTAGATGCACCATGGCTTGAAATGGAAAGACATTCAATTAAGGAGGTGCTACAGTCACCACACATCAAATCTGTCTTTATACACACACACACATATACACATATATTTAACTATTAATCATCAGCTATTTGAGTCACAACATTCACACAGTACAAGGATTCTACAATGTGTTTTGTTTGTGTGCTGATATGTGAAATATATACTGAAGTTTATTAGGCTTTCAGTATATGAAAAATTGTTACCTTTCAATTTTTAAAAATTTCTGGGGTGGACTTTTATTCAATTTTGAATGCTTTATTATGAAAATAAAATAGCAAATGGAAGAAGATACATGCTTGGATTTGAGAGGATTGTATACTTATAAAATAAAATCTTGACAAGTTCCTAAAATACTTTTCAACCATGTGGACTATTAGTGCTTCAACTATAGCAACAGACTGAAAAACTTCATGAACAAATATTTACTAAAAGGTGTTGGGGTTTATACTCTCCAGTTCATAAACCAAGAAATTCATTCCTGTTCAACTTTGTGCCCAAGCCTCCCACTGCACAATGATTCATTTTCTCCAAAATCAAGAAGAAAACAGAGGAATTCTCCCACCAACCAAATCAGACGTAAATTCTGAAGATAAACCCTATTTCTTTGGAACTTTGAGTCTGCAGAGAAGGAACACTATCAATTAAAGGTGAGTGGGAGAGCAATGGCTAGCCCTTTATTCTCCAAGATTCATGAAGGATATAAACATGGACGTGCCATAAACTAAACAAGATGAGTTTTCTCTTCCAGGTTCTGTCATTTTTTTTTTTCCTTTTAGATTGGAAACTGTTTTCTTGTCTTGCTAAGGGATTCCTGAAACCCCCAGATCACACAAGTGTCTGAGTGCCAAATACAATACTGTCTCATAGGATTACCATCACTGGAGCCTGCCTTTCACCACCCTGAGCACTGGCACATCCTGTACTGTTGTGATTCTTTCCCTGTAGGCTTTTTTTTTAACTTGTTCCAAGTTATTGCATCCAAAACCATATTCTTGAAGGGCAGATTTGGCTCTCTCCTATCTAGTAATGACTTCCCAGTAAGGCATTACACAGGCGAGGGCCAATGACCTTATCTGTGGTGCTGAGGAATTTGGCCTTCAAGAGAAGAAGATGATGTTGATCAGCAGGCAGCAGGGGTCAGACCACGGAGATGGACAAGGACTGGGAATCAAGACAGAAAAAAAGTTGTGTTCTTTGATGTCATCAGTGCATAAATCCATCATGTCTAGATTTTGTTTAAACTGGCTGAGAAGCTCAGTGAAGTCTTCTGGTAATAAACTATGGGGAAGCACTGCTGTAGCCATGAACCCTTCCTCACTGTCTCCTTGCCATTCCCCAAACCCCCAGAGCTTGTGCAGTGATCACAGTGCCTTCCCCCTGTTTAGATCAGAGATACAATGGGCACTCTGTCAGGTGAACATCTCACACCTCCTTCCTGAGCCAGTGCCACCCATGGGTGTCACACTGTCATTTCTCTGCAGACAGAAGGCAATGCTTCTCACTGAGAGCCCCTAAATGTATTGCTGGTGTGGAAAAGGAAAAGGCATACACAGCACAATGTAAGCATGTAGGAAACTGGGCAACTACAGACTGACAACTAGGGAGGACGTAAGAGCAATGATTCATTCAATGATACATCCTTTGAAGAACAAACAGTCTTTAGGACTGTGACAACACCCAGAAAACCTCCGCAAGAAATAGCAGTGCTGCCTTGGCTGGAAGGAGTCTGGCAACAGAAGAACTCAAGAGACATATGCATACTAGGGCCAAAACAAGAAAGGGGAGAGCCCCAGAATCTGCATTTGATTTTCTCTTTCAGAGCATACAGAGACATGACTCGTCAAAACTGCAGTTGCAGTTTCACAGAATGAAAGTGAAAAGTACAAAATTCATGTATGGTAAGGGACAGGATTTTAGAAGAAAAGTAATAAGATGTGGAACATGCTGTCTGTGTTGTATTATGCACTCTGTCACCACTTTCCATCTAGGGGGCAATGGGTCATTCCCATGAGCATGGTCAGAAAGGGGCAGACTAAAAGAAAATATCAGAAGAATATGCTGAGTTGGAAGGGACCCACAAGGATCATTGAGTTCAACTTCTGGCCCTTGCACAGGACCATCCCCAAGGGTCACACCATGTGCCTGAGACTCTCACTCAAATGCTTCTTGAACTCTCTCAGGCTTGGTGCTGTGACCACTTCCCTGGGGAGCCTGTTCAGTGCCCAACCTGTCTCTCTGCAGGGCATTTCTGCCTTCAAGGGAGTCAACAGCTCCTCCCAGTTTTTTGTCATTTTCGAACTTGCTCAGTATCCCTTCCAGTCCTGTGTCCAAGTCATTTATGAAGGTGTTGAAGAGCACAGGGCTCAAGATGGAGCCCTGCAGAACTCCACTAATGGCTGGTCACCAGTCTGATGTCACCCCATTCACTGTGCTCGACCCATGAGCCAATTGCTCACCCACCACATGCTGTGTTTATCCAGCTGTGTGCTGGACATTTTGTCCAGCAGGATCCATGAGAGACAGTGTTGAAAGCTTTACTGAAATCCAAAAAGATTGCAACGACTGCCTTCCCTTGATCAGCTAGGTGGGTTACCTGGTCAAAAAGGAAATCTGGTTTGGTAAGCAGGGCTTTCATCTCATGAAGCCATGCTGGGTGTGACCAGTGACTGCACTGTCTTTCAGATGCTTTTCAATACCTTCCAGAATAATCTTCTCCTTAACTTTACCAGGCACTGAAGTGAGACTGACAGGCCTGTCATTTTTCAACAGCTGTTTCTAAAATCCCAGACAAAGTAATAGCCTGCAAAAAGTCTGGGCTAGGAGAAAAAGCTGTTTCTCCAGGATGTTTCATCACTCCACTATAAACGTGTTGGGTTTGGGTAATAAGCAAAAGAACTGATTTAAGGTAAAACCAGAGGGGACTGGAATTGGCAGTTTAAACAGAGAGAGGCTTTGGAGTGGCCACCATCACAGAAAGCTCTGGGGAGCAGACAAGGTGACAACCCAGTAGTCCAACCTCAAAGGAACTTCCGAGGGTTTGCTCTGCACATGGCAAGCAGAGCACTGCTTGGACTGGAGCCTTCATGTAGGACAGAATAAAGGATCCCAGGTGAAAGATATCAAGACAACAAAAATGTCCCTGGCTGTTAATGGTTTGGCATTTAAAGTTGCATTTACTCAATAGTTTTGCTTCCAGTCTAGATGACGTGACTTCAGTTGACACTGGAATTGAAGTCAGCAAAGATGTAAAACATTTAAGCCTGCTCTGTTAGGAACCAATTTGTCCTACAAAACTGTGCACCCATGCCATGAGGTGCTTCATGTCTGTTTGAAAGGACTAGGGTGGGAGCAGGTTTGGCCAAGTTTAGAGGGAAAACCCCTTCAAGCATGCTGCAACCAGGCAGCAGAGTCACCTGGCAATGGAAAAAGAGCCAAACAAACCTCTGAGCGCCTCACCAGGCTGCCTCTGAGTCCTCCGAGGATTTTTTTAGCACGGCTTCACACCTTCTGCACAAGACTGACATGGGCAAAAGTTAACTTCCACTGACCAAAACATTTATGTGTGAGTGTAAAGGTTTGACAACTAAATGTATCCATAGCTCCCACTAACTAACCCTGTAGGCTGAAATGGGAATTATGTCACTGAAATGTTTTAAGTTCTGCTTTAGTTCTAAGGGTCTCCAGCAGTGCTCAGAAACTCAGTGAATTCCAACAGCTCTCTTTAAATCTTTTGGATTATTATATTATTTGGATTATTCCTAAGAAACAGGGCTCCTGTTTTATTGTACAGAGATCATAGGAGGCAAGAACTAAAACGTCCCTGGGAAGCCACACATGAGCAATACAATCTCATAACACAGCCTTCCAGCTGTTCTCACATAACATTAGATGATGGGTTTTGGTCTTTCTGGTCTGTAACATATAAATGGGCCAAAAGTTTCTCACAAGAGGCACTACACCCAGGGCTTCATGGATGCAAGCCCAGAGGGGTGTGAGTCCTGAGAAAATATTTGCCTATTCTGCAAGAGGCAGAACAACCACCAAATAAAAAGACGGACTGGAAAAGCAAAAATTCTTGCTTTTTATTTCTAACAATTGTATTACCAGTCCATCTAGGTATATTCAAAGGTATTTGGTCCATTGTGGACTTGTACTCTTTGGTTATTTCTTCTGCTGCTCAGGCTTTTCTCTTAAGAACGTCTCTCTAAAATCTGTCCCTGGAAAACAGTGAGCTATTTTTATCTCTGAGCTAGACAAAATAATTCTGCTGGGAGAAAATAAGGATGGTTGAGCAGCCAGTTTAACAGAAGGCAGGAGAGTTGTGGCTCACATCTCACCCTTGGACAGGCTGTGAGCTGTGTTTACAGGTACCAGCACGGGGGAAGGATGCATTGTGGCAGGTGTCTGGAAAACCCTCAGCACCAGGGACTGATGAATTCATAAATCACTGGCTGTGACTGCAGTCTGCAAAATCAGAAAAGGGGAGACTGCCCTGTGCAGGAATGTAAAGGACAATGGGGCCTCCTAAGCAAATAAGAAATGCTACTTTATCCCTTCCCACTCTTTGAAAGCACAAAATTTAGACTAGGAGAAAATGGTTGCCACTAGTAACAAGGTGTTTTAACATGCTGGTGGTTTCAGTAGTAGGGAGAGCTGGTGAGCACAGTTTTATGGGGACATATATTCTGTCTGGGACACAGTCACAGCCCTGGCATCAGTTCTGTGGAATTTGGAAAGACAAAAGGAAAGCTCCTGCCTTTAGTCACTTTGTGAGACAACTTACACTTATCACCTCCTCCCCCATTTTGATCTCCACCTCACCAAAGAGGGGAAGTGTGAAGGAAGAAAGAGGAGGCTGAAATAGCAAGGAATGGTGCTGTGGTCCCTCACAGAGGTACAGCACCAGAGCTGGTCACCAACATACTCCTGGGGCTGGAAGCTGGTCCACTGACACTGTTCCCCCAAATCCAGCTGGGTTGGGGAAGAGAGCAAAAGACATATCCCTTGATGTGTCCTTGCTCCTCAGTGGAGTCCAGGGGCCCCAAAACAGTGCCAGAAGAAGTGTGCCCCTCCAAATTCTTCTGGTGCTGAACAGACTCAGTGATCTGTTCCCACAAAAAATTGATTTGAGCTGCCTGCATTGGAGACACTTCAGTCATGCCAACCCCAGGCATTTGTCTGGATCTTCAAGAGCAAGGCCATCACCTTTGCTTCATTTCTTCAGTTTAATGAGGTACCATTCAGCAGTTAGGAGCCTCCTGGTACTGCCACTGGGTTACGTTGCTGCTGGGTACGCTGACAGCCCCCTCAAAGCACATCTAATGGGCTGCACCAGTTTCTCAGGGTGTACAGTTGCACACCCCACTGGATTTCTGGGATGCTGATGGCATGGATGTCACCACTGAAGAAGAGAACAATAGGAAAGAGAGAACAATAGAGTCAAAAGCAAAGGCTGGGAAAAGCAACAGAAGTCAGGGTTTCCAAGAAAGAAGATGAGGTAGGTGGCTGAGAAGGAACAAGAGAGCCACAAGGAACTGAGGGCTGGAAGGTGCAAGGAAATCTGAAAATGCAACAGGTCCTTTGTACAGCAGGAGACATATTTGGGATTTTGCAGAAGCATTTTCTGGTTTCAGGAGATTTCTAGTAATGTGTGCATGTTCAGTAGATGCCAGAGGGTTTTGTGGCTGTGCAGCCTGCTCATTGGTTCAGATCCTAGTATTCCTCAGGGGCTGGAGCACATTTGGCGTTGCAGTTGCATTTCAGCTCCTCTTAAAGGAAGCTACCTCACAGACACCAAAACTATTTTGCATGCCAAATCAACTCACGTAAGTGAGGGCAATCAGGGAGTTCACTTCAAAACAGTACTATAGCTTTGAACCAAAACATTTATGCAGACACAGCCTTAGGCGTTTAATTAATGCCTAAATGTTAGTGAACATCTGAAAGCCAATGCCCATGATCTCTGCTATGTTACAGAAGAGAGGCTGATGCTTTTCAACACCTACTGGAGGAGATAACATCCATTTACCTATCAGCATCTGTATTGATGGTGTGGATCCTTCTGACAAATACCAGGGAAGATAGGAAAAATTGCTAAGTGGCTACTTAAAGTGTGAGCAGATCATTTGATGGGTGGAGGAACAGGAGTTCTTCATTCACCGTACTCACATTCTGCTATAATATTAGTAACCACACTCACAGGCTGCTGCCCACCTGGGTAGGTCACCATGTGAGCAGCAGTCATTGCCTTTGGGCCCAACTCTGCTACTTGCACTCACACATGGAGGCACCAGCGAGTAAGAGGGTGCAACATCCTGTCAAACCTATCACACCTTCAGATGTTGTCCTGATCTCCATGATCAGCCAGCCCTTTCTCTGGCTATACCTCTGCTGTTCATCACTTCTGGGTGTGAGTTTGTGCTCTAGCCCAGCACCAGCTATCACCCGTGCTGGTTTTATGAATGCTGAACTCCAGTCCTGCCTCAAGTAGTGAAAGCTTAAATACTTGCATTATGCTACCAAATGGTTCCAAGTTTTCCTTTACATAGTCTAGACAGGCTCAGATCAGCTGGATTGAATTATAGTGGTCCACCAGGGGATGTCCTAAAACTTGGGCCTTCCTAAGCACAGCCCAGATGATTTATGTCTAAACTGCAGCTACCAATATGAAGAGGAAATGTACAGATAATATGGTTGAGTCTCTTTAACATACCCTCCAATTCGTGTTCCAGCCAATCCTAAAATAATCATTAGTATGTGTGCTGGTTTAAAGGTAAACTGTTGGGAGAAAGTAATCCAACTCAAGAGAGATTACAAGTCAGAGTTACAGAAAGATTACAATAAATACAATGATACAGAAAAAAACTGGGTTTAACCCACAAAAACATATGTATAACTGAGCACTCTGGGGCACAAACAGAACAGTGTTCATCAGCCCCTGTGCTGAGCACCACCTGATCCCCCTGGGTGCAAAGGAAAAGGAAAGGAAAACCTCTTGGTGAGGATGATGGTCACAGTCTGGTCGAGAGTGGCAGTTGCAGTCCTGTTGAGGTTCTGGTCCTCCTCTGGATCTGACGAGTGGTACCAGAAGTCCCCAAAATCCAAAGATTCAGGAGGGAATGCCCAGTACCTCCACCAGGGGTGAGGAGTTTCACAATGGGTGATTTAATTCTGTGAATCATGGGATACTTTTGGAATCTTTGATGGTCTAAGTCATTGCAGCTGCCTGTTGTGCCAGTCCCTAATGGCCCATTAGCAGACATGACCCATCAGGCTGGGTGTGAAGGTGCTGATGCCTCCCCAGAGGGGAGTTATCACACCTGAGTCACTGGTGTGAACACAGAAACACTCCCCTGTCTCACAGAGTTCTTTAACACCCAGCTTGTAGCCTGAGGTGTCAGATGTGCCCTGGGCAGCTCCTGCAAACGATCCATCATTAACAGTCCATCAGAAATGACACAGAGGATGTAGAATACACCTTTTTGGTTATACCCACATAGTGATAAACAAGTCCCAGCCCCTGTAACTAGGACAGCGTGTTTGATGGGATTTCTGTGCAGCAGACCCTGAAATTAGCTCAGTTGGTTACAGCCTGGTGCTAATAACACCAAGGTTGTGGGTTCAATCGCTCTGTGATTAAGAAGCCTAGAGCCAGGAATGGGATGTGCTCTGGGCTTTGCAAACCCACAGACTTCGCAATGAATTTCTGTAAGCATTCCCAGCTTTAATGGGAGTAGTAGAAGACTGCTCTGCTACTATAGGTCACTGCACCTCACCACAGGTCCTAGCACCTGGGGAATCCTGGTCTGACTTCATTGAAGTTGTTAAAAACTATGTCTACAGATAGGTAAATTGCATCTCCCTACACTGGTACCTGTATCCTCTTCTTTTCTATAGCCTTGCTCTTCATCAATTAAAAAAAAAAAAAAAAAAAAAAAAACCAACAGAAATAAAACAAAAGAAAAAACCCCCACCAAAACAGCCACACACCCATTCTGAAACCCAATAACCATGTCAACAAAACCTCTAATATAAATGTTTTTATACATGCAGCAACTCCCTCCTGCTCACATAATTCTCTTCTGGGAAGCTGTCTAACTTTCATCTTCATGGGCAGGGTTCACCAGTTGCAGTTCTAACAGGAACCCCCTTTAAGTGGAAACAAGCTCTGATGTTACGGCTCCCATAGCAGCAAAAAGCTGCTTCCCTGCGTGATTCTCTCATCTCCTGGGGTGCCTGCTGCCCAGACAGATTCCAGACAGCTGTCTCCAGCCTGCTGCTCCTGTTCACAGGCAGGCTCTGGCTCCCTCCCAAGCCTTGTCTTCTCTGACCCACGACTGCCAACTCGGGGATTTTATTGCCAGGATCATGGTATTTGTTGTTTTTCTTACTGTCCCTATTCCTAGACTGAGAAAACTTATTTATCATTCAAAATTAAAATGAGATTCTGTTCTGCTTGAAGGTAAAGAAAATCTTGAAAAGCATGAAATTTCATGACTTGCAAAATTGTGGGTATATATACATAATTTTTTAATCTTCTGATTTTTTTTAAGCCAACCTCGTGATGCAGAAAAGTGAGCAATATTATTTACATGTTAATTAGCAACACAACTGACATGAAATATTATTTCCTTGTCTGGCACTCCTGATATTATATAGCATTCCAGTGAGGCAAGACAGAGAGCTGCAGTTATGAAACGGCGGTATTTTACTTTTTGTGCCCAAGAAAAAAAATCCCTTACGTAGGAGGGCAACATCCTTTCAGACACAAGTTTCAGACCTCCTTGGGGAAGGAGAGGGAGAATGCTAAGCATCAGCAGGGAGGACACAACCATGCTGGTATCCTACCACGTGTGCAAGAGTTGTGCCTAATGCAAGGACCCTGCTGCCCAGGTGACCAGTTCATGTGTTTCACAATTCATTTAGGTAGGTACCTACAGAGCCCTGGACTAAACACTACGAGCAAGAAAACCATGGAGAAAATCACTAAAAATAAATGAGTTCCAATGCTCATTGATACATTGTTCTGCGTTTATAAACAGTGAGTTACTCAAATAATGAAAACAAAGTCTAAGCGACTTCCACCTCCATTATCTTTTCTACTTTTGCCAAAAATTAAAGTTTCCAAACATTTAGTTTAATGACTGTTTGCAAAAATGAAAGATGTTTTGATAAAAATGTCAAAAAAATAAATCATGCAAAAATAACTGGCTGCTTTGGGCTTTCCTTTTCTTTTAAATGAGACATTTTTCATTAAGTCAAACTTATTTTTCAAGATCACTTCAGGCAGCTCTCCAAAATCCATGAGGTTTTGTTTCATTCACATTGTTCTAAGTAGGAACAATCATGATGTGATCCCTGAAATTATGATTTTTTTTAATTTTTTTTTTTTAAATAGGAGGGGGATTTTTACATACTGTAGAAATACAGAAGAAGAAGCTGGACATGAGGAAACAGCCAGTGATAAAAGTTTTAACCCAATTCAGAAGAATGGGGAATTATGTTAAACAGTTAAACAATGGGGAATTATGAAGACACCTGGTATGGTGGAAAGATGGATGAAAAATCTTCCATGAGATACTGGACAACGAGGTGAAATTTATGTGCAATGGGAGTAATTTATGCACAGTTGTTACACAAAGACTCATTATTTATTGCTTAATAAATGAGCACTTTTGATGGATCTAATCAGTATTCAAAGACTTAATGTGTCCTAAGAGCACCTTGGATATATTCTCTGCAGCACAACTCATTCCACTCAGGAATTTTGTCAAATTACATGGAGTTGCAGTGAAAGCCTGGAACACGAAACAAGGGAAGTGAAGTCGATGGAACAATTTCTCTTCTACCTCTTCCCATTTGTCCTGAACTAAGTATTGGGACATTTCTTTTTGGCAGCATTAATTTAACCATCCAATAAGAGAGGATAAAAAGCTCCAAATGACATCATGAGCTCAATGTACAGATTTTACAATATTTGGGATTAGCAGATTCTTTTTTTCACTGTAGATTTCATAGAGTCATAGCATTGCTTGGGTTGGAAGGGACCTTACAGGTACTCCAGTTCCAACCCCACTGTCATGGGCAGGGACACCTCCCACTACACCAGGTTGCTCAAAGCCCCATGCAACCTGGTCTTGTACACTTCCAGGGATGGGCATCCACAACTTCTCTGAGCAATCTGTACCAGTGTCTCACCACCCTCCAAGGAAAGAAATTCTTTCTTTACTCATTCATCTATTCTAATTCTCTCCTCTTTTAATTTAAAGCCACTCCCCCTTGGCCTAGCACTACCTGTCTGTGTAAAGAGTCCCTTCCCCTCCTTTTTTATAAGCCCCCTTTAAGTACTGGAAGGCCGTAATGAGGTCTCCCCACAGCCTTCTCTTCTCCAGGCTGAACAATCCCAGCTCTCTCAGCCTGTCTTCATAGGGGAGTGCTCCAGCCCTCTGATCATTTTTGCAGCCTTCTATGGACTTGCTCCAACTGATCCATTTCCTTCTTATATTGGGGGCCCCAGAGCTGGACACAGCGCTTCAGGTGATGTCTCACCAGAGCAGAAGAGAGGGACAGATTCACCTCCCTCAGCCTGCTGGTCACACTGCTTTTGATGCAGCCCAGGTTGTGGTTGGCTTTCTGGGCTGCAAGCGCACACTGTTGGCTCACGTCCAGCTTTTCATCCATGAGAACCTCCAAATCCTTCTCCTCAGGACTGCTCCCAATGAGTTCTTCTCCCAGGCTATACTCATATCTCAGATTGGCCAACACAGGTGCAGCACCTTGCACTTGGACTTGAACTTCAGGAGGCTCTTGTAGTCCCACTTCTCAAGTCTGTCATGTCCCCCTGGATGGCTTCCTGTCCTTCTCTTGTGTCAACTGCACCATTCAGCTTTGAGCCATCTGCAAACTTGCTGAGTGTGCACTTGATCTCACTGTCTGTGTCATTGGTAAAGATATTAAAGAGCACCAGTCCCAAGACAGAGTCCTGAGGGACATCACTTATCACGAGCCTCCACCTGGATATAGAGCCATTGACCCCAACTCCCTGGCTGTGTCTATCCAGCCAATTCCTTATTCTCTAAACAGTCCAACCTTCAAATTCATATCTCCCAAATTCAGAGATAAGGATGCCATGTGGGACTGTGATGAAAGCATTACAGAATTCTAGGCAAATGGCATCAGTTGGTTTTCCCTTGTCAAACACTGGAGTCACTCCATCGTAAGCAATCAAGAGATTGGTCAGGCACGTCTGCCCTTAGTGAAGCTGTGCTGGCTGTCTCAGATCACCTCCTTGTCATACATGTGCCTTAACATTTCTTCCGTGAGCATCCGGTCCACGATCTTTCCAGGCACAGAGGTGCCAGTCTGCAGTTCTCCAGGTCTTTCTTTCTCCACTTTTTAAAAATAGGAGTGATGTTTCCTTTTCTCCAGTCACTGAGGACTCAGACTGACTGCCGTGACTTTTCAGATATGACAGAGTCGTTTGGCATTGACATCAGCCAGTTCCCTCAAGACCCTGGGATGCATTTCAACTCAGAAAAAATTCTCCCCAATCTTGATGTTCCCTATTTCTTCTGTTTTTCAAGTACTTAGGATATCTTTAAAGGACCACTTTTCGTGATATCTTTCATCTGTGCTTTCTTGTAGAGGATGCTGTTTGATCAGGTTAACCTCTCTCAGACCCTTCCAACCTGAATTATTCTGTGTTCCACAAGCACAACTTCCTGACCAACTGATGCATCTTCAGTAAAAAAAATAGTGTGGGCAGCTCTTAAAAGATTCAAACTAAATTTCTTTAAAAGTCTAGGGATGAAAAGCTGACTAGTCCTTAGTATAACCTACGGTACAAAGTACTAAGAATTTCTACGAAAAAAACACTCCTGACATTTATAAACACATTAAAGCCCACTCAGAATCAGCACAGCACTGCTTCTGCACACTCACAGGAAGAGGCGCTCTGTGTTTCTTCCTGGAAAAAGCACTTAAGTGGAAGGCATTTTGCGTCTGAACCGTGTGACCCTTCCTGCTGAAGGCCACTCAACAGCAGCAGGAACTGCACTTCAGTGTTTCCGCTAAAACAAAAGATTGGTTTTAAGGTTTTCTGTCTCTGGTTGTTTCTCTATCAAACTATCACTACAAGAGTGAAAAAAAAAAAATAAAAATCAGATACTCATTCTTCTGGAAGAGCTTCCCAAGACCACAAGGGCTAAGTGGAGATTATACCACAAATTTTAATAGTGGATTCAACATGAGACAGAAGTCCACAGAAATCTTACTAGAAAGGGGTTTCTGGGCAGAATAACTATTAGTAAGTACACAAGATAGATTCCAAGAGGGATTGCTGTAGCCTTGGAACAGTTTTGTTGATCCTGTATAGCACAGAAATGTAGAGCATTTTTAGAATATACATGGGATACAATGGCATTGGACATTAAACACTACAACAGAAGCCTCTTTAGAACTGCTTTGGGGTCTGATTGTGTGCGTGTCTGTGTGTGTGTGTACATATATACACTACTATTAATTACAAGCTTTCACAGTTATATATACCATCTATAAAATTTAGTCTTTGCTATACATAATTATATAATCAGAAAATCATTGCTATTTGGAACCTTACACTAGAGCTTGGGAAGAGTGAAGGATAAGCACAGGATAAGGGACCATGCCCAAACCCATGCTTTCTGCTCCCTTTCAAGAAAACTTGCATCACTGGTCCCAAACGGTGCCACTAATTCCCAGTAGCTGAGCAGGTTCATATCCTTAGAAGGGGTGAAATGTGTTGTGTCAGCTTCCTACCTAACCTGACACTGCACAGTTAATTCAGAAATACATGCTCATTATTCATCAGTTACCTTACAGAGCCATGGGACAAGTTCAGATATAAATTATTTTAACAATTCTGGGATGTACAAAGTGGGTGGCTGTTATTTTAACTGCTCAACTGGAAAGGAAAAAATACAATAACATTGTAACTTCAGTTTAGAATTTTTAGGAATTCATTGGGGAGGTGGAAAGAAACTTTCCTTCTTTTTCAAAAATACTTTGAAAAAGCATCTTGGATCACACATACTGAAACACATGGAATTGTCACACCAGGTTCTTTCAGTTTGGTTTCTTACATCTCATCCAGGAAATACCATCCATTTGGAAACAGCATCTGGTATTTTGAATAAGGTACACTGCTGCCAAAACGTGAGGTTAAGGTAGCACTTATTACAAGTATGTGTCTATGTGAACATGTGCTCTCCATCTTCACAGATCACCGCACAGCAAGGTGATTTGGCACAGGCAACGCAAATCGATGGACAGGCTCATCGGTTGCACAACCAAAGTAACAGGCAATTAGACATTGAAGACCCTCCAAGGAGGTGGAAAGCAGCAGCCAGCTACACACAAGACACACACACAAAACAAAAAAAAAAAAAACCCCAAACCACCACCAACAAAAATCCCATCCGTGTTTCAGAGCAGAAATTTCACCTCCCATCTACTCTAGACCGTTCAACTCTTCCTCCTCAAAACCACCTAGCAAAGAAGGGCAGAAGCAGGCCGGGTGCAGAATGTCTGCATTCCTGAAGTAGCAACAGAGAGAGAAACCCAGAACAATGAGAGGAGTTCAAGGGATAGGGCTTTCCTGTTGGCACTGTTTTAACTCTGACACTATCAACTCTCATCACCTACAATTTCAAATAATGAGGCTGAAAAAGAAACAGAACGGAAGCTTTCTTAAAGGACGGCAGAGAGGACAGGGAACCGCAAGCTTTTCTGTTTGGCTGGGTATCTTGCACACCTGTTCAAGTGAAAATTAACTACATGAATGAAAGCTGTCTTCTTCCATCTCCTATCATGTTGAGTACTACTTGGCAGTTCCATGATGACTTTCACAGTAAATAAATGGATAAGCAAGACTCTATTCTTGGAATTAACCCTGGAAAATATCTTCAGGTCTCTTAACATAAAAAAAATGGCAGCAACAAGAGAGGAACTAAAGAATTTCTCAGTAATTCTAGAAAGATATTTAGGCCCTAGCACTGCAAAAATTTGCTTTATTTTTACAGTATGAGAAAATGGCTTTGCTTTGGTTAGGGATAAGACATGTTCCAAAATTCTCCTACATAGTCCTACTACCATACATACTGGATGCCTCATTATAGTTTGGGATAAGCCATCATGAGCAGCACACATTTGGAGTAACTGCCTGAGCAGGTCCCCTACCACAGAATACTCTGGGATGGGTTTGCCTCAGTCTTTTCTGCTAAGGCAGTTATGCTCACCTGAAATAAACAGCGGATGAAGAACCAAGGTGTTCCCTAAAAACCATGATATCCAGGATTTTTTTCTAGCTTAGTGAATATTTATTATAGTGAAACGGTTCAAGCTCTCATAACATGGTTCTCAGGACACAGAATTTCAATGTTCCTCTTCCAAGTGTGACAGAAGAGGCACTGAAATTTGGGTCTTAGATGTCCAGATTTCTAATCTACTGTCTTTCTTGTGTCACAGAGGTCACCTCATCTCTGAGGCAATTAATTCTTGTCAATCTAGACCTTTGTTTCCAGATTTCCTATGTAGACACAAGCAAAACCTGAGCAATTCAAGTAAAAAACTCAAAACATTCTGTTCAACCAAAATCAGTGTTTTCGACTCATACATACCAATAAAAAAATTTTTTTGTCTTTCTATTGGGCCAAAAGGAAATAGAGGTGCTTTCAGTACTACTGCTTTCATATGCATGCAAACTTTGGACTCAAAGTACAGCGTTGAGCCACCATAAATTAGCATAAATCAACTGTTTTAAATAGCACGAAGAGCCCAGGCCACTGCCTTGCTAAAGATGCAGTAAGCAAAAAATTATTTGGGATCAAAGCTGAAATCTTCCAACCGAATTCATTCTTCCCTTTTCTTCTGATAGGCAAGAAAATATAGATACACAAAACATTCCCCACCTCTTCAGAGCAAAATTCAAGTACCAAAATTGCCTTCTGCAAATACATGCAACGATGCCCTGCAGGAGGTTTGGGTGTATAGAGTTTGTCGTCTATAGGCCGGCAACAGAGGGTTTCAGGGACCAGTTGTACACTTTGATCCTTTTGCTGTGAAAACTTTTATGTAACAATACAGTCAGGAGAATTCTTGCAAGGCACTGCATTCTCCTTTTATGAGTTTAGTCCTGAACAACGTATTTGTGCGATGACTCAGAGGAAGGCACTGCCTCTTGAATGTAAAGCCTACACTAGGCAGCATGCTAGACCAATGGTCATCTCAACTCTATTCCAGGCATGTGGGGCCATAGTCCAACACTTTTTGGCACCATGGCATTTTAAAGTTCAATAATCTTTAAGTGACTGGTTGAACATTGAAAGCTGGTAAAGGAAATAGCCAAACTTTCAATACACAAAGTCATTCTATAAAGGGAGCTCATAAGGGAGGGAACCAGCTACTCCAAGAGAATTCCAGCAACAGAGGCTACCAAAAAATTCCTGTTTAATGTGAAACCAGCCATGCTAGCTGAAGTAGACTGGCCATTGTACACTAGATTTATTCTGGGACTGCATTTTGTCAGTCTCAGAAGTAGCCTAATGTGACAGGATGCTGAAACCACTGAGTTAAAATCAGGCAAATCACACCTCTCACACTGCTCAGTGTGTACGTAACAGCCATATAAAGTCAGACCAGAAGTCCTCTTAATCCATTACACTTTCTCCACAGCATATGCATAGGTAGAGTACAGTAACATTATTAGCCCTTTTCATAAAATAAACCCTACTGCTTCCATGCTTAAAAGTATCTAACCCAATATGGCAGCAATACTGCCACACACCTTTCCAACCTTCCTCAGCTCTGGTCTACAGCTAGAAGGTCAAACAGAAGCCAAACCTAAAAGTGTAGAGTTTTCTGATTGCTTAGTTTCCTCAGATGAACACAGAGAGGTAAGCAGGACTCATAGCTTTGAGAGGGAAAAAGAGGAGGAGAAGCTGGACCACAGATAATCCTGTCCTGGATTGCCACAAACCGCTATGAATACAATCATGAAATAAGCTGGTTTAGCTTCCCTGTGACCTGTTTGGCTTTCATACCCCACCTGCCCTGTACTCAGATCCTTTGCTGAGTTATTTCAGCACATTAATTTGCCAAAAACCTGACTAAAAATTTCCCCCTCTTAACTGACTTCACAGACTGAAATAGCTCCATTAACAATCTGTAAATGCAGCTGTCAGAGGAGTTCAGACTCCAGTGAAACTTCAACCCAACTTGCTAACAGGGTATCAGCAAAGCACGCTACACTCCCAATAAAGCTGACGCTTCTAAACCAAGAAGCCAAAGCGCAACCAGGAGAAAAATAAGGAAGTCTCATGCATAAGTCCCACAAGAGTCACTCAACAGTTATAAGTTACTTCACTACATTTTGTTCCCTCACAGAACGTTTCAGGATATGCCTCCAAACAAATTTGGAACAGCACAAATTTAACACAGTGTCTCCCATGTCATACCTCTGGCAGCCTTAACTCTTGCCCTTGAAATCTGACCTAGCCTGTCCTGTGCCTGCTTATGAGTTAAGAATTTGCACAAGACAACTACTTACATTTTATCATCTTTCTACACAGTTGAAAAGAATATGGAAGAACCCCTCAACCTAACAGTAGGAGCACTGAAATCACCCAGCCACTTCAAGAAATAGTAATGATACTCTTGAGTTTCTGAAGAGGAATTTCAAAACTGAAATACTTGGAACCTCAGCATTTGGTCACACTGCAGCTTGCCTTGCTGGGTTTTGAATCAACCCATTTTCACCTTTACATTTAAGCAGGTATTATAGCCAGAGAAACAGCACAACAATATGTGCCCTTGAACTTTCATTTAATTCACTTCTGAAATGCAACGTGGCACTACTGCAGCGATCAGCAGACAGTCTAACATTATGTAAACAATTTCAAAAGCCAGACGGATATAGAATAGATTAAGCTTTAGTTTGGAAGAATAAGAAGTTTGCAGCTTCACTAAGTAAGAAAGAACTACAAAACATACACACGTTTTTAGAAGCTGGCTGCTTTAGGTTAGCACTAGCACATTTTTATAAGCAGCCTGTATACATCAAGCCATCTTACTGACTGTTGGCAGCAGACAAGAAGTCAACAGACATCTGAAAAGAAATGTTGAGAGTCACCAAAGGATTCTATAAGAAAGTTGTGAAATTGTTCATTCCACCATGAAAACTGGTTACTCAGTCCCATCTGCTAGGATATTAGGGACATAAACTGTGTTTATGTTCAGTTTATGTCCCCAACATTTTTTACTCCTCTCACATTAAAAAAAATGAACCTAAAAAGAAAGTAATTGCATTCTCCCTCACACACCAACTGTAAGGCATAAGACCTAAAAAAAGCCTTTAATAACTCAGTTTAAAGAGACTTCCCATCACATAGAATGACACATTATTTTTTGCTCAAAATAATCAAGCTACATCATGAATTTTCATCGCAGTCTACTGTGAAACCCATGAAAGGTGTATAAAAAAATTATGTGCATGTAATTATATTAAATAAGATTATCCATCATTAACCATCTCACAACTGCAGGCCAATGAGTGCTAGCTTGTTATGAAGTGATCAGGTATCAAGTCTTGCTCTTTTTGCAGAGCGAGGCACTTCAGTGTGATATTTGCGTCATGTGAGCTCCTGACTTCTGTCTGTCAGCACCAACATGGGATCATAGTTGACCTCCAGACACCTTATGCATTGCTTTGATGAGCAGTTACATTCTTCACAAAGCCAGAGCTCACAACAAAAGCGCCTCGGTGGTGGTGTACTTCACCAGGAACCCATCCCTGCGCAGCTTCATTGAACTGAAACACCACTTGTTCTTTAACTTTTATTAAGTTCACTTAGGTTGACCAAATGAGCTTCCCTAAAGTAAAGAGGGTTATAAAATATCAGGATGATTCTATCTTTAGGTGCTCCATAGAAACAAATACTTAGTTCAACTAGAAAACTTTAAAAATGACTTTAGATACAAAAGTGTAACAATTATACTGCGCATTACATCTTTATATATCACTAAGCCCATGAAGTTGAAATTAAAAAAAAGTTTTTGCACCATCAAGAACAGCCACAAGTCCTGAACCTCCATTCTTTATGCATCCTTTATCAGAGGAAACTGAAACTTGGGAATGCTTGGGATTCAAAATACCCTGAGCACATACTAGTGCAACACCACAAAGCATACATAATCCATCGGAAAAGGGGAAAGAGCGGGGGAAAGGAAAAAAAAAATAGCAAGAATCAGATGGTGCTTTATTATACAAGCATGAAAGTAAGTTCCTTTGGAAAATAACTTCTTGGGTGGACTTCTGGACCTGTGAGGTAGCCCAATGGGAGAGAAAAAAAGTGGAAGTGGAACTTGGTCCCCACGCGTGATACCTGCCAGGCGGTCCCAGCCCGGGGCGAGGATGGGGCCCGGCAGGCCGCCCCCCGGTACGGCGGGGGGCCCGGCGCCGCCCGGGCGGGCCATAAAGTGCAGCAGCAGAACACGATCCAGACAAAAGCAATGTAAACAGGTGACTGATACCGGTCTCTCTGTCCGCACCGCGGCCGAGGCGAGGGGCCGCCGCGGGCTCAGGAAGGTGCCACGGGGAAGCGGCGCACCCGCACCACGGGGGACAGGTCCACGCCGAGGATGCGCTGCGCCTGCCGCCGCGCCGCCGCCAGGCTCCGCCGGCTCCACACGCTGCCCCGCACACGGATCGTGGGGAACGTGGTGAGGCGCGGCGTGGCCGCCCTCCAGANCCCGCACCGGGGCTGGAGCCTTCACCCCGCCCCGGGGGCCGCGGGCAGGGCGGCGTGAGGGGCCGGAGCCTGCTCCCGCACCGGGGCTGGAGCCTTCACCCCGCCCCGGGGGCCGCGGGCAGGGCGGCGTGAGGGGCCGGAGCCTGCTCCCGCACCGGGGCTGGAGCCTTCACCCCGCCCCGGGGGCCGCGGGCAGGGCGGCGTGAGGGGCCGGAGCCTGCTCCCGCACCGGGGCTGGAGCCTTCACCCCGCCCCGGGGGCCGCGGGCAGGGCGGCGTGAGGGGCCGGAGCCTGCTCCCGCACCGGGGCTGGAGCCTTCACCCCGCCCCGGGGGCCGCGGGCAGGGCGGCGTGAGGGGCCGGAGCCTGCTCCCGCACCGGGGCTGGAGCCTTCACCCCGCCCCGGGGGCCGCGGGCAGGGCGGCGTGAGGGGCCGGAGCCTGCTCCCGCACCGGGGCTGGAGCCTTCACCCCGCCCCGGGGGCCGCGGGCAGGGCGGCGTGAGGGGCCGGAGCCTGCTCCCGCACCGGGGCTGGAGCCTTCACCCCGCCCCGGGGGCCGCGGGCAGGGCGGCGTGAGGGGCCGGAGCCTGCTCCCGCACCGGGGCTGGAGCCTTCACCCCGCACCGGGGCGCCCGGAGCCTGCAGCCCGCACCGGGGACCCCAGGGCTCGTCCGGCCCGGCCCGCATTCGCCACCGAGCTCCCCAAACCCGGCCAGGTGTCCCAGCGGGCGGCCCCTTCCCTGGGGGTCCCGCACGGCAGGATGAGCGCGGAGCCGAGCGTGGGGACCCTGGCAGGGCGGTGGGCAAAGGTGGCTTGTGGGCTGAAGTGTGTTTGGGTAAGGGTTTGGTTGGACAACCCCATGGGCAAGCTCCCCTGAAGAGAAGCCGTGAATCTACTGAGTGAAATGTCAAAAATGGGTCAACAGACGTGATACAGGGAAGTCCTTCTCATGATATTAAATACATAGGTCCTGTTGCAGAGAGGGGTTTTAACATTAACCTGTAGGCTGGCCGGTCAACAACATTGTAAGTCACAGAATCACAGAAGAGTTGAGGCTGGAAGGAACCTCTGGAGGTTCCTACTCAAGCAGGGCCGCCTAAAGCAGGTTACCCAGGACCGTGCCTATATGGCTTTTGGGTATCTCCAAGGATGGAGACTCCTCTCTGGTAAGGACTGATAGGACATGAGAAATCAGAATGAAGCTGCATCAGGGGAAGTTCAGATTCAACATTAGAACGAAGTTCTCTGGGAGGGTAGTTGGTCACTGGAACAGGCTTCCCGGCAAAATGATCACAAGCACCAACCCTGTTGAAGAAGCATCTCAATTACGCTCTTTCTCATATGGTTTAGTTTTAGGTATTCCTGTGAGGAGCAGAGAGTCGGGTTCAATGATCTTTATGGGTGCTTCCAACCTCTCTGTGCAACCTGTGCCAGTGCTCAGTCACCCTCACAGTGAAAAGGTGTTTCCTGACATTTGGAAAGAACCTCCAGTGTTTCATTTTGTGCCCATTGCCTCTGGTCCTGTCCCTGGGCACTACTGAGAAGAGCCCAGCTCCATCCTCTCTGCACCCTCCCTTCAGGTATCTGTATGCACTGATGAGATCCCCAGGCTGAACAGTCCTAGCTTGCTCAGCCTTTCCTCACAGGAGAGATGCTCCAGCCTCTTCATCATCCTTGTGGCCCTTCACTGGACTCTCTGGTGTTTCCATGTCTCTCTTGTACTGAGGAACCAGAACTGGACACAGTACTCCAGGTTTGGTCTCACCAGCACCGAATAGAGTGGAAGGATCACATCCCTCATGCTCAAGGCAATACTTTGCCTAATGCAACCCAGGATACTTTTCACCTTCTTTGTGGCAAGGGTGCATTGCTGGCTCATGTTCAGCCTGGTGTCCACCAAGACACCCAGGTCCCTTTCTCCCAAGCTGCTCTGTCAACACTGAAATATTTACAGCAACAGTGGAATTGGCTTGATATATCAACAAAGCATGACTCAAACCAAGCAGTAAAAACTTGCACTGGCTGAGCCCTTTGAGATTCACCACCTTTCTGAGTCCACAGCACCATTTCTTCCTGCGTGGCACTGCTACAATTGCACAGTTTTGTCAGCTGTTGTGAAAACCCGTGTCGCTCTAGATCATGCTTTTCAATACTTCAGAGATTGCTGTCACAGGGAGAGTGTCTTGTTCAGTTCCTGGGTTGTTGCAGTTAAACCAGAGCTCTTTCAAGCACCCACAGCAGCAAGGTGTCAGCAAGAGCAGAGATGGTTTAATCTTCCCTACAAGTCCTACTGGGCGTTTGATTAGACCCCTAACTAATTATTTTCTCTCAGCATTGGTAAAGGGTGAGGAATAACATTTTTCTTCATAGACAGCCTTTGTTCTGTAATTAATCTTTCACCTTAGAATGGGGAAATCTCTTATTCTCAACTCATCAAGAACCTAAATTGGAATGTCTAGAAATCCAGTCAAATAAGAGGCAGAAATTCTGCAAAAGAAATTATTCCTTACTGCCAGTGGAAATAAATTAATTTTCTTCACAGTATAATTCAACTCGTGTTCATGGGAAACTCAAGAATATTAATCTGAATAGTCATTTAAAGTGGATATTAACAAACCTATTTTAAATCTTCATGGGGATAATCTTGATGTACAGCCATATTCTAAACCAGCTTTATAAATGACCCATTTTTTAAAAAGAAACCTTTACCAAAATGATGGTGTTAGTGCCATTTTTAATTAGATTCACTTCACGGTGTACTTTACAGCACAGTCATGTAGCCAGATTGATTTAACTGAGGGAGATGTCCTACGAAGCAGAGAATAAAAGCCCGGAGCTGGAAGCGTTATGGACAGGCATCTCTTGATCCAGCCACGCTGCTGTTAGTGTCACTCTGGTGTATGAGGGTCGCAGCCACGGGGTCACCACAGCTTAGTGAGAGCCTCATCACCTGATGGACCACCGCAGCTGACCTGTGCTCACGTTCTCAGTGGCAGGAGCTGTCACACTATCCAATTCGGCAACTCACCTGACAAGTGGGCCCTCGTTAATCTGCAGAAACCCACTTGCCCCCTGGCCATAACCTTTTCCCCGAAATTACAAACATTTCTGGCATATGACTCAAAAATCATGGAGACAGAGATGGGGAATTTTCAGCAAGCAGCAAATGAGTCACTGTAACTGCTAGTGAAAAGACAGATCAGCACATTTTTGTCTGAATCAGAAATTATTCATTATTTTGATTTTTTTGCTTCCAGGATGGACAATGCTGTTTTAAGGCAAGGGATATAATCTCACTTTTACAACTTCATTATGAGTTTTTTTACAGTGTAACACTGTCCTTTTAATAGCTTACAAAGTAATCTCAAGAAAATCCACAGTAATTGGCTATCTTTCAGTAATTTCCAATAGCTCAATACAGTAATAATGATGATAATAAAATTAATAATCCTTTGGAAGTGCATAGTTCTTCATTTCAATCGTACTACTTCTTATAAGTATTAATTATCGCTCATAGTACTCCTGAGTTATATAAGTAAATATTGCCTTTCCTTAAAAGATGAATAAAATTAAGAAGTGCATCAGAATGGTTTGACTAAGATGTATAGACTCAATTACTTAATTTTATGTAGATCTTCAAACAATCGCTATTCTAAAAATACAGGAAATGTCTACATTGGGACAGAGAGGAGTAAAAAACCCAACTGTAATCTTTGTTCTCAATTATTTCTTAGAATTTATTTTCTTCATATAATCCTTGAGAATGAGGAGCAAAGTACCAATTGAGAAATTGGTACACTGATTGCTACACAATAGGGACAATTTATTTTCTTTTAAAACTCATTGCTAGTATCAAAAACCTCACAGGTAATGGATAACTATTCTAAATGCTAACAATCTTATCTCTACATGGGATCACACAGTTTCGAGTCTTGCTGATGAACTGTAAAATTCTGGATATTAAGTCACGCCACTTCTGCTGCTGGGACATTTCCTCCAGCATACTCGTGCTCTTCTACCCAGATTAGCAAGAACAGGCTTACTGTCCAATGTCTTTTTCTAATTACTTTACCTCTGATGTCGAGAGGTTGCATTAACTGGCATCCTGCCTCAGTTAATTTGATTCATAAATGTCTTTAGCATACTTTCAGGAAAGTTTGCATAGCCCTGCAAGCATGACTCCACATCCATTAGCAACGAAACTTCAGATGTTACCCAATAGTCATCAGGTTCCCGAGTCTGAAAAGCGCTCAGACAAGCACTTGCAAAATTCCTGAAAATACTTTCAAAAAGAGACAAAGGCAAATGATTTACAAGAATCATTTCTCAATCAGTTATTTGGAGAAAAAAATGTGGAATCACTGTGTGTAGAAATCACAGCTGCAGTCTAAAAGGGAAATAGAGTGTTAGGAATCACTGTGGAGGGATAGAAAGCAAAACAGGAGACAGTGTTCTGCTGAGTGTAAGTCCATTGTGCCTCCACAAATCTTGAATATTGTGCATTTCTAGTCTTATAGTCTCTCAAAGAATATAGCGATGATACAAAGAAAGGCAACTAAGATGAGTAAAATATGGAACAGGTTTTCTATGAAAAGAGATTAAATAGGCTCAGACTCTTCAGCTTGAAAAAAACAGATGGCTGAGGATGAATACGATAAAGGTTTATAAAACTGTGATGGTACAAGGAAGGCAGATAAGAAATTATTATGTCTTAGTTTTCATAATCTAAGAATGACAGGGAAGCANTTGTTTGTTTGTTTGTTTTCCTGACGACTCATAGATCTTCTGTGGAGCTCATTTTCCAGCAAAGTTGTGGGTCCCAAAACGGAAAACCATAGCCTAGTACATTTGCAGGCATTACAGAGCACACCATTCAAAATGATTGGACATGACTGGAAGAAAAAGAATCCATCAATATCTGTTGTGCACAAAAACCTTGGGCTCAGAAAGGCCATAAGCCAAGGGCTAGGAAAGGAAGGAAGAATATATCTGGGGAAGTAATCTTCCATGTTTCCAACAGTCTCACACGCTTTCCCTAACCTTCCTCTTCTGGCCTCTAATAGACAAGGACTAGGTGGCCCCTGGAGCTGACCATTAAAACTGGTTCTACTCTGTGGACCTGTTAGAGGACAGAAGAGGGCATCCACAGCAATTAAACGTGGTATTTTCTTCCCAGAGCTTTGCTGTTGCATCAGCTTGCAGCAACTAGAAAAACCTATTTTTTAGCTAAAAGGTAACAAAGCATTTGCAGAGAAAGAAACACGAGGTTACAGAATCCATCAGCAGCCAGGAGCCACACTCGGGCAGCAGCACAGAAGGATGGAGCCTGAGGTTAGTGTATTCCACTGGCTCTGATCATTACATACTCATTTTTCACTTTATTCATTGCCTCAATACAATTGCAGAAAGGTCTTTCAAAATGGTGAGTGAATACATGCAGAGGGGAAAAAAAGGATTTTTAAAAAATAAACTCTTATTTTAATAGCATTCATTGACAGTAATGTTTGAAAGAGGAAAAAAATCTTTGACATATTTTAGCAGAAGACTTTGATACATTCAAAAAAACCCCTGTAGCCATAGTAAAAATAAAAGTACACAAAGAAGCATGCCTTGTGATGCAGAAAGCACTCCTGGAAGATATTTCAGCAGAGGCTGTTTAACATCTGTTTTCATATTCTCGGAAGAAATCAGTATGTGACGCACATAACCATGCAAACTGTGCATCACTTATGTCATCATTGCCCTGCTATTCATAAATGCTGATAATAGCAGTGCTGGTGGTCACTACAGTCTTGAGGGTTGCTAATGGTCTCTTGGTCTATGTTGAGAATGTTAAAGGAGTCCTTAAAATGTTAAGAAGTCCTTGGGGTTTATATCCAAAGGGAAACCTTTTCTTGTTAATCCTGTTTTTATTTCATCCTATTTTTCTCTTATTCCTTTCGGCCCACCTAAGCCGCCTGTTTAACCTCTCCTGTTGGTTTTGACTGTATTATTACCAAATCTTCGGCCTTTTCTACTCCGGAAATAGTTCACCCGATGTTAACCTTACTGTAGACAAAGTATCGGTACTTTAACTACTGTATCATCTTTGGAAAGTCAGTGCAAAAGAGGCATGGTGAGAGATACATTGTATTGTCATCTCCAATTAAGTTGGTAAGGACACTAATCAAATGGTGTGAAGGTTTTGGAAATTGCGTATGCCAGACCAAGGGGAAAAAACCCCAACACTCTCATTGTAGAATAAATGCTTCCACAAGTTAGATTCTTTCAGAATACCTATTCTTCTGTTGTGTCATTCTAGGACAAATTCCCTTTATCCCTTTTTTTTTTCTTCCTTTTCATCTTCTTTATTACATTCTGTTTTCTGTTGGTATAATTTCTGCTGCAACATTCTCCTTCTTCTATTTCTTTAGTCAATTTCTGTCTGTTTCCTACTGCACACCCAACAAATGATAATCCTCATTTATAGAACAGAAATATAATCTGCATTACTTTCCAATACACGAGCAAGTGGTATGTTTTCAGTATTTTCAAAGGTGTAAAATGGGTCAGCCTAGTCCTGCTTTCTGAATATAATTCCAGCATAAGAAATATGTTGCTCAAGAACATGGTTCTCACACATCACAGACCATGTCATCTTGTAATATTGATCACGCTGTTTCCGGAGGCACTCTATTTAAAGTACCATCACTGCTAAAACAAATGTGAATTTCATTCACTTGTCTCAAACCAGACATTTTTAAAAGCCTACTAGCAATTATTTAATAACCTTATTAATTAAATCTTATTTCTTGATGTCTTGTGGCTGAGCATGTCAGTTCAAAAATTCTTTTTGTGATACCCTCCAGCCTATGCTACCATTTTCCTTCCTACAAGATTTGTGCATTGCCAGAGGAGCTGGCAGGGCAAATTCACTCCAGAAGAGAGGGAGGCACAATTGATTTTTTTTTTTTTTGAACTTACCACAGGATACAATGCAGTGTTTATTTAGATTTATGTTTTATGCTGGCTTAAGGAGAACACAATACATGATCCAGCATGAAGACCGTGGAGAGAAGTTACCCTTCGAAATGCTTTGAGTGAATTAGAAAGACAGAGTAGATACTAGCTCAGCTTTGTATGTCATATGGATGTAGCTTTATTAGATACTTACAGCAGCTTTACTGTGTCGCTGAAGCACGTCTTAGTCAGGCTCACTCTTATTTGTTCTCTTTGTCCAAATGAGTCTTGCAAACCTTACTGCCCGCTGTGTTTGTTTTAATGGAAAGTGACAGAAATTGGTCTTTTTTTCAGGTCGCCTCTGGCACTTTCACAGGGCAGAGGACAGTGAGCTTCAGACACTTTAGGTGGAAAGGGGTCTTGATCTCTCTGTTCCAGTGAAAGTTGTAAGCAGTCGATTATTATGTAGATGTTGGCTGTTAGCATTAACACCTCCTTTTGAATCTCTCTTTTGTTCTCCAAGTTAGGCATGGGCTTCAAAAGCCTCGAAGGCTTATCTCCGCACTGCTCCCTTGCTCCTGCCCAGGGCCCTCTGCCCCAGACGGGCGGGGGGATTTAGTGGCCCCTTGAAGGGAGCCGGCACGGGAGACTGGGCGTAGGGAACGTGGAGGTGCCACATCACCTCGTATGAGCTGAATTTCTTTACTAAACTGAGATCTTGTCCCGATTTACACCTGCTAGAAGTCTCATATTGCTTTCAGCGGTATAATTTTCTATTCCTTGAAAGTCTTTTTGTTGGTTTTCAATGCAGACCCAGTTCAAAACCCTTCAACTGTGATTTATATACATTTCCCCAAATATTCTAATAATTTACAGTTTCGTAACACTTGGTTGATAGCATTCTTTATAATCCTTTAACAATTCTTGTGAATTCATGCCAGCGTACAATAAATATTAAAGCTGGATAACTTGAACACATTAATTATTTTGACCATTTTTTATAACATTGTTACAAAGAGAGAATAAAAATAGATTGATAATACCTTGAGAACTGGGCTTTTAGATTGTACATTTTAAAATGAAAGAAAAGGTTCTCTCTGTAGCTGTAGATATTCTTCATTTCAATACAGGCACAGAGACTGACACTAGCTGAGGTTCTGACCCTAGACATGATCTGCATTATTATAAAGACTCTCCACACACACACAAAAAAAAAAAAAAAGGAAAAAAAAAAGAAAAGAAGAGGTGAGTTCATTCATAGTCGGTGAACCTGCAATGGCTCCAGGTGGATGACTAGCTCGTTTACCGGCATTTTAAAGTTATCTTTAAGAAATATAGGGAACTTCTTAATGTCTTTGCTCTCACAGAAACATATATGAACGTTATCAACCAGCAATTCCATTAAATATTTTCCAAAATATACAAGTGCCCCAAACTTTAATTGCAAAATGACGTATTAGTCGAAGTTAACAAATCATATATCCCTGATTCCCAC
Organism: Sclerurus mexicanus; assembly: GCA_013396755.1. Classification (NCBI taxonomy): domain Eukaryota; kingdom Metazoa; phylum Chordata; class Aves; order Passeriformes; family Furnariidae; genus Sclerurus; species Sclerurus mexicanus. Next base: position 422,338 of record VWZF01000575.1, on the reverse strand, counting down.
TCCCCTCAGTTACCTTTGGAAGGCTCCTCCAAGTAAGAAATGCTAGTGGTTTAATCTTTTACTGACTTAATTAAACCCATGGTAAGCCCTAGTGTAGTCAACTCATTCCAGTTTGTGTGGCATCTTTCTGTTTAGTTTACACTGGCTCCTATTCACTATAAGCTCAAAGAGCCATTGTTGCTCACATTTACAAGTATCCACATACTAGTTACTACTGGTTTAATTAAAGCCATCTAATTAAGCCAGAATGTTCAGTGTCCATTAGCATTCTCTTACCTTTGCATTTTGAGTCGTAAGTTTTTGACACCGGGAGCCTAAAGTTAAAGTCCCAACGCATTGTCTGGAGGGAGCTGCTCAGTGCTCGGCATTTGCAATTCATGGCCTGGGCCATTCATTATTCCCTTGCAGGCAGTGAGAACTGCAAACGGCCCAACACTTTGCGAAAAGTGAACATTATTTAGAAGTGTAAATGAAGACGCCAGAGGCTAACCTCAGGTCTTGTCTGAAACAAAGGCTGGTGTCTCTGCTCTGTAGCAAGGGATCGGGCGTACCGCAACGGAGAAATACCACATTTATCCTCAACATTACATATTACATGCACCAGAGCCATCTTGCCTTTCATATTCCTCATACTCTCCATTCCTTTTCTAGCTTCTTCCTGATCCAGATTCTTCCTGGTCGTCCCTCCCTGACTGAAAGCTGAATCACTGAAATGCCTGCCCATTTGCTTCCTGCCAAAATGAGCTGGTATTTCCAAAAGCTCCACTTCCTCCCACTGACTAATATAGTACAATATCCTACAACACAGGTTTGCTATGCTTGCTGCCTGTTCTGTTTTGTTCCACAATGTTTACAGAATCAAACAATTTAGTTGCAAAGTGAATATGATAATATGTAGATCTTTACATGTATATTCATGCACAATATCAAAGGAAAAATAAACTGGGAAAAAACCACAATAGATAAAACTGAAAAGCTGAGACTTTAGGACTGATGTAACAATTATTGATAATGAACCAATGCTGAAAATGGCTGCCATTTATTTGCATTGTTATGCCAATAATATCTATTTGCATAACATTTGGACAAACAAAAGGGAAAAAAAAGAAAACAAACAAAAATAAAGCTCACCGAGGCAGAGATTATAGAATGGGTTTCCCCAGTGGTAGGCATTTCCTAGAAGACAGTTCTTGTGCCAGGAGAAGTTGAAACATGTGAAGATGGAGAGTTGTCCAATTATACAGAAGTGGAAAGATTAGAAAGGGATTAGAAAATGAGCAGAGAAAGACAAGTGGATAGCAAGGAAATGCTTCACCTGATTGCAAACTAAATCAGATGCATTTTATATCAGTGAAGTGTCTCATGTAGACTAGCTGGATATGGGCATTTCACCCATTTATCTCCATTGATTTTAGAAAAATGTTATGCTTATTTAGAAAGCAGTCCTTTGGGAATCCTAATTAAAGTGAAATCAATTCTATCACAGTTGTAGATATATTTTCACTCAAAACTTATGATTTCCTTCTATCAGTCTCTTCTTTAAATTAACCTACATCACTTATGTAACACCCAGAGCAGAAGTGGAGAGATGTGGCAAAAAAGAATTGGCCATTGCTAAGTCAGTTCAGCTCATGGACTATCTTCCAGTTCATTAGCTTTCCAAGAAGTCACTTACCACTCCACATATGTGAACAAATCTCTAGTTACTTCCACTTCAAACAGCATCTCCATGTTCTGATCCAGAGATGCACCATTTAGCTATGGCCAGTAGAAAGGAATTATTTTCAGCAGTATGTCATGTGCTGACACTAAAGATGAAGAAACCTAGCAAAACTAGGCTAAAGAGTTTTCACTGGGAAACCATTTGGATTTATAGTTCCTAGTACAGGCTAGAGCTACTGGTTATCTGGCACACACATGTTTGACTTGAACTCTCCTTTTATCACTCAATCCAGTTGTCTCAAACTATGGCTAATACAGTGTAGGATTTCTTTAGTATAATTCACTGGCACTACTGCATTTTGTGTAGCTGACTAATCATGCACTGGTAGAAAAACAAGAGCCGTGGTCTCTCAAAATTGTAAGCCCTGAGCCATTGCTTGCTTTAAATTTATCACCAAAATAACTATTCTGAAAATTCTGATATCTATAGCAGGATAAAATATCTTTGAAATTTTGAACATATCTGCAGCATAAATCCCCTCTTTCCTGTCCAAGCTCAGTTGACATGGAAATACACTTCACGACATCTAACAGTTTCTGTATTAGAAATGCAGAGCTCCGTAAGGCAACAGGAATGGTGTTGGGGGTGGCACAGGCAGGCTGCTCCACCAGGGAAGGTATGGAGGCCGGGAGCTGAGGGTGACAATAACACTGCCTCATCCACGAGGTGTCAGGAAGTTCAGTTGGTGCGTCTGGATCAGGAGCAGGTCTGGCGGCAGTGATCAGAATCAGCCTCAGGCTACTGATCAACTAGGAGGTCTGTCATGGTGAATCAGGTCTGAGGCCAAGCCAGGAAGTCAAGTCAAACCAGGGTGTCAAGGTCCAGGTCAGAAGGAGAAGGTTTGAGAGCAGGTGCAGACATAACATAGCTGCAAGCAAAAGAGCATTAACTTAAAAGCAGCTCCCGAGGGAAGGAGGCCCTCTCTTTATTTCCTTTGCAACAGCTTTTACCAGTGAAGAGGCTGAGCTTGATTCAGACAGCCAAACTCCTTGAAGCTGGGAGAGGCACTGAGAGCTCTGACAAGAGCTTATTGGGATAGACTGGAGGTCCAATCTGTGATAGTGGCCAGCCACAGAACTGGCTTCATCCTCTTGGTTTGGCCTTGTAAGCCAGGTACTCTCAATGAACAAGAAACTCTTCTCCTAGCTGTCTTCTCTATTTTCTTCTCCTCTAACACCCAAGTAAAGAGAGGCAGAAACAAGGAGGACAAGAACTAGCACTGCTATGGCTGCAGCCCTCACACCACCCCCCCCCCATCAACAGCACAAGAATTGCCACCAACAACTTCTGAAGTCTCACCTCTAACTATTTTTGGGATAAGACAAGGACTGCAACTACTGATGTACCAAACACCTTAGTACAGCAAGCCCCACAAATCAGAACTGGAAGAAATAGCTCCCACCATTCCCAAATTTTCCTCTCTGTTCCTAAGGGCTATTGGGGTCAGTCTTATTTTGTTATGTATCACTACTCTTCTCAGCTACTAGTTCTCCTATGTGCCCAGCTAATGCCTCATTTTTTTACACAAACAAACCCCATTCCACTTTCATTTCCTCTCTCTGTAATGTTTCTCTTGCATGCAGTGCCTTCTGCTCTCAATCTGTTTTCATTTTCTTTTGTCCCTTTTTTTCATTGTTCTTTCACCTGTCACGAAACCATGTCATTCCTTTCCACCTGTCTACCAGAAGAGGGTGAATTACATTGTATCAGAGTGCACTTCTTGCCTCCTGCCACTTGACATGGTTAGGTGGTGGCACTGGTGGAGGTTCAGCCAGCAGTGGCAACAGAAGTATTGTAAATTCAGTTCCAGGATGGAAATTGTGTAGTGCTGTGGTGCTGCTCCTCTCTTCTTTCCCTTTGCAAGGGTTGTGAGGGTGCAAGAAAAATGCTCCCGTGTATTCATACATACTTCCAGTTCCCTTTCTTTGTACTGGATGCTGAGGGAGAGAAGATCCTCTTACCACAGGTAGTGGTGGCAAGTAGTGGCCAGCAGCTGGGCTAATATCAGCACTAGGTGGAGTGCTCTGGAGTAACTGAAAGGCCACACAGTTCTCCTCCAAGACTGTGCTCAGGCTTCCCCTGACTCATGTGAATTTTTAGCATTCACAACCTAATCTGCTCAGGAGCAATGTGGGTGTCCTGTGCAGTGAACATGGTCTGGCAACCAGCAGCTGAAATTAATATTACTCTGGAAAGAATTTCAAGGAGAATAGGAACTGTTTTAAGGAGACACACTGAAAGGCTAAAGGCAGTAGCCCAGAAGAATTTTATTCACAAATAGACTGCATTACTAGTACCACAAACTCACAGCCTAAATTTATCTATCCAGTGCACCACACAGACTTAAAGACCTTATAAAGGCAAGAGATCAAGAGTGAAACTGGATGTATTGCAGTGGGTTAACCAGAAATGTGGGGTTCAATCATTCCTCTTTGGAAGGACCATTTGTAGTTGCAGTCAGTGAAAACATTCTCCCTGGCTTCACAAACACTGTGGAAAAGATGGAATGACTCCAGATGACTATGACAATCCCTGCACTGCCATGGCAACTGCTTGGAAAGCACCATGGCAGTAGTTTGAGGTAGGCTGCAGTACACAGTACTACCATCTCTTTGCCAAGTAGGTATTTGCATAGAGTGCAAGCAAAGATTAACCACAGCCACTCAGTAAGGGGCAATTCTTTCTGTGCTTTTGTTTGAATTTATTGGCTCTGGTGTATGTGTGGCACTGGACCATGTGTTGAGGGTACTTCTTCTTTAGCACCTACTGTCACAACTCTTCCTAAATCTTTGGGTAGCGTGAGACTTAGCAAAGTGCAAATCAAACATCCTCCTCTCTCCATGAGGCAAACAAGTCCACATGATACATTATTTAAGTGAAAAGGCTTTATTAGGAAAGGACAGGAGAACAAAGTAGAAAACATCAGTAAGCAACCATAAATCCATGGCGCATCCCTTTGAATACCATGTACAGGCCTTATCAATAACTTTCACATAGCAGACCTAGAAAAGCTGTGAGTATGGAATTGAACGTGGTAAAGAAGCAATGGGATTTTTTCTGTACAAGGAGTGCTCGGACTTTTAGCCTGAGAAAAACAGGTCTATGGGAAAGACAAATGGGAAATGGTTGTGTGCTCCTTCTCATCATACAAGATCTAGACAGCATAAAATCAAATTCTCAGGTAGCAAACAAAAGAAACACTTTTCTATGCAGTGCATAATTGAGCTGTGGAACTAATTGCAAGATGCTGTGGGTTTCAAAAGCTTACATGATTCAAAGAATAATTAGACAAATTCATGGCTGAAAATAATCTACCAAGCACTGTTAAAAGAAATCATAACACAGGATCAAGCCCTGGCCTGGATGTAAAAGTGAGGAGCCTGCTTGTCTCCACAGGATTAAGCCCAGAGGACAGCCTGGAGATGCTGATCCTCCTTCAGGTACATAAGTGGCAGTTACTGTACTGATGATGATGAAAATAATAATTAACATTATAGGGCTAGATAAAATTATACTTCTGAAGGATACTGCAACAAGATGGCCTAATTTGAGGTTGGGAAATATGGCACAGACAGGGGCCCAGGGTTCCCCTCTAGCATATGAAAACTAAACCCTACACGGAAACTTGTGATTTCTGCTTACTTTGCACTTATTGATTTTAAAAGGAAAATATTGGTAAAAGGCACCTGTCATCATTAAAGTAACCCATAATCAGACCTCAGAGACTATAATTAGACGGGGGTTGGGGGAAAGGAAGAAAATGAGATTCTTACCATAACCAGTTTTAACTGGGAATATGTTAATGTAAGGTGGTACTTGATGAACAATGTAGTTTACCAGAAGGAAATAGAAACCTACAAGGCTGACAAAAATATCCAACTTGTCTTGTCCTAATGCAGCAAATGAAGGCTGTATTCACATACTTATTTTAGACATCTAAGTTAGATACTGAGATGCGCATGGAACATGCATGAATCTTCAATTAATGGAAACAAATATGGCTTTCTAGTTTCAGATGCTCTGAATTGTTTTTAAAATACACTACAGTAGATAGTGTGCATGCTTCAGGATTACATTCTTGGATTTTTCCAGGCATTAATGTACAGGGTACTCTTCCATTTTCTAAGCATTAGCTGTACTGAGGTTACACAAAGGAATTCTTCTGTATCTACCATAAGCAGCAAAAATTATTGAAGGCCAGTAATGAGAGTAATCACACTTCACCCAAGTCAAATGGACATCAGGATCTACACAAAACAAAGGGGGAACAAAAGAGCTACCACTCTGAAGAGATAGATGTCTGTCACTTCCCTAAAGATTTTTTGACAGTGGGCCAACGAGGGGCAGGTGTCAAACAGATGTTCACTCTGATTACCTGTGAGAAATACTGGAAAATCCTGGAGCCAGGCATCCTGTGTGCCAGGACAGGCAGGTGTGTTTCAGGCCATCCATCGGTGCACAGTAAGCTTCCCTGCACTGCATGTTGCTCTGAAAATAAGGCAACCCTTAGGGATACTGTGCTTCAGTTGATGCCAAACAGCTGCAATCCAGTTTTGAGTACAGCATATGTGTTTGTAGATAGCTGTTAGCAGCTGGCTAGCTGTCTGCCTGCAAAGATTCCAATAATATCAAGGTTATTTTATTAACACTGAATTACTTAATGAATGGATTTATGTGACACATCGCTGTATGAGCACTTGCAAAAAAAACCAAGCCATTGAATCCAAACCATAGCTACAAATCATAAAAACATCAGACAAACAGTAATAACACAACTGACTGAAAAGGAGTGGAAATATACCCTCTTTATTGTACAGCGCTATATTCCTTCACCACAGCGTAAAATGTCCTCGTCTGAATTTTTACTATTTGTCACTGCAAGGCTCTGAGCTCAAGACATTCCCTGTTTGTGTTACATCCCTGCCCAGCCCCTCTGAGTCATTTAACTCCTAGGTGCCTGTTGTACATCACTGATGCCTTAATCCCACCTCTGTGCATAAATTTCTTCCCTATCCCTATAGATATTCTTTGGAGGTCACTGCATGCAACACAGACGAGATGGACTTCACTAATGTTGTAGGCAGAACCATCCTGCCTTTGGTGCAGCTGTAGAGTCTCCCATCACTGCAGAGTGGCTGTACACAGTGAGACCTGTTCTCCCACATGGGACAGCTCATCTGCTCCTGCTGTCCCTGGGTCTGGCTCTTCTGGAAAATCCTTGGCTGAACATATCAGTAAGCTATACCCACTCCAACCAAACCAGGCCAAAAGGCAGACATTTTCTAGAAGGAAACAATCAGCTTCTCTGCTTTCCTCTCTCTCTGTTTTCTCTATGAGAAAGCAAACTTTACAGCAGGCTTTTCTTCAGCTTAGGCCCACCCAGGAGTGCCCAAGAGCCACATTTTCCAGCAGTCCCTTGGACTGAGGCTCACAGTGAGTTCGAGCTCTCCCTGCTAGAAATAAGTTATTGTATCCTCAGTGGTATTTGGGGTTTCTTCCTAACCAAAAGGGCCAAGACCATCTGCAACTTAACAAACACAATCCCTCTTCCATGGCCAGTGGCTGAGGACAGAGAGGCAGGAAGGTTGTGCCACCACTGGCCCCAAAGGGTCAGCTCATACTTCTATCTACTCACACAGATTTTCTGGAAAATCTTTTAATTGAAGGAGGTTGCTTTTTTTCATTTTGGTATTATTCTAAATATATTTTAGACTTATTAATAGAGGTCAAACATTTAAACATTTTATCTTTCAACTTAAAGCTAGATGTTTCTTAAAACATGCAATTTGCTCCAGAAAAACCTAGTGTGGAAACAAGTATTGCTAGTATTGCTATACCATTCAACTTCATATTGTTCATCAGAAACTACTCCATTTTAAAATATCATTTTCCATAAGTCAGCATGTAGTTCTACTGGTATGCTTTTGTTTCTCTTTCTTGAATACAGTATAACTTGATCCCCTTCTCACACTACTAGAAAAGTATTTATGTTTCATAACCATTTGACTTCTTTTACTGAATTTGATAGTATTTGCTGTATTCCTTTTGCTAATATCTTGACTAGAATCCTTACATCTGAATTTAATAATTTGTCCTGGACTCCTCTTTCCTGTGAGAGGGATAACTATTAACTTGTGAGATATAATAGAAGCCGGCTCATCAGCAACCCATCAGATCTGCTGGTGTTGCGAGGGTGCAGCGTTTTACCATGTTCCATGGTGATATTCTGGCAGATAATATTTTGTCATAGATATCCCATTGTGTCTAACAACTGAAGGGACAGCAGCTTTCATTTAAGGGTTTTCAAAGACTTTTGCCTGAGAAGCTGTGAAGAGAAGGTGGCTGCACAAAAGCAGAGGGTTTGAGGAAAAAGGCTAGGCTTCCATTTGATGTCTGACATCACAAATGGCTGGCTCAGTATTTCTGATATCACTCCTGCAGACCTTCATGCCTGGAATGGTTATCTGGTTCACACAGCAGGAGAAATAAAGCATGTAAGTTCCTCAAACGCAGCCATTTGAGCAGCTGAGAGAAGGGAGAGTGCAGGGCTTACGGAAAGGTTCAACTAAAGCATGGGCAATGTTCATGCTCTTGGGTACGTGTACAAGAAAGGGAAACATTTTGCAGAAAACGAAGATGAAAAGAATGGAAATTAAAATGGAGTCAGGAAGATTCACGTTATTGCAAGATGACAGCAGCCGAGATGAACCAGCCACAGCATCAACAGCCACCCCAATAAGCAACACATATTCCTCAGTGCCAATTTCAGACTAACTTTGTGTGTGAGAGAGTTAGTGTCCTTAAGATGTCAGAAACCTCACTGGTCTATGTGGCACCCCTGGGTAGGTGAGTTTGCCAGGCACCCCTGGCAGAGGCAAGTTGAAAAGCGTTTGGAGACCCCAGCTCTTTAACCTGAGCTGTCTGCCCAGCTCTGGTGAAGCCTTAGCCCAAATTGTGCTGGGCAGCTGAGAGGCGGCTGGCACAGCACCACTGACACACTGAGCTCTTGCATGGAGCCTGTCCTCAGCAAGGGAGGTCACTCTCTTTCCTGTCCTGCTCCTCTCTGCCAAGAACTGGATGTCCAGAACTGGTTTTAGGTGCTTACATGACACAATTTACCGATGGTTTGGTGGGATGTGAACGCTCTGCTAATGCTCATTTTGGATGACACATGTAGTTGCAGCACAGATGTGCCAAAATCATGGTACCACCTCTTTTCCATAAACACACCCAATACTTTGTATTCCCATACCCTACGGATCTTTAATTACTTTCCGATATTAATGACTGAAAACAGGGAAGTAACTATGGGTTAGGGTAACTACGGGTTAACCGTGGGTAACTCTGGTAACCAGCTTTTGGGTAACTCTGACAAGTAAAATTATTCTCCACATCCCTTGGATGAGGCAGGGAGAGGCAGAGGCAGAAACCCAGAGCCCTTCCCGGTGTCCCAGGGCCGGGACAAGGCCCCGGTGATGTTCCTGCCGCCCCAGCAGGTGTCCCCACAGCACCAGGGTCTCCCTGTCCCGGCGCATGACGCAACGCCGGCGCGGACCGGGCCGCGGATGACGTCACACCCGCGATCGGTGACGTCACACCCGCGGTCGGTGACGTCACACCCGCGGCCCGCGACGCAGGCGGGCGGCGGCCACGGCTGAGCGAGCAAAGGGAAGGGGCGGCTCCAGAGCAAAGTTTGCAGGAGCAACTTGGCTTTGCAGCCTTTGCGCCGGGCAGTGTCACCACTGCTTGCGGCAGGGATGGCTGGGGAGGGTCGGGCCCGGGAAAGGTGACCCACGTCATTGCCTCGGCAGAAACGGGGCGCAGGGGGCATGTCCCTGGGTGGGGTGGCAGGTCACAGAGATGAGGTACCAAAGCTCCGGCACAGTGATGTCACTGAGAGTGTCTGTGGGCAGCTGGAAGGTCTGGGTTTGTGCCAGCTGTGCACTCCTCACTGATAGCGATTTACCTCCGAGGGCTGATCTAAAGCCTCCTCCATGGGCTGAATCTGGACTTGTGTCCAACTTCCTGGCAAGTTGCACTGCCAAAAATTGCACATGTATCTCTCCAAGCACATCAAACACGAGACCTTCCCTTCTTCCCGACTGCAGGACTTATGACAGATTTGCTTATCTCAAATTCCACAGTGTTTCAATATACATAATTTGGTCAAATGAGATTATCAGACTAACTCAGATGCAAACAGCTGGTTCCCTCCCTAATCACTAGCAAAAAGAATCCCTGCTTTTTGCACTCCTCCTTTCATGGAATTAAGGCTGGAAAATGGGGTAATGCCAAGTTCCTTTGAAATGACTGCCAATCCAAATACTGCCACCCTTGCACATACACCCTGTATGCATAAAATCAATCCTTCATGGACCTCCAGTGTTCTCAGCTCTGCACTTCTCATCCCTTAACCACATGGAATCCTAATGTATATCTTTTCTTCCTGTACATGAACTATGCATCACCTAAATAATATTTTTGTTAAGAATGGCTTGTATAGTCATTGGCCTCCATACCTTTTATCTGCCATAAGTTTCAGTGAGGTTAGTTCATGGTACTCACCTCACTGGTACTGAAGCATCTTGGAAGCTGAATGTGGGATTTCAGATCAATCAGCTTCATGTCTTCACACTTAGCAGATGGACACTGCTCTGAGTATCTTGCTATTTATCCAAGTGAAACTGAGTTAACTCAGCCAACGCTGTTCTTTCCTGAGCTATTAACACAGGTGATTCATGTATTGGGCATGTAACAGTCAAGCCATGGTCTTCTGGGCTATTCCTCCTCATTAACAGCCTCCTGGATGCAAACCCTCAACTCCTAAACTCCCAGCAACACCTTTTCAAATGCCCCTTTCATCCACAACTATTGCCATGCCAATTACTTGAAAGAGGGGCAAAAATAAGGAAAATTGCTAATCAAAGTGTGGTTGCCACCTCCAGTGCTCAGCTTCTTCTAGGCTTCACTTTTTTGACAGAAGTCTGAGAGGCCCTGTTCTCTGCACAGGTGTTGACACCCGAGGGACCATGCAGTCCTGTGCCAGCAGGTTACCCTTCCTCAAGGCCAGCTCTACAGCACTGATCCTCCTTCATAAGGACCAGCTTCCCACCACATCTGTAGCCACTCCTCAGGAGCAAGCCCTGCAGTGCCTGCTCTCCCAGTACCAGCAACCTCTGTGCCTAAAACAAGCTCTGCTACGTGGCCCTTTTAGTCACTCTTCTTGAGGGATTTCTGAAACTCTGTATTCAAAGTCACTCATTCGTTTGGGTTTGTTATACATCCCTAATACCCATCATTCCTCCATGGAGTCCTCCTGTCCTCCTCCTCTGGACATAGCATGGATTCGCCTTCTAACCATACATTTTATTTTTGTCTCCTTAATGGAATCCAGGAAGAGTCTAGAGACAATCTGGAGTATTTTAGATCATGTGAGACAGAGAGAAAATATCATCCTAGTATCATCCTATGTGTCCCTCATCTCTATATCCTTATTCATGTCAACCTACCATACATTTTGGGGTACAGTTGTACTCTAGAAAGACTACAGCATCTGGTCTATCCAGTACTAGGTCACCCTCTTCAAGGAGGAAAATCACACCATCTCATCCAAAGCATTTTGTTACTGAAGACACATGGGAAAAATACTGTGAAAGAACATCACCTTCCCAGAGAAGAACAATTCCTCCCCTGCTGAGATGAAACATAAGGCTCCTGCATATCTGCCTCATTATGTGAATTTAGGAAGACCTCCTGTAGCTTCTGAAATGCAGCAAAGAGACTCTGAATGTTGTTCAAGAGATTATAACTGTGGGCTATGTCTGTTCAGCAGCTGATAGAAAGCCAGGTGAACAACTACAAAGAGATCCAGTGCCATGGCCTGCCTGTTTGCAGCCACATAGCTAGCTGCCTGCAGGCAAGCTGGCAGAACTTGACCAACATAGTTGGGTTAGGTGTCCTACATGCTCTGGAAAGCATGATATGGCCACCTGACACATTTTAACTGCAGAAATAGGAGACATAATTTCTATCGCACCTAGGTAGTGTAGCAGGTATCAAGCTGATACCTGAGGTGGTGGGACTCCAGCTGAGTTGTGGTGTACAGACAGATATTGATACATTCCCTTTGGGCTTTGGGGAGAATAAAGAACAGCTTACTTTCTGGGCATAGGGAGGGTGAGAAAAGCAGGCTCTGACCAGCACTTTACAGCTGTTACTGCCTTGCAGAGGGCGCCCAAACTCGGCTCAGTTACCATGTCCTCCCTGGCTGAACAGCTCAGGCTTCATGCCATGAAAAGCAAATGACTAAAAAGGCTTCACAAAAGTTTGCTGGAGAGGCCTGGCTTTCACTGCTAGCAGGGAAGTATGGGGACATGCATTTTACAGATAATATAATATTTGTGATGATAACTCAGGGAATTCTAAAATACATGGGATGTCTGGCAATACCAGCTGTTTTATCTGGGAGATGTTCCCATGTTTGTCTTTAACCATCCCTGGCTGACAAAGACAATGGAGGGCCAACTATACAGACCAGACTGACACATGACAAAGCACTAATATCCACAGCATAGTGATGCACTCATTTTGTGGTGTAAGGGTTGACGCTTCCCATGTGGAAATTCTGGTTCACAGCTTTTCTTAGCTTTCATTTCTAGGAAGCAAATATACAAAGTTCCAGGTCTGAAACTGGCTTTTTACTCATCGTGGTTGTGCTGGCTGGTTGGTTGTCAAGGCTTTGATTTGTCTGTAAAGACAGAAACTTTTTATTTCAATGTGAGCAGAGGTGTTTATTTAGCAAAGCTAGCACTAGGATGAGGTACTGTCTCCTGCGTATGGATTGTTGTCACAGATGCAAATCCAACATCCCAACAGGATCTCCAGCTCCCAGACAGGATCCCCTGCCTTCTCCTGAAAGAGTCTTGCCCACGGGCTTCCTGTACAAGGAATCCAGCATTTTTGAATGAAATCCTGTTATTCGGCCCCATAAAAACTTCAGGTCTGAGCCGGACACTCTGCTAAGGCCACCTGTTGAAGCTGTTTGAGAAAATTAAGGATGTGTTTCCAGAAAAGATCAGGCTGGGAAAGAGCTTTTTTTGAAGCTGATTTTGTATTCAATTAAACTTCGTGGAACAAATAGATTCCTCCTTGAATGTCTCTTCAGTATTCCTGAATATTATGACAGCAGATCAATTAGCCTGTGGGGTGCCTGAAACTCTTGTAAGAAACACTTTTGCATCTAAAGCATGTGTTACTTCAAAGTAGAGGGGAAGGCAGTGAGGGAGTTTAAAGGGGAAGCATTTTACATTACTCTTTTACAACAAAAAAAGTACAGAAATCCTCTGATAAAAGTCTACTCTTACGTAACTTCTATGCAATGTAAATATATTTATGTTCTCATAGACAGACGGGTGCACCAACAAATGAGTATACAGCTGAGCAAATTTTCAAAGATTAAGAGCAATAGATACCAGGACAGGAAGATAATACAGCAACACAGTTCAGAGACCTAGTCTAGAAAAACCCCATAATGTATCAGCAAATTAGACTAATTATTTTCAGTGTCAGAAACTCCCAGAGACTGAGGAATTTCTGTCTGTACCTTACATTTAAGGGCACTTAGTATAATGATATTAGACTAGAAGCCTTGTTGGAAGTCTGAACTCCTTTTCTTTACATTTCTATTTCTGACCTCTTTCATTTCCTCTGTCAAGTCCCAGCACCACAAGATGATGCAATATTGCATCACCACCCCCTAATACTGAGACCTCTGTCAGCAGCCACAAAAACTTGTGAGCTTCCTCACCCCTTTGGAATAACTAGTGATCTGAAAGATCTGTTTACACACACACTGGTACCACGAGGAGTGCATCTCTCTCTGACAAATTCATACATATATGAACAGACAAAAATAGGCATTCAAGCCAATAAGGGTATTTTGCAAGTTTCACATCTCAGCTGATGTGTGTACATATGTGGTACAGAGGAAACAGCTTGCACTCCCACCCCTTTGCTTTAAATACCTATTCTGAAGTATAACAGCCTCAATCAGTTAAATGGGAGGAAAAGTCCTCAGCAGATGTACCTCTGAAGGCTTCTGAACACCTGCTGTTTTCTGTCTTCCAAGCTTAAGGTGTTTGAAGTGAGAGATTTTGTGCAGAATCCTCATCTATCAGAAGAAAAGGAAAGAGTGGGTGTTTCTTGGAGGAGAAGGGAAAGAGATAGGCAAGACTCCTCTTTTCCTTGTTAGAGTATTCCTGATGCTGCTCTGCCTACAGAGGTTCACAAAGCTCATTTCTGGATCAGGCCACAAGGCTACTTTCATACCCAGCAGATGTTAAAAGCCTCCCCTGGATCCAGCTTCTCCCCTGGAACCCAAGCTCATGTGGGAGAAATCTCACAGGATTTACTTCCCCACTGGCAACCCTACAGAGGGATGTAGCAAGAGTCCACCTTTAATTTGCTCTTCTGGGTCCCCCCTACTCCCTCAGAGCCTTCTACTGCTGATCCAAGAGGTGATCCAGGACTGGCATAAGAAGAGCTGCCTTTCCCATGACATAAAACTGTGAATTGAGCACAGATCTGCAAGCAACACTTAGCTATCAGTTATATCCCTTACACAAGCAGCTACCATACCTAGAACATAATGCAAAAGCCAAACTAAAATTCAGCTCACTTCTGTTCTGTATGTTGACAAGTTATAGCAAGAAGAAAAAGTTATTTTGATACCAAAGTTCCCATATTATCGTGCATATGGACAAATCAACAGCAATGATGCCAATACAACTGATCACATATTTACATGATCAGTTTTCACAGCAGAGCTGTAAGATAAAGGGATTTTATCAATTTATTTTAAATCCTCCACTGAATGCATCATAAAGTGTTTATACCCAATTAGAAAATTCCAGCTTATAAATCCACCAAGAAAGGAGAAAGCTACCTACTATTCCAAGAGGATGCACAATGTATTCCACAACGTACCTTTTCCATTTTCTTTACATAAAGAAGCAATTACAAAACTGAATGTAGCTATTGCTGGGACCTAGGCAAGCAGGTTTTGGCTCTGTTGCTACAAGACCTACAAAATTTCTGCATTTAATTTTTTTCTCTGCTGGCAATATAGAAAATAAAAATCAAGTCAAACTATTAGATACTATTTCCTAAATTGTAATGAACCCAGTTTGTCAATGACAACAAAACAGTTGCATCCAATTCCAACATATGTCAGTATATAAAGTTGTTGCTGAGCATTTAATGTGGCTGTTATTCTTTATCGCAGTTCTCCACGAAAGAACATAAAAACTGATGTTGAGAGTGCAGAAGACACAAAAGATACCATCTTATATTTTTCCAACCTCCAAAACTCCCATATAAGATCATGACAGCGATTCCTTGTCATATTTTTATTACTGATGGAACATAAAGGAAATAATTGCATTTTGACTGCACGCCACAAGATTATATTAGCAAAATGATTGCTTCTTTGCATGACTAATTTTGATTAAATCAGCTTCATTTAAATATCAAATTGTGTTCTTCACCTTCCTTCATTAAGCTATGGTATTCCTGACTGTTCTAAAGTTCCATTTTTGATATGGTAAAATATGCATTTCAATTTATTGTACAGTCTGTTCTTACCAGGAAAAAAAAAAAAAAGAAAAAGAAAAAAAAGGAAACAACCAGTGAACAGATAATTTATGGGAAAGGGGTTAAGTCACATTTAGAAAGAAACAGGAATAAATTAATGTTAAAATATATATTTCCAAAGAATATAAAACTTATAAGGAGAACATCCTTCCCTACAGGAAAATTTGTATTACTTTATTTGCCAAAAAAGGCAATAAAGAAAATTGTGCTGTATATAGACAAGCTGAAGGCTAACAGCAAAAATGTAATATTTTATTAACTTACTAAATTCTGAAAAGATTTTCAGTTTACCAACCCTTTTCAAATATAATAAGTAAAATAATTTATTCTTTCATTGCAAATAACATTATGTTGACTTATAGCTATTTAAAAAAATATGTTACACAATTCTGGCTGAAATCAACATGAAATGTGTCATTTGCTCTTGCTGTAAATTATTCCCTCTATAATTGTCTTTTGACAAATGACAGTCTTTTTATTCAGCTGCTCAAATCTCCATATGTTTGTGCATCCCCAAATAAAGTCCATGGATTTTAACAGGATTAGTCTCCAAACTGGCTACACTTGTGTTCCCGGAGTGATCCATCTGGGGATCCAGCCAACAACAACAAAAAAAGACTTCCTATTTTGATATGGCTTTTAAATGTCTTTTAAAGCATTCAGTAATACACATGCTGTGCAAAGCTGAACTTCTTTGACAGATATTACCCATTGTATCAGGCAAAACCAGGTATGAAGTGAGTCTTCACTGTGTTTCCTCTATACTACACACACACTACTTCAATGTTGTGAAAGGTTTTTGCTTTGCTTTCATCTTTGTAAAAATGGGAACTTGAGGACAGTACCGAGTTATGATTCCTTATAGCTACAGCTCAGTGTAATGGATACTCATCTTGAAACTCCATGTTTATACAATAGTTCCTCAGAGACTTTCTGCTTCGGGCTGGTATTGTGATTCTTAATGTCATGCAAATGATTTTTTAAGTTGAAAGGATCCATCCATGCTATAACAACAATTATCCAACTTTTCATAATAGCATGTGTATAATATACTGGTTATTTCCTTCTGATATCTCCTTTCTATGGAAGTTAATAATAGTTTTTGTAGCAACCTGTGGTCTTGTAGAGGCTCCCTGAAGATGTGACCTCACGTCAGCATGGCTTTCAGGGCAAGTGCGTGCCCTCAGTGCTGCACAAGGTTCTGTGAATCTCATTGCAAGATCTGGGTCAAAAAAGGTCTCAACATAACCATGGAAAGAGTTTTGCTGTTCACTCCAAAAAAGAGCTGCAGAGACAGAAACACTCAGCTCCGTTCAGAGCCAAACAGACAGCAGTCAGAGTGGGGAAACGGTGGTGAGGGGGAGTTGTTTGTTTGTTTGAATTGAATGTGAATGGTTATTCCTGAGCTGCATTTGGAGCCCTGGCACTGTAAGGCTGATGAATTAATCCTCCTGCTGTGGGCAGCCTTGGCAAGGCCTTAGCTGGAATACTACTATATCAAGTTTTGTGCAGTGCTTTCCAAAAACAATGTGGCCCATTTGGCACGAACCCGGAGGCGAGCTACAGAAATCACAGGAGGTCTAAGGAACATGACCTAAAAAGAGAGATCCAGGACTGCCCAGTCTGGAGATGGGAAAATAGTGGGAAAATGATAGCACAGCAACTTCGAACAAAAAAATAGTTAAAATATGAATAAGACAAGCATGATGCTCAACCTGTAGAAGACCTTTAACGCGACGGTATGAAAATGATTCCAAAGGAGAAGGCCCCCGCACTGGAGCAGGCTGATCCCTGCCGGGGTCTGCGGGGACAGCTTGGACGAAGCGCTCTGTCCGTGCCCGCGGGCGCGGTGCGGAACGAGCCGTGCGGGGCAGTGCCGCAGGGCCCTGCGCAGGGAGCGCCTCGGCAAGGTTTTGCTGCCTGTGCTGACCCCAGGACACGTCCTGCATGAGTTGGTGCCTTCACCCCGCGGCGGATGATGCGGCCGGGCCGGGGGGCCGGGGCCGGGTACCCGGGGGCAGGGGATCGGGGGGCAGGGGATCCAGGGGCAGGGGATC